>VXBW01003982.1:12629-42493 GCA_013400375.1 Thinocorus orbignyianus
TTTTCAGCTTGTCCAAAACTTTCAATTTGTGTTTGGGCTTTCGTTTGTAGAGTGATACTTAGTCCTTCAAATAAAAAAGTGCAGAAGTAATTAGTAACATTAGCTGATTGTTATTTACAGCAAACTGATTCCCTCTTTGTGCATAGAAATCTGANGTGTAGCTCTATGGCGATTGATCACTACTTTGTAATTAAGGTGCTATTTGCAGACGCTTGCGCGAAGTCTTTCCTACTCCGAGAATTTGTGAACCCAACCAGAGACCAGCCACCAGGTTTCGTTTTTCTTTGCCCAAAAAGCTTCTCTTTTTTTGCCAACAAGTTTTAAAAATGACTGATGCTGAGACTCTTGTTTTTTCTAAAAAAAAAAAAAAAAAAGACATCACAAAGGACCCTGTGTTTTCCTGTCATGTGTTGAAGAAGCTAATAAATTGCGTGATCTCAAGAAATCATGAGAGAGAAGAGGCATAATCGTGTCATGGAAGTAGTAGGTAGCATTCATCATCTCGTCATTGCAGCATTGGCCAGGAGGGAGCTGTGCTAATTGCTGCCCTTGATATCAGCAGCTCCAGGGCTTAGCCTCTGTTCGGATGAAGCCAGCTTCTCACTAAGGCCTCGAACAGCATTTTACTACTGAGGAGATTCTTTATACTCTCTTAAGAGTAGCTTTTATCTTCCACGTTCTCATCAAACTGCCTTGCGTGTTCTCTGTATTTTCACTGGTCACTCACTGAGAAGTACATGTGATGTGTCACTCCTTCCTCCTCCATCTTTGCATCAGATAGATGCTTGATTATATTTAAACTACTCTGGAAATCTACAGGTAAGCAAAGCATCACATTTCTAAGTAGGCCTTACAGCATGCACCTGAACCTCTCGGGTGGATGGTCCTATGTTTCCGTGCCTCAAGAACCCCAGTTTTGGATTGAGTTCTTTTAAGAATTGCCTTTAACTGGCTCTTTGTGTGTCCCCTCCATGGTAAAGACTCTGCCTGGCAGCTCCGACTGAGACCAGAGGCTCCAAAGTGCAACTGCCATGAGAGGATGGCTTAGTACCTCACACCTCCACCGTTGATTTTTGCCTTCTCCTACTGGAATCTTGTTTCTCGGGTGCTATTGTTTGTTCTGCAACAAAATCACAAGGAGACACCTTGCAAAGCGGCACAGCATTTGCTGGTTTACACAAAACTACACCATCCTTTTCCCCTTTCTCGTGGGCATGTGAAGAAACAAATTTTGATCTGTGGCTATGGAGGAAGGAGGCAAAACCTTCTCCACCTCCCTTTCCCCAGTTTTGCTTTCTGTCTTTGTGTTGAAGGAACTTTCTCTTCTGAAAGAGCCCAAGTCTTTCAGACTTCTGCTGAGATTTTGGGATACACACCAGGGCTGTGTCAAGGTGCTGTGATAACGTTAGTTGTTTGTAGCAGCAATTTCTGTCTCAGGCTGAAAGTACTCCTGGCTGAGGTAGTCTTGAAGGCTGTTTCAGCTCCATAGATCTAATCTCATGCTACAAAGTGGTGAGGCTACTCTGCACTTCAAATTACAATGAAATCATATCCACAAACTGGCAGGCGTTCCCCAGACTGTCACACCTTGCTTTTAACATATGGTCTGACTGACACAGTCAGATCAAATGATTTTCCAGACTTTTTGCTATATCCGCTAGGCAGCATTTCTCATTTAAGATTCCTGTCATGAGGTTCTATCTCCAGTGATAACTTAGATTCTCATCTGGTGTAAATTATCATAGTTCTAGTCGACTTAAATGGATTTGATGATTTCTGCCATCTGAGGTTCTGCATCTGAAAATTTGTAATAAAAGGCAGCTGCTGCTTTAACTAATCTGAAAAATGGTAAGTGCCTGGTATGTATCTGAGTCTAGCTATCTTAATACCATGGTACTCAGCTGCCAGTGCACTACTTCCTACTGGAGAATTAAAGTCTTTTGTCCTGCACCTAAGTAACTGGGATTGTGATCTATATTTTTTCAAAAATGAGAGTTTAACAGACACTGCCATACTCCTTGACAACAACTTTACAGGGAGACCTGAAAGCCAACACTCCCTCAGCAAAGCCTGAGTTTGGCTCTGCTAGAAGCTAGTCTTACCATTATACTCACCATGGGCGTTATGTATATTATACATGTGCAATATTTTAGAGCACTTACTTCGGTTTGTCAATTAATATGTGTTGATTTAGATTTCTGTATTCATCTTCAAGCTATATTAACATTACTTGATGTTCTGTATCAATATAAACTTGTAAAAAATATAAGATTGCAAGGATATCAACTATTTATATCAAGAATACGGTAAGAATTTGTAATGTATTTAATAAAAAACATAGTCTCTGACCTATTCCAGAATGTGATGCTGTAAATAAAGTGCCTATCACGATATGATTGAAGAAAGTGTGTCTTTTTTATTTACAGTTCTTGATTCAACTCTCCACACACAACAAATCATCATTTTTATATGACTAGAGTGTGTTACGCAATTTTGACTATAAAGAACGATTTGTGCCATAAAGTATCAAATTTCTCCCATTACGTTAAAATTTATATTCTATTGTCCTCTGTCTTTTAGGGCATAGCTGTAAACATCACCATTCCCATAAATCACATTCAGTCCTTGCTCAGGCATACTCTGTGACTGCTTCCCAGTAGGGACACCTTCAATGAATTATGCTGGTTTCTGTCCATGCTCAAAAACCATCCTTAAATAGGTCAGCAATAAAAAGAATGAACTTTTTCTCCAGCTTTTTCCTCTGAAATCCCTGTTCTGACTGTTTTTACATCTTGCAAAGACTTTACAGTCATCTAGACCCAAAAGTAACTTTTCCCTGGTATGCATGAGTAGAAGCATTGATAAATGACAGAGTGCTGGATTGTAGGAGATGAGATTAACTTTTTTTCCTGCTATCCAAAGGTCATCTTTTGCATCTCTAGGACTGGTTGTTTTGCATTTCCTCTTCATCATCCCCAAGTTTAATACCATGACACATACTCTGACTAGTACTAATAAGCCCTAAACTTTCCAAGTATGGTGGTGATGTTGAGGAGAGGGCAGGGGAAGTATTTTTGCCTTTTTCTTCAGTGCCAAATTTTCTTTGAAATGTGTGAACAAGAATGAGTTAGGAACCACTAATCTAAAGAAACTTGGTGTTTACAATCCCAGATTGGGAAAGATATTTTGGCAAATGTGTCAGGTTCTACTACAGTCTTGGGACTGGTTAAAGGGAAACTGGGTTAGTTGTTTTGGACAGTAGCTGTAGCTGCATAGAAACACAGAATGGTTAGAGTTAGAAGGGACCTTAAAGATCATCAAGACTTCCAGGGGTGAGGCAGCCACAACTTCTCTGGGCAACCTGTTCCAGTGCCTCACCACCCTCACAGGAAAGAATTTTTTCCTAATATCTAATATCTAATCTAAATCTCCCCTCTTCCAATTTAAAACCGTTACCCCTTGTCCTGTCACTGCACTTCCTGACAAAGAGTCCCTCTCCAGCTCTCCTGTAGTTCCCTTCAGATACTGAACCAGCTTCAGATACTGAATCTCCTGTAGGCTCCCCTCAGATACTGAATCACCCAGAAGAGCCTAGTACATGCAAAAGGAACACATTTGCCCTTCAGAAGGCTTTTTGAGGTGCAGAAGCATGAATAATTTTCCAGTTGACTCCAGGTAAACAGACCACTATCGAGCACAGCCAAATTGTCCTTGTCTATAGGTTGGCGGCAAAACTTACCAAGGACCTCCCAAAACTTCTTCTTTTCCTTTGTTTTCTTGGCCACTCAGTGTCTTTACCATGACTGCTGTTTGACCACTGTCCGCATAATTGGGTAACTCCGTCTTGCTACAGAGGGACAATGTCCTCTGCCCATCCCAAACTGCAGCTGCTTTCCAGCTTTTACATTCCTTGTATTCCTGCCACCTTGTTCCCACGTAGTGGCCGTGTGTGTGAAGTAATCACCAGGGGTCAAAGAAAGGGCAACAAAGGCAAATAAATATATATGGAGATCATTGTCTCCATGTGCCTGCAGGAAGCCTGAGGTGTGGTCGAACTAGTCTGATAATGTTCTGCCTTTTGGCGTTATTTTATGTGTACTCAGAGGAAATAATCAGTAGTACAGTCATTTTTACATTTAGAGTATACAGGTAATTTGTGAGTACAATAAATATTTTGTTTATGTAGCACGTGTTTGAGTATAGCTTTACCTACTCATGAGAAACGATTTTTTATTCTGCATGCGAGTCCAAATATGCTGCTTACTTTTTGCAGTGTTACTATGGATAAATAGGGTATGTTATGTGTTGGTCACAAATATGACAACTCTTCATACTGTTTTGCATGCTGACAAATTGATTTGAATTTATTTGCAGCTAACCAAAGCACCGTATCAAAAACCTGATCTTAATTATGGATATTCAAGTTTGCATTCGCTAGAACAAATAAACAGCATCTTATGTCAGAGATGAGTTTGGGTGATAAGATATAAAATGAGATTCAGTATCTGCACCTTCTCCTCAGGTCTAGCCAAAGGATGTCCCAGCCACTGAGTTATCAGTTAGCTTCAGAACCCACATGGCAAGTACAAACACAGCTGGAGAGGAAAGTACTTGGGCTCAGGTGCAATCTTCAGAGGCAGGGAAGGGACTCAGCCTGAGCTCCTCCCACAAAGCTAGCTTTGCATCCTGTCCTGCCTTTTTTTAAACTGTGTAAACTGGGATGTAATTACTAGCTGCTTCTTTTGCTATTCCCATCAACAGTGTTTTGAAAACTTTATCCAAAACATTTTACTAAGCTGAAGTGGTAGGAGCTTATCTATCCCTTCTGCTGTAAGAGATTTTATTCTTGTTTGAGGCCCCATCCAAGGCCAGTAATGGAAATGTAGAAGCTTGGAAAGGGTTGCAGGCTAAGGACAAGCTGCCAGGGAGTGTCTTTGGTTAACTGCAGCCCAGAAGGAGAGACCAGATCTCTTTTCCATTTTTCTACATTATTTACCTTTTTCAGATCACTTCCATGTCATGAATCTCTTAAATGATATCCGGTTCAGAAGATTTTGTTATTATTCCTAGGAAATTAATCTTCTGAAGAAAAGGGAATTGCCTTGTGGAAGGTTCTTGTGCCTATTTAGTAATAACACAGGATGTGGCATACTCTAGGTGCACGGTACATCTATCTATCCAGAATCAGACCCAGCACAGACAAATGCAGACAACCACCTCATAAGGGGAATGCACCCATCACATAGCAGCAGCTTTGGTATAGCAGCATGGACCTTCGTGCACAACATTCACAGTTTCCTTTGTATATGGGTGTGAATGCACTCTCACTCATAACATTCCAAATTTTGTAGAAATCCTACTTAAGCAAAAGAGCTTTTTGCTCCCATTCACCTTGTGGGAGTGAACTCCTGACTGTGAAACTCTTTCCTTTGGGTAGACGGCATTTCCTTTCATGAGTTTTCTATTTTATATCTTTTTTATTTCACCGTGTGTCTTCTTCTCATATTCTGAAATAGTAAATACAAGCAGTTACTTTCTTTTCTTTTTATGTTTTTTATACTGTGCAAAAATTTCTATAGTATCTCAGATCTGTCTCCCTCCAAACATTGAACGATTCTCCACCTCTTCATTCCCAAAACAATGGATACTCTTCATTTCCAGAACATACATATTTCTATTAGGATTTTTCAATCTGGGTAGGTGCTGGTCTTCTACTATTTTCATTTTAAGTGAGGGCTCTCCTACTCAGAAGAAAGCATCAAAGTCCTCCACACTGTATGTAATCAGTACTTAACTGCTAGCCCCTATCTAAGTAAATGGCTTTTTTTTTTGTTTGTTTTTTTGTTAAGATTCAGCTGACTTCAAACAAGCACAATTAAGGGCTACAGCAGGAGAAATCAAGCTGAATAGATCTATACGCTGTTGGGATTTTTTAATTAATTTTAAAGTATATTTGCAGTGATAAAAATAATTTGTGTCGAACTAGCAGAATAAATAACATATATTAAGAACACTAAAATAATTGTTAAGTGTTTTCTCTTAAAAGCCAGGATTGGCTAGCAGATACTCTCATGCAAGAATATAAGGGCCGACTGTGATAACACCTCCTTTCTGCCTCATAATACAACAGATTTGTGTGGACACGTAAATTGTGTAGTTGTAGTGTTCCTTGCTAACGTTTAGCAATGCATATATATACATCTGAATCACTGTAATAACTGAAGACGTTTTGGAGACGTAACAGTATTCCATTTGAATATAAATGTCTTGTTTTGAATAAGCAGTTATGTTACGGAGCTAAATCAGTCGGCTTAACAACAAAGGGCAGTATGCTGATGAATTATGTATGTTATCTGCATTTTCTGCCTGCTGATAATTGACAGGTATCATGGCACCTTCTACAAACTTCCTGTAATTATATGCCACATATCAACACCGACTTAGTGTGTAATGCTCCTCCACACACACATACATGCAAAATGTTTCTATGTTTTATTTAAAGCTTACAGCATTTTTGAATTTTATGTTTCTCTCACTCTGGTTCCCAAGCTGCTTTGCAAGTCGAGCCATCAACAATGTTAAATTAAGAAGATTTATTTAGTGTTAGTTTCCCAAAGTCTCTCACTCAAACATCTCTTCCTTTTTATGTGTTTTGGGTTTTTTTAAAAATAGTTGGGGTAAACTAATACCGAAGAAAATTTACCTTGTAATTGTTTAAGAGAAATTACCTGCTGTTTCAATACTTGTAATAAAGCACATCCCTTAGTCTTTGATAACAAGTTCCTGTCTTTACTGACAAATATATTTTTGTCATCATGTAGCAGCTTTAGGTAGTAGCACATTAAAAAAAACAAGTGTCTTAACAAAGCTGATTAAATAGCTAGTTCCTTCATGGTAGTATGCATTTAATTCAGACTAACTCCACCATAACAAGGATACATTAATTGGGTAGCTCCGCAACTGGACTCATTAGATGCAATGCTTACTGATTAAATTTAACCACTACTGGGTATCTTAGCACATGATTCAGAATTACTTTTCTTTTAATTCAGTGTTCTGTTCCTTGGAAGAAAATTATTTTTGCTGAGAATTATTTTAATAAACCTGTGATAATAAAGCTATAATTAAAAAGGAGTCTTTTAGTTACCTTAAAGGGCTTTTTACTTATATTGCCTTAGATATCCAAATTTATGTTTTAATCTAAAAACCTACATTTAGTAAATTATATGCCTTCTATATGTAAAATGGATCACTGGTATATGCCATGGAAGAGTTCCTCACTCTGTCACTGCATCCTTGACATTATTCACTACTAGAGAAAGTGCATGAAGAAAAGCCCAAACAATTACAGAAAGTAATTGTGCAGAAAGAAAATTAGATAAATATCTGGTTTGTTCCCGTTAATTTAGACTTGATTTGTCAGCTTCTTGAGAACCAAGGCTTATGTTCCTTTACTGTATCATTGACTAAGTTGGTTCTGAGTTTTAGGTTTACACCTTAGGGAAATAAGTGATCTGATACATTGTTTCTCACTGAATTAGAATAAAATATTAAATATATTTATAAAACCCTTTTCATCAAAAAAACACTTTCACTTTCAAAATGTGATACCTTGGGACTCTCGTAGAAGGTAGCAGCCTGCAGTCAGTGATGACAAAGGAAAGGTAATGTCCTACAACCAGCTAGTAACATTCCTGCTGTTTACTGAACTGAAAGACAAAATTTCAAAAAGGGGGAAAAAGAGTAACATTATTTTTTTCTCTAAGGCAGGGGTTGGTTTTGGCAAAGGCATGTGGATGTAGGACCTGTCTGGCTTGAGAGTTCTAAACACCTGAGTGCAGATAAACAAGGTAAAAAGCAGAGTGCAGATCTTTTAGCAGTTGTTGGCAAGTGCTTATATGAACAATCATCAATGACCATGCATAAATCCAGTTTTCAAAGACTTAGCATTCAGCTGAATTAAACCCAAAATGTGTAGGGACATGCGGAGGCACTCCACTGTGTGACTGAGTGCAAACTTCTCTATTTCTACCGCAGCATTGAAGCCCTGTAGCTGATTCCACAGAAAGAAAAAAAAAAAAAAACTGCCTGAACTTTTTTAAGATGTGCCTTTAGGCAGGAAATTATGATGAACTGCAACCATGATTTAAATAGAAATGATCGTGCTCCATCTCTGATTTTTATTTTGCATTGCCACCAGCGCACCTAACGCTTCTGGAGGAGGTTTTGTTTTCTAGCTGCTGCTTATCCAGCTTAGCCTGAAGTGGCACAGATGTCTCCCAGGAGGCCATTGGGTTCAAGAGGAAGAAGCTTCCCAGATAGTCTCAGATCTATCTGCACCACAGGAGTAACTCAGGAAAGTGAGCAGGCTGGGGTGCTTGGAGGACACAAGCCTTTCAGAAGCAGAGTGTCCTGGGGACCTATGGCAACCACTCTCAGAGAGGAGCTGCAAATCAAAGATATTTGCATGAACTGGCTTCTTTAGCCTCCTAAAATGAAGGTTAGGAGAGGTTTGGATTACTTTTGATACAAACAAAATGTGACTGCCTTCCACTTTGTACCCTTGTAAAGAATAATCAAACAAACATTCAAAACAAAACAGATTCTGTGATCCCTTTTCATCTTTTAATGATCTCCTCACCTGTCAAGCTGCTTAGCATAGCCTAATTTGTTTAGGGCTAAATAGTACAGCACTTTCTTCACAGGAGTGGTACATATTTAGGCAAGTAATCTTATGAAATTAACAGGACTGCTCCTTTAATTAAGGAGTTCAGGACAGGACCTTGGCAGAGATCTTCTATTGTCTCAGAATATTCACGTCAAAAGTGCTTACATAAGGGCTTATTATTATGTTAGAGCAGTATTATCTGATTTGGTTTTTGAGTGGAGTTGGGGCCTGTTACCTCATACTGGGGCGCTCAGAGACTCCAGCTCCCCAGCTTTGCCTTATAATGCAGTAAGAAAAGAGAGTATTATGTGCTTTCCTAGCACAGGAACAGACCTCCCACATCATGGGCACGGATATAAGGACAAATTTCTTCACTGAAAGGGTTGTCAAGCACTGCAACAGGCTGCCCAGGGAAGTGGCTGAGTCGCCTTCTCTGGAGGTATTCAAAAGACGTATAGATGTGGTTCCATAGGGATGTCCATAGGGACACGGTTCAGTTATGGACTTGACAGTGTTGGGTTAACAGTTGGACTTGATGATCTTAAAGGTCTTTTCCAATCAAAATTACTCTGTGATTTTTATGATTCCCAAACATGCAGCAGAGGAAGATGCACAGAGCCCTTCAGATGGGGGTGGAATGACTGCCAGAGCAAATCCCTGGCCCTTGCATGGGGAAGGGGAGCAGTGTCCAGCCATCTGGGTCATTCTGCAGTGCTGGGCAGCACCTGTGAGCCCTAAGTATGAGCATCCCCACCCTAGACACATGGGTTGTGGATTGCAATCTCCAGGGTTGTGGTGATTCAGGCCTGCCTCTGAAAAGCCACATTGCCAAACTGCAGATGCTGTGTCTAAACAAAGCTTTCCCCTGCAGGGGAACTGCAGCTGGAGGGAACGTCTGTCTGCTCCAGGGACCCACGCGCAGAGTTCCCGTGCTGTCCTCCCATCCTTGAGGAGCTTCTGAGAGGACCTACACTTGTATCATTTTGTGGGTAGGCCTTCAAATGGTGAACTGAAGACACACTGGCCTATACTTGCCCCTAGAGTATAAGTGCATCATTTCTGCTTATTTTGGCACTTGAGTCTACCAACATGGGAGTCCCACTGTGCTAAAACAGGCTGTCATTCGCATAGCAGGCTGACTTGATTAATGTAGTTGCAAGGCTTGTTTTGCAATTCAAACCTTGTCAAACCAAATGCAGAATTATTTTCCTGGGTTATTTTCCTGGGTTATTTTCCAATTGCAATGTAAATATTGAATCAGAAAGTGTTTTCTGCAATTGCCAAGCAATTCTGCAAAAAACTTCCTACAGTAGGTTAAATTGCCCCTCTTGGCCTGCCAGCCCTCCTTACCCCTCCAGGGGCATCTTTCTGGAGCAGTGTTGTGCTCAGCAGAGGATGCAGGAGGTCCGCCCCATGTGCAAAGTGAGGGCTTCAGGCTGGCTTGCAAGCGTTGGAGCTCCACTCAGCCCTAGTGCTGTGCCGGTGGGAGAAAGGATTCCTGACATGCTGGTGCCTAATAGAAATGGACTCCTTTCCTAGACTCTTTTTCTGTGGAAGTCCTCTCCTAGTTGGATATGCTTCTGTCAGATCAGTCAAGGCATCAGCGGGCTTTGCTCTGCGTTGTTACAAAGATACCGGTATGTGATAGTCATTTGTTGTATGCTTCTATTTCAGTTTTTACAAAGAAATCAAATGAGCATTTTTTTTATCTCTATAAAAACATCCATAGGCAAGTGTTGGAAGTTTTCTGTTCCCATATATCTGACAGACGTGTCATCACAATTACTAATCTTAGAAATTTGAAATTGAAAATGCTGCTTTTTCTTTTTCTTTTNTGGATTAGCTGGCAACATTGATCTTGATGTGGGTATTCTGCATTGCCTTAAGGTGGAAAGCAGGGTACCTCAGTGCTGTGATTGAGGTGATGAAATAACCCCCTAAAAGCCAGTGTATGTTTTACAGCGTATGGTATGTTGCACTGAGGAAAGAGCAAAGGTTCTCTGGCAGTGCTAAAAACCGCTCTGCTATTTTTGTGTATGTGTGTTATATATGCAAACGGGAGTATACATGTAAATATTCACACAGAAGTCTAACATAACTTTTTGTCTTCGTTTTAAGCAATAACTGGCCTGAGCAACATTTGGTTAGGTTATGTACAGATGAGGGCTTAAACAGTTTCTGAGTTTTAAGTGAATGACAGTTTGAAAGGGCTCATATGATTCGTAACAGCCCCCTCAGTTTTGTGTTGCTATTTTCCCCAATTAAAATAACAGAGCAGGGCGAGGGCATCACAAATAACAACTGCCGTGAACAGTCCTTCCAAAACGACTGGGTTGTGCAGTGGAGCGGGTATGTGTTCAGCACAGCAGGTGGAAACATTTTTGAGGAAAGCTTTTTTCCTTCTCAAAATAACAGTTGGTTAAACCGAATGTTTCCCGGGAATGTCACAGTTTTGACAACAGCAATAACAGCACAGAAACGTGAATGGCGTCCCCACGCCAGGGTGGATTTTGGAGGATGAGAAGGAAGGGGATACCCCCATGCTGGTGGGATGCATCAGGAACAAAAAGGTTTTCCCACCTCCCCAGTCAGCCTCCCGATCTTGCTGAGTCCTCCTTGCTCTCCTGACGGAGACACTACACATCACAGAACTAACCAAGAGCTGCATGAGCTGGGCCGCAGGAGAGAGGATGACCTGCTTCCTCCCTTCATCCCTACGCCTGGAAATACCACTGCTTCTGCAGAACTGGTCATTGTGGGATCATCTCTCTTCTCTTTTCTCCATTTATTACAAAGTGCAATTTTACACTTTCCCTTTAAAGTGTCAAAGGGCCTATCAGGTGCCAATACACAAATACAATGCACTTTGAGTTCTTTTCATAGACAAAGTTGTTTTTCACCCAGACTTCAACAGGACAAAATCATTCACAGGCCACTGACGAAGCTGAGGACCTTCTAGACTTCTCCAAGCTGAGACCGGCTCCCCATTGCATTTTTAGTGCCATATTTTACTTTCACAAAACAGAGAGAAACAGAAACAAACTCCCTAACTCCAAAATGTTTCCACCCACGCCAATAAATGTCCTTGTGTTGATGATGCTTAGACTAGGAATTTATGTATCATTATATTTCAAAGATGCACTTTAAGTATTTACATGTTACAACTTCCTGAGTAATACAGACTGTACTTGTCTAGAGCTGCTTCTGCAGTACATTTTTTCAACACCCAATTACTCCATACTTGCCTCAAGATAATTTGTGGAAAATTTCATGAGAACTGCATTAGCCCTGATTTTTACAAGATGCTATCAAAATCAAAACAAAAGTTCATTAGATAAATATACACTATTCCTATGCCAGTTTTGTGTACCATTTCTGGTTCTATACCATGCACAAGTTCCACATAGAAATGTGGTATCTATCATATTAATGAAACTACAGTCTTAAGACCCAGTATGTATGTAAAAGTGTGGAAAAATATGCTAAAATACCTGTGACTTACATATGAAAAAATGGAGAAAAACATTTAATAATATCAGGAGACCATTAAAAGCTTCAAATCAATTACTGTATTTCCTTTTACTTTTGATACCATGGCCCAAACCATGTCCCAGTTCTCTGATGAGACAACAGAGGAGCAGTCTGCGCTTCATTAACAAGTTTGAGGTTTATTGTTATTTTTAATGTCAGAAAGGGTGAAAGAAGTATCATGGGATGATTCTAAGAATTGTAATGATGGAAAAAATACTGCTGTTCTGGAAAGAAGAATAATGATGTGCTCATCAGTAAGAGCCTGCAAATGAAACTGATCTGTTCTTGCTATTCAACCCTGATAAATAGAAGTAGGACAGAACAGTACATTTAGGAACAGCGACAAGGAAAGTTTAACATAATTTTAGTGTCCCTTTAGAAAGCCCAAAGCACAGAATTAGTATTTAAAATAGCCATTTGGCTTTAGCACTAGTCCAGAGTTTCGCCAAAGGAGTCTAAAAAGGCTCAACACAGGGGAAGAGGGGAAAGAATCCACTGCACTGTGATCCTCCCCTGGTCCAGCAGTAAGGTGGGCACTGAGAAGAAACAAGCATCCAGAGAGAGGAGAGCATGAGCAAAAACTCTCAGGGTAGCATGAATTTGCACAAGACATCCAGTGAAGGCAAAGTCGGTCTGGACCTCACACCCCATCTGGTTAAGATAGAACCGACACTGCTCCTTTCCAGTCACACCAGTACTTGCCCGGCACAACTGCCAGCTCAGTGGGTGCTGCACAGCCAACTGGATGACTGTCCATGCGCCTGAAGCACTCACAGTGCCAGCCCCGCAGCTATGCTGGCCTCAAGAAGTCAATACAATGAACATGCAACTCTGATGCATACGGCAGCCACCCTAAAGATCTTTTGAAAGGAGTGTGCAGAACAGTTTCATTTCAACCTTACTTCATTTAAACTTTCTTAAGAAAGTTGTACATTTATACTGAAAAAAATTGCCAAAGACATCCAACTTCTGGTAGGGCCAACTGAAAGTTTTGAAAATTGTAAATAACACAAACACAAATCATAACTGAACCTATAGCTACGGCAACTGATGTTGAAACAGATCCTACTGACTGTGACAACTGGTAGCAACTAAGCAGGTGAGAAGGTTCCTGTCCACTGCTCAAACCCTGCTCATACTGTTCTCCCTCGAGTTTCCAGCAACACCCTCCTATCACTGAAAGCTGTTACACCATGTCAAAAATGCAGGACATCTGCAGGGTAGGGTAGGAGCTGGCATTTTCAAATTCATTTGTGCAGTCTGTGAAGTTCTACCTTGATTTTGAGCCACAGTTTCTGTTATACTACAAAACACTGCAATGACAGGGTGGATTGGAGTTTAGCTTGAGTAAGAGCTGCTGAATGTAGCCAGGTGCCCAGCCTGGCCTTTTCACCTTTAATTTGGTCCCTAGGTATGGAAGTATCTGCAAACCAGTACAATATAATCATCCTTATGCAATAAAAATATCTTCCTTCTCCTTTTGATTAGGGATTTTTAGAAGAACACTACACACACACACACACACACACACACACACACACACACACACACACAAAACCAACCAAACAACAACAACAAAAAAAAAACAAACAACCAAAAACCCACAACAGCAACAACAAACGCATAAAACTAGTGCTGTAGAGATGAGAAAGGAGCTTCTTTAGTAGTTAAAACCAAAAACAAACAAAAACCCAAGTTAAATCATCCCAGAATTTAAATTCTTCCCAATTTCAGTATGTCCTGATTTGCCTGTACAGGAGGCACTGCTGCTGCTAAGCAGTAGCGACCATTTAGGATCAGGTATGTTTGTCTTAAGTGTCACAAGCCCCATCTTCAAACAGCATAGCAACTTTATTAGAAAAGCAAATAAGTTGTGCTTTAAGAGGAAAAAAAATAACTGTAAAACATGACCCAATACAAATACTCCTTTAATAAATACATTGTATAAATATAGGTGTTCTGGTCTGAATCATATTAAGATATTCCATTTTAGTGTATCAGCTTTCCAACATTTCAGCAGCAAGCTCTGTTCTAAATCATAAAATGATTTCCGTTTGTGAACCATCAATCAGTTTCATGATACCTAAGGCACAGTAAAGCTTCTTAAAGGTTTTTGAGAGAGGGAGAAAAATTATTATCATGGAAACCTCTGAGAGAAGATCTAAAGGACAGTACATCTAATTATCCTAAGGTTTGACCAACTTTTCCATCTTCTTCTGATGGGGTCAAAGAAAGGAAGACTGAATAATTCCCCCCTTTTTTCCCTTGCTCAATACCAGATTTGTTGATAAGGGAACTAGAATTTTATAAAATAAAATAATTTAAAAAGAAAAATTAAATAAAATAGATGCAAAAGCTGATTCTGCATAAAACTAGTGTTGAAGTGATGCACAAGGTAGTGTTGGAAGAACTTTTGGCATCCTTCCTGCGACCCTTTGCCAGTGAAAAGTTTTCCTATTTAATAAACAAGCGGTGGTTGTTTTGCTAGGTTCCAGGCCCACTTCACCCTTGCATGTCAAAACAGTGTGGATATCTGGCCATGCAGGTTGCTTCATACCTCACAGTGCTAGAATGTCTCAGTGTCTTTTGTCTTTCTTTCCTCTATATATACATCTCTAGAAACAGTTATATGCTCCTTTGAGTTCAGAAGATCACTGATATCCACCGAGCTGTGCAATCACTAGTAGATTAACTCATGAGATTGACCTGTTTGGTGTATATGAGAAACAGGCCTGCATGCATTGTCCCAAACAGAAATATTTCAATACTCTATGTCTCACTCCATCACTTGGTGTTGCCCTGCTTGAGTCCTGCCCTGGGGGGTTGCAGAGCAGGATGTTGAGGGACCATTGACTTCTAAAGATCAAGTACACAAACAGTTCACTCTGGAGACACAGAAAGCATCTCTCTGCAGTGCCAAAACAAGGATTTGAGCTTGCCCACTCTGGTGGTCTGCCAGGGCTTGCAGGGTGCACAGTGTCTGGCTGCATCCCAGCACACACTGTAATCAGTCAGGGGAGAAGAAGATCGGGGGTTCTTGTCCTGTTTCTTACTGGGAATTTAAACTCTATAGTTGCTTTTTTTAGGCTCTTGCAATCTGTGTAACATTCTATTAGAATATGCAGTTACTTTTTCTTCCCCCCATGTCATGTTTCTTTGCATAAATACAAATTTCAGGTGCCATACATGTTGCAGCACTGGTTTATGTTTGCACAGTAATTGACTAAGCAAATTGCAGTGCATGAGTATGCAGAAGAGGAATGGAGAGAGGACTCCTCACTTGGATTAAAGTTTTCCATGACCTGTGTGATGTGTTTGTCTCTGTGCTTGCCTTAGAAGGAATCTCGCTGACCCAAGGGCACAACACTGAATTATTCGGTACTATCAGTTTGCTGAAGTCCCCACATCACTGGCTACATCAGAGCATTGGAAGCCAAGAAGTAGCTGAGTACACGTAGGACTGAAAGCACCAGCTCTCACCATTTTTACTCTATGCATTCATTTCAGCCTGCACAGGCTGATTTTGCAGTTTTCACCTCCCAGTACTTTTGATTGTGAGAACAGAGGTAAATAAACTACTATTCTCTTAAGCAGAGATGGGAAGATATCCTTCCTAAAAGTAAGATGGTCTTCAAATCACCTTTGTTACTGGGCAAGCAGCAGAAGTTGGGAAGAGAGGTTTAGGGATGAGAGACTGGAGCTACAGAGAGCACTTCAGTTCTTCCCCTGCCACACTGCTGAGTTTCCTAACGAAAACAAGAGGTTTGGGGCTGAAGGCAGCTAACACTACCAGATAGTAACTGGAGTTGGAGTGGCATCTCTAAAAAGACTTCCAGTATATTTTATCCCTGAGGCTTATACCACTGCAAGGCATGTTGGCCAATACTAACTTAGTGTCACCAATAATGGCAGCAATGTTCATATCACAGGAAAGAGGGCCTGAATGATGATTTGGTATTTTCCCTTACAATGTTTTCAAAAATATTTTCAGTATACCTGTCTGAGGTGCGCTGTTTTACATATCTTTAGAGCTTCATCTATAAAGGTCTAATGCTCTACCTCTCCAAATGCCTCTCAGATATTGAAAATACCATAATGTATATCACAAATAGTGAACTTTTAATGCTGTCTTGTCACTCACTGTCCCTCCAGCTGACATTAATCTCTGTTACTCTCTTGACATTGCTCTGTTATGTGGCTTAAAGTGTTCCTGCTACTTTGCTGTGTAGGGGTAGATAAAAAAAGAGAGTAAAGGGAGGAGTAATATGTCTGTAGTGAAAATAAACACAGCCTTGGATGCAGGCAGAGTCAGGATTAGCAGCTGCACACACTCCCAGTCACGCAGCAGAAGGCAGTTTACAGAGTCAGGCTCATGCTGAGATCCTTCGCACAATCAGCATCAAAGCAGTTGCAGCTCTGCCCCGAGATTTGCGTTTTACTTCATTTCTCAGTTCACAGGTTTTGTTGTTGCTGTTGCTGTTGCTGTTGTAATTCAGCAATGAAACTTAAAAGTGAGAATGGAAGAGCCCACAGGACCAGTGAGATTGTCACATAAACAGGAGAAGCAACTAGAATGGGTACATTGGTGAGGGAGGGAGGCTGAAGAACTGTGGGAACTGGTGGAGAGGTTGGGGATGGAGCAAGGAGAAAAGCTTCAACAAGAAAACCATAGCTAGGGAGGTGGGTGGAGAGCAATAAAGAAGAGAAAGAGAGGTAATGCCAAGCAGGCAGGTCTAAAAACCATTTGGTCTCAAATGTGCTCTGACACCCTCGCTAAGATAAGCAGGACGGCTCAGATGGCTAACTATGTGCCTAGGAATGCCCTAGGTATTCTGACATATGGTACACACAGTCCTAATGAAAGCCTAGGGCAATTGGTTACTAGCTCATTCCTGTCAAATATACAAGGTGAGCACTGACAAATTAATGTTGCACCCCAAAGTTGGAGAATTTTCTGACTTTTAGTATTTGTTCTCTCAATCCCAACATTAATTTTACTTCATGCACTATACATTCAAACACATCTAAGGAAAGTTGAGCAAAACTACTACAACTTTCGGAAAAGTCACATTCTCAGGTTGTCATCAGAGCACCAATCTTCAACTTGCTTAGAAAGCTAGAAATGTGTTAAAAATGCATTCAGACTTAATTAGGTATGGTATTCATGTTACGAAGGACAAACCACAGATTGATGTGCTTATATAAAAGTATCAAATGTGGTATCTTTTTACATTTTTCTTTAAAAAAAAAATCCTCTTAAATGTGTTTCTTTTATCCCATCACTGGGCAGAACATAAAATCATTGGTAGGCAGTACACTCTGATGTATCTTATCTCCCTTAAGGAAAAAACAGAAGGATCAGGGCCACCCATGTCTACTGGGGTTTTTACAAAAGCAGTTCGGAGGACCGAGGCTGTTCTCTGTCATCCCATGCTCTCCCACGCTCCTCCACTTTTCCTGCTGTGAATGTTCTTCCAAATGGTTAGGCTGGGCCTGTTTAGTGTGTTGTTTGTTACCCCAGGTCTCTCCATGAATAACAGGCAACAGAGTGTAAAGTGCATAGGTTGCAAAGTGACTTCCCTCTTCCTTTACTACTTACAAATGCAAGCAAGGAAAGCCAGAGTCTTCCACATTAAAGTCTATACCTTCAGAAGGGCTGCTCCCATAAAACCTCCTCTGAGGATCAACTATCAACAAGGAAATATCAAAGCAAAGCCTACACATGAAAGAAAATTGGTTTCCTGGTCCAGTCAGCTCAGCATGACTGTCTTTAGAAGGCATATCCACAAGATCAGACCTTCTTTCTTAGCACATCTCATTCTTGGAAACCACCTTCTGTCTCCCCAGATAAGAGGGTAAATACATTCTCGTCTTCATGAGTTTGACAGAAACCCTTTCCAATTAGCCACTAAAGCTAGACCTCCTGACTAGGAACAGTCTGTTATCTTTTCTTTTTTTTTTCCACCCCTCTGTAACTGGCTAGTTACAGATACAACCCCTTGTGCAGAGTGGATACCACACACGTGGTGATAACAATACTCTACCCAGACACCAGCCAGCTGGATCCCTCCATGTAAGCCCAAAGTCAGGGCTAACAGCAACAACCAAACAGGAAAAAAAACCTATCTGACAGTTCATTGAATTACGCAGTGAAAGAGCAACAGGATTTTACACGTAAATAAACTTTAATCAATTGTATAATTATTGATGTGTCGCCTCTGATACCAAAACGACACCTCCCTTTACCACCTGGGTTAGAATTGCATGTGTTGCCTTGCCCAATATGTAGCAAAGGAAACCTGGTAGAACAGTCACCTGGCAGCCAGTGTGTATTCTTTGTACCACCTTTGAGGAACATGAAACTATGTCCACATAATTAGGGCAACTGTAGCACATTCAGTCTTATTCTGGCCCTATATCTCATGTTTGACTATTTTATCGCTTAAAAAATAATTTTGACTACGCATTCTATTCATTGGCATATTTGTTTTCTTTTATCAAACCTGTTTTTCTTGTTACAATAGCATGTGATCCATCAACTACTTAATACAATTAAGAAAAAAACCCACAGTAACTCTGCAAGTAATGCTGTGCACACATTCCAAGGCTGTGATAATACTACAAGCCATGAGAGCTTTGCTTTTTTGAGAGAGTGTCATTTTGTCAGAATGACTGGGTGTGGGTTAAAAATAAGTTTTGTAAAGTTTTTTTTAGTCACAGCAAGGTTCCCTTGCCTGCATTTTTAAGGTAGGAAGGAAGCTTCCTAGTGCCAAATGCTGCATCTAAACATGTAACTAATTACACCAAAGACAAGCCGTGCTACCCCTGATAGGAAGCACAAGTTCTGAGAATGAACATTTCCAGGATCACCCCAGCATGCACGTTTTGACAGCCTGATGGTATTTAAACTGCTTATTCCAGAAACTTTCTTCACAAAGTTCTCTTTTTAGGTGAGTTAATGACTGTTTTTCACTTAAAGATCTTGTGTTTGCTTTCCAATCAGGTTTGGAGCAAGAAAATTTGACTCGCTCATGCTGACCTCCAAGGTGCAGCTCTCCTGACTTGCCATACTGATGGATTTCCAAAATAAATGTACATATCATCTCATCTTAAGGTTTTTTGCATACTTGATGGATCAAGAGATATATTTCACCTCTGCTAAATGCATTCAGGATAGTACCTGCATAATAATTTCAAGGTCTAGCATTTGTTGTTTAAATTGAAGAACCCTTATTTAAGGTTGTGTTTCAAAAGTACATAACACTTTAGTGGTTTTGTCTCCTTTCCTTCCTGGTCTTTGCATGCCAGGTATTTTTGTCTGCTTTTCCTGCTGGCTATTGCATGCCAACTAACTTATTGCTGTGGCACAGAATATATCCCATCTGTCACAAGCATTTTTTAACAGAGTCTAAGCTGAATGTTGAATGAAGCCATGCCTTATGTAGAGGAGTTTTAATTATTCTCTGGTCTGTGGAAGAGGGGAGTAGGGCCAGGATGAGGAGGACTGGGTTGTCAGGAAGATAGCTAGAGGGAATCAGAATATATCATTACCTAAGGGAGTGGTATCCTCAGTCTTCATCTACTTTAATTCTCTCACCAGACACATCAAATGACAGTGCTGTAGGGCTTAAAAAAATTGGGGCAAAGCTGGGGCAGTGGGTGGCTGATAATGACAGCCTGTCTAAATGTCTGAGTAGCAGACAAGTGGAGAGAAATAAGTTTGTGATACGGGCTAGCTAAGGTGGAGCGATAATGTATTTGTTTTTACCTGCTTTCCTTCCTGAGCAGGGTTTGGCTGGCTACCTCCACATGAGCTTCACAGCGCTGTTTATTAATTTTTTTGCTAAGAAAATTGAAATTTGGCACCATCTCAGCTTGCCCACATGTGATTGTTATTGTATGAAGCATGAGAGTGAATGACTTGAATGACTCTTGCTTTATTGGCAGAAGGAAGAGGCAGCCACAGTCTGATTTCTTTCCACGCATCCTACTAGGGACCCAAGTTAAGAGTCTACTCCAGATGGAGGGTAAAGGAGGAGCTCTCCAGGAGGTGATGTAGCTGCAGCTCTGCCAGCCTATCCTTCCTATGAAAAAACATGTCTATACCATGTCTGTCTTATTATTTACACATGAAAATATATTTCCTAATCCCTAGGCAAATCTGACATTTTCCTCTACTCATTCAGCTCATGGCACGCGCATGTAGACTTGGCACAATAGCCACAAGTAACCTGCAGAACCCCTGCTGATCCCACCCCAATCCCTGTGAAGCCAGGAGGCACTAGTTCACCCAGCACAGCTAGAAGCCCTGGCTCTTCCTACTGATTCTCATGGGAGAAGAGGCGTCTCATCAGCCCAGGACTTCCCTCCCTTCCCTCCCTGGTGGTTACCATAAGCTGGCAAGTGGAGCACAGTGCTACCAGCTCACTGTAGAACAGAATACCATTCCTGACTTAAAAATCTTTTCCGTTTCCGGTGAAAGAGAGCAAGTGGAAAGGTGAGGAGTATGAACACAGAAGGGTGGGGTTGCTCTTACTCAACTGCGTGTATTTTTAAGTTAGGCTTTCAGCTGGGGTAGTCATAAGCCTCCACACAAAGGGGAGAAACAAGCACTCCCAGATACATTCATGTCATCTGAAACAGATAGCTAAAGACAGCACCTCTAGCAGGTGATTCATCCCATTCTAGGACTTTCTCCACAGGCCAGAGAGGCAGCCTAGACAACTGGGTGTCTACATGGCAAAAACTGGATGAGATCAATTCAATGCAATATAGATAAAAATAAACATGGACATGAGAGTTTCCTTCAGATACCATCTCATAACTGTTCTATGAAGTTAATGTTGTTGATTTTTTTTTTTTTTTAATGTTAACTATTATCTGAAGCCAAATATTTATTTAGTAGTGAAACAGGTCAAACCAGCTATTATAGATATGCCTGTTGATTAGCAGCAGTTTTGTTACCACACAAGGTAACTAATGCACCATTTTCATCCAGTGCCATGGTAGCCTTTTAATCAAAGTCTATCCCAGATATCATTGAGTCCATGGCACCCCATGGGAAGACTCTCAGGGATTTCCTGCCTCCACTGCCTGCTGTTTAAGCAGACAACAAAGAATTGCTCAGATGTAAAGGTGACTGGCCATAAAGAAATATACACTGTAAGGTATATACACTCTTTGAACTTGCCCACCACTCCAGACTTACAAATTATTCACTGGTGATGGTAGTCAGCAAATAATTCTTTGCCAACAAACTGTTTGTAAAAAGCTTACCATCTTAATTTTTGCTCTCCTTGTTACGCATCAGTTGATACTGCATCTGTTCCATGAACAGATGCAAGAACACACACAGAGTTGGATCAGCATTTCTTTCTCGGTTGAGGACCACAATGAACTAATGTCACGCAAAGACCAAAAAGCAAAACAAAGAGCAAAACAACATATCCTTCCCTAAACACCTTACATCTTAATATCAAAAAGAGACAATAAGCAGGCACAGAGGAGAGTACAAGAAAAATGGCAGTAATGGACAGCTTGTCAGGCAGTACACATTGCACATCTGCAGCCTGGCTTATTCAGGCCTCTGCAAACGTCATGGAAGAAAAGGGTTTCATGGAGACAAGCTGGCGTTCTGCAGAGGCTTGCAGTGGGCTCCAGAGCACCAGGGCAACATGGGCTTTCTCAAAGCCAATCATGAAGTCGTCTGCTCCTTCAGAAAAAGGAGAAGGTTCAGCAGAGTGATTCAAAAATAGCATCTTTTGTTGCCCAGAGTAAGACTGTCAATCCTCAGTGAAGGATACAAACTAAAAGATATCTTTCTCTCCTTGGCAGTGCTGTTGCCCAGCTTTGGCAGCTCCCCACCCAGCTGTCTTCCACAAATCCCACTCCCAGGTGCCAAATTTCCAGCATACCCATGGATCAGATTTGGATCTTAGAAATGCCACTGGAAGCCTACAGCTCAGGAACTATGACCTTCAGCATTATAACGTCCAAGTCTCTTTATGGCTATTGACCAAAGGCTCTGAAGGGCCTTACAGGAAGACAAACAGAGGGGCTGTTCACGTATGTTTTAGCTAGAGATAGGACATCTCTTTCTAGGCTGCCTCAGGTCATGCCCTGCAGTTTCCAGTCTGCAGCACATTGGATGCTCAGTTCCCCCCTTTCTAAAGTAAAGAAAAAAAGACTCCAGTTTTACAACAAGATCCATAGAGCAGGTACTGCATTAAGAACAAGGGCCAAAGGTATACAGAATTCGAACAAGCCGTACTACTGAGCACAATGGACTCTGGAAGACTCCCTTACAGGAGATCATCACTGAAACAGGGCAGTTAAGTTAGGAGAGGAAAAGCATTAGGACCAACCTGGCTGCTTTACATTATCCCATACTCACAGCATGGTGAGGAGACACTGTGGCCTACTGGCATTTGTGGCTCAGTCTGGAAGAGTGGGAGTGAGGTGCTGGTCACTCATGAGGGGCTCATATGCTTTTTACAGACTTGGTACAAGGGTTTATTTGCTTCAGGTCTAGTTTAATTATTCATTCTTTGCAGTAATCAAAGAGCATGGAAATAGTTGTAAGAAGCAAACTAAAAGGTCACAAACATCTCTTTCATATTCAAACAAACATTTGTACTTCTCATTCCCTTTACCCTATTGCTTGGTGTGTATTGCCTAGCTGTAACATCTCTCTGTTACCTATTTATTTATCTACACATTTGGATATATATCTTGCAGGGGTCCTTATTGTCCAGCTCACGGCAGAAGACAGGAAAACATGAGGCAGTGCTTAAAATAGAACTTGTAAGTCACCCACAGAGTGGGAAAAGGTCCAACATGAAGTTCTTCTGTTCTGTCCTTCATTCCTCAATGGAGAAAAGCTTTTAAATCAAGCAAACCCATTTTACATACAGTAACTGGAAGCAAATTATATTATCAGTTCCCAAAAGAAGAAACCATGTTTTCAAGGGAACCATAATCCACAGGCCCATGCATTCGCCTAACTCCCAAATAAGCTTGATATTGAGGATTTTGGTGACCTGTGAGTGGCTGCTGGCAGTGGCTGTGCCTGATGGGAGTTGCATCCTTCTGTTTCAGGCTACCATCCCTTAAAAGTGGTGCTTGATCAGCCACTGCCTCTGTGGTAGTATGACCTAGAGCCCCTGTTCAAGGGCAGAATATGACGTATCGTATCTTAGCCTCAGCCTCTGAGGGACTTCCACATTACCAGTCCCTTCTGGCTGTTGTCTTTGCAGTGAAATGAAACAGATATTCCAGTAATTAAAAAAATACATGCTTAGAACATTCACATCTACATTTTTTTATTCCACATTGCACAGACAAAATGTGCAGAGCCAGCCCTATCTGTTATAAAGGGGTGTTAAAGACTTAGGAAAACATGTAATTTTCTGAAGCCATAGATAGACCTAAGAGCCTTTAGTCCAAAGTCTGCAAGAGAAGAACCTCTTCAGGGCACATGTACTAACTTATTCAGGAATGAGCAAACTGCTTTATCCTGTTGTTCCTCAGAATAAACATTCCAGACTGATACACATCATACACAAAGGCCCATTCCTGGCTTAGGGACTGTATTGTGTTTTGTTTGGTCCTAGACTTGGAAACAAAATAATTCAATTACTCATTTTCTGAGCAGTAGCAAAAGCAATCTGCACTCTAAAAATGTTATTCAAGTGTATTCCACTTCAGAAGAAGTGTAGGTATTCAGTCTTGTGATAGGACTGGAGTTTGCTGGGCTGCACTGTCACCCATGGTAGAGGACTGATATGGCTCAAATTTCTCCTGCTCCCTTTTCTGCCGGAGCACACAGATTTAGAGCTGAGCCGCTCCCATTTCTGGAGGGCTTCAGTGTAAGGACAATTCATTCACTGCCTGCTGGCCTTCAGCCCTGGGTTTGGTCATCCATTTGGGCCAAATTTCCCCCTTGGGCATGGCCTAACGTGGTCACACAATGCCTTCAGTGGCAACCCTGCCCACTGAGCTGAAAGCACAATTTAGCTGTTAAAGCTGACACAAGCCCTGATGCAAAGTCTTGCCTTTGTTCTTTGTTATCTCAGAAAGAATTTCAACCTCCCTTGCAGCTGTTATTTTTATCCAACAATAACAACACTTTTGTGGTCTTTACAAAAAATTGGTAACTGCCAAAAACTTCTGCTTAAAATAGCACCTTACAGCATCTAAAGTGTCATTTCTCTTGCACTACCACTTTTAGGCATCATGCATAACTCCACAGGTTGCCTTTTTATGCATTGATTCAGGTTTTTGCATTTCCTGCTGCAGGGATGAAAATAACACATATATTCTTTTAAAACTACTATTCAACTTCCAGTGTCCCAAATGGCACGTGACCAGGTTCTCATTCCTTTTCTGGTACTGAAGAATATTTTACTGTGCAAGTTTTCCTGCTGAATCAGTGAAACTATCCGTGAAATAAAACACCATTTGAGTACAGTGAGGATACTGACATTTAACCCTTCATTCCAGCTGTGCCTCTGTAACCGTAGCCATGTATCAAACCCAATACATTGCCTAGGATAATGCCAGAAAAAAACCTAAATAGACGAGCAAACAATAACTCCTCCCATGTCATTAACTGCCCGCCTTTACATTTAAATGGGCAACAAAATATAAGCGAATGATTGGATTAGTATTTTAACTATTATTAGTAATAATTAATGCTAGTTAATAGTTAATTAATAATAGTAATAATAGCATTAGTTAATTAATAGTAATATTTAATTAATAAATAATAATGGGGAAGTACCTTTTTCTGAAGATCATACACATGCACAGGTTTTGGCTCATGATCATGTAAAATGCCTTGTTCTAGAGCATCGCCGTGATTTATATGTATTATCCTTGCCTCATTAAGATGATGGTTGCTGATGATCTGTGCTGGCAGCAAAAGGGGCTGAAAGATCAGTAATCCTATGTAGCTACTAGAAATGCTCTGCAGGTGGTGCAGGGTTTGGAACCCCTCGTTGCTCACAGCCGTAGGACCCCATCGCAGCAGACACTGCACAGGAACCCACAGCGAGGGCCAGGGCAATTAAGCAACAAGAGCAGGGACAGACAAGTCGCATGCAGAGAAAGGACATTCTCAAAGCATCTGCTGTTGACTTGGAAGAAAACACCACAGTCATTGGGTGTGTGCAGGGATTTGCCAAGGAGTGACCCAAAACTTTTTTCATTCATAATGACAGGCCTCAGATTTTGATTTTCTGTATGTAAAGTAATTCTGTTGGAAACAGATGATCAGTTTTTAAATTTCAATAGGGCTTTGGGTATATTACAAAGCTCTTCTTCAAGTGCAAGTCATGTTCCTTGTCCATCTTATTGAAGTAGTATGATGTACAACAGGAGGTAGTATAATGTACAATAGGAGCATGGGAGCCCTTTGCCCTGTCCCAAAGGTGTGCTTTTCATTCTAGGACATTTCAGGGAATCAAAAGATACTGATTTTATTTTTGATGGTCAGGATGACCATTTGGGTTTTTTCTCTCTTAAGGAAAAAAAAAGCATTATTGGAGTAAGAGTAAGCTCATGGTACATAGGCTTACGCTTAAAGTACATGACATTTTCCTCTATAAAAGTATGGACAAAACCAGAAGCACTTTTGCAAAAATACTTTATGAAGATTGCAGAAACAGAAACTTGTAATTTTCATAGGGAACTAAAAGAGAGTGATAAAATACCTTGACATTTATAAAAAAATGAGTTAGTTTATGGGTGCACTTTGCTTTCTGGGCTTCTCAACCTGCCCTGCCTCTTCCCTTTCTGTTGCCTGGACTGTAACCTATTCAAGTCAAGAAGAATAAGTATTATGATTCAGGATGAACTGTATTCATAGTCATTAACAATGAAACATAAAGGTACCATTGAAGGAGGACATGTCCTCGCTAGGATGTGTCTTTAGCAGGAACTGTACTTTTCTTTCTAGGACAACCATTGTATAGAGAAAGATGAGACTTGAGAGCAATCCTGGCATCTGGCACTAAATCTGAAGTGCAGAAGATAGGCAGCTCTGCTACACATAGCTCCACTGCACGCAGCCTGGCAAAGCTGCATTTACTACGTGGGTCAGGAAAAGAGGCGGAACAGCGAAGGTTGTGTACTAATAAACCAAGTTCCAACTCACCTCACTTGGCTGTGTAATGCCTAGCATCCTATCCAAACATCTTGACTCCTTCCCTGATGTCAATTATGAGAGACTCCAAAGGGTGATTTATCCTTTTATGGGTGCATGCCCCAGCATAACACCTCTCACCTTCTGAAAAAAACGTGGGTAGAGACAGGTTACAGTCTTAACACCTCGCCTCTTCAAGACATTCTAGTGCTTTGCAATTAAAAATGACAGCACTGCCACAGCGGCGGAAGCGTCTGTGACAACACTGATAGAAAACAGCATTTTTGGCTACTAGTCATGCGAACCTGCTTTGGTATGTTGTAGGTAACACGATAATGCAAATGCCAGTGGTTTCCATAGCCTGATCTATATCCACATTCCCTCTGTGACTAACCAACAGGGAGCTGCGCTGGTAGTAGGAACAGCAAGCTATTTTTGCCACACAGCATGAAAGGGCAGGATGACAGCTATCCAGCTAGGTATAGAAATTAACATTCTCCATTAACGGAGTGGATGGCAACACAACAAACACAGCAAATTTGCCAAAGTATTCATTATAGTGGATTACTGTGGTGTGGATTGCACTGCTGTATAATGACCCCTTAGTTAGGTGTAAGTTGCACATCTGTTCATGAGAGGCTTGATCAAATGTTTCATCACTTTAAATTTTCATCTAAAGATGGGATTGCACTGCAGATATAAGTATTGCCTTTGGTTTCCAAAAAAGCAACTAACTCTTAACAGAGGGGACACATTGCCTCCTTGCTATCAGTACGTAGAAGTTGCATTTCAAGGGAATTCCTACTGAGGTGGTTCTTGCATGCACCAGCCATATTTTCTTCTTAGATGTATCTATTAACCTGGTTTTGCTCCACTGAAGTCAGTGAAATAATTCCAGCTTTTCACTGATGCAGAGGAGATCAGAATGTGCTGCCTGCCACATTAGCCTTCAGATTGCCTGTTCAAGCAAGTCCCACATCATTAAGCAGTTTTTTTTATACAGAACAAACTACACTGCAGAGAGGGGGGGTGACTTTGCAGTTAAAGCTCCAGCACTAGCTTAAGGCCCCTTTGTGCTACCAGTTAGGAGATTTAAGGGATAAACAGCTGTAATAAGCCTGTAGCTCTGGGTGAGTTGGACCAGGAAACTCAGGAGCCCAAGGGCTCGTTTTGTCATCCCTTTTTGTACTCAGCGTGTGGGCAGGCAGGGAACGATCCCCTGGCAGAGCAGAGACACTTCTGCCCCTCAACCATTCGCTTGGAGCTGCCCCAAATGAAGCTCACAGTTAGGGTCTGGACTACAAAACCTTCTCCAGAGGATGTAATTCTATTCTATTGTATAACCTAAATCTGCGATATAAATGCAAAGGAAACAGTTTAGTGTAAATGTGTCTTTACATAAGTATATGTCTGGGTATGGTTCAGTTTTAATACAGCATTGACATAATCACCAATAAGAAACAAAAACTGGCATCTGGTGACCTCATGATTTCAGAGATGCTATAATCAGAAGAAGAGAGGTTATTCGGAGAGCTTCAAAGAATCATTCCCATTCCAGAATCAGATCTCTTGCTGATATTTTAGTTCCTCCTCTGAATAATAATGCTGAATCTTTATTAGTTAATCAATAAGACAGGATACAGGGTATGGTTATCATAAGATAATCACACCCTGGAGCATTTTGAGGCATAAGCCTTATGCCTCTAATCAGATTGGGGTGAGATTATCTTTTGATAACCACACCCTTGGGGATTGGCTCATTTCTATTATGAGAAAATTTTATGGTTGGGGAAAATGTGTATTTCTGCTGTAGAAAAATGAAAATGGTAGTTTAGAATTAGCAGCCATTTCTCATAAGATGAAAAAATCAGACTTCCTTTTGGAATGATCCAGGGGAGTTCCTCACTATTCATGCTATTTTAAGGTAAAAAAAAAAATAAATTTTGAACAAGTGACATGCTTGGGAGTCAGTTTTAGCCTACCATATATACCAATACAGATACAAATATATATACACACAGAGACATACACACATACACACACACTCATGCACCACAGAGGCACACAGGAAAAAAATATCCAATGCCAAGTTTGCTGTGGCTATGCAAAACAACCCATAGCCTTGTTTTCTTTAATAACAACAACGAAAGTCTGGCTAATTAGGTACTGTTTCTCATCTGTTTTTGATGTGTAAGTCTGTGATGCTACTTATCAGACCTCTGTTTATAGGCATTAGAAGCCTATCTGCAGCTAGGTTTTGTCTAGTATTTGTAGATGTCTACCAACAGGAAATCGAAATGTTAATAAAATTTTCATTTAAAGGAAAAAAGAAAATAGCACATTGGACTGAACCAGGAAATAACTTTTTCAAATTATAGTGATTAGAATTAACAATCACATGTTGAAAATGTACACATAAACTCTGTTTTTATGAAAAAACACACTGTTGACACTTTTAGATATTTTGGAAGTGCTTATAATGAGTGTTCAAAAGAAGCACTATTGAAAAACAAAATTTCAAATTTGAAATTAAAGGTGATCACAAAAAGCAATTTTTAGATGTTTGTGAACAAATATTTGTATGAAATGTGTGTTGCACACAATCAATCCCTGATCAGTAGTGGCAGAATTCAGTGATTTTGCTAAGTAAAAGCAACATGGATAATAAAACCTCAGATAACAAAGATTTCAGGGCTTCACACTTTACCTAGTATTTTTCATCACTGAATCTCTCTGCTGGTTAGGATTTTTCTAAATTTACTCTGCATTCCATAGGTATGTGTGGTTCTTCTTCCGTAAAATGATGGAAGATATTTTTAAAAGGGGGTATTCCCTGCTGTTCCTGCCAGCATACGCACCTTGTCCGTCTTTATTTGCTGCCATTATTCTGAGCGATAGTGGGCTGTAGAGTCCAACAGCATGAGATTTTGTGATCACTTAGAGATCATAACAACTATGAAAACTGTTGCAACTAACTCAGGACCTTTTCTAAATCTACCAGGACAATACTTTGTTCCAACATGGAGATATGTTAATTATTATGGCATTATAATCTAGTATTTGTGAATAGAGAAGGACTTGGGAGAGATGTGATGGTAGATCGGTGTCTTCACCACAGTGATCATGAAGTGATTGAGTTTCATAGAATCATAGAATCATAGAATGGTTAGAGTTGGAAGGGACCTTAGAGATCATCAAGTTCCAACCCCCCTGCCCTGGGCAGGGACACCTCTCCCTAGAGCAGGTTGCTCAAAGCCCTATCCAACCTGGCCTTGAACACTTCCAGGGATGGGGCATCAACAGCTTCCCTGGGCAACCTGTTCCAGTGCCTCACCACCCTCACAGGAAAGAACTTCTTCCTAATATTTAATCTAAATCTCCCCTCTTCCAATTTAAAACAGTTACCCCTCGTCCTGTCACTACGCTTCCTGACAAAGAGTCCCTCCCCAGCTCTCCTGTAGGCTCCCTTCAGATACTGGAAGGCTGCTATCAGGTCTCCCCGGAGCCTTCTCTTCTCCAGGC
>VXBW01003984.1:0-108652 GCA_013400375.1 Thinocorus orbignyianus
CTATGATTCTATGATTTAAAAACTGAACAATGTGAAATACTTTCATCCTAAAGTAGAACGTGAATTCTTTAAAAATTCAAGGGTTTGTGCTGGGACTGGTACTGTTTAACAATTTTATCAACAGTATAGACAGAGGGATCGAGTGCACCATTAGCAAGTTTGCAGATGACACCAAGTTATGTGGTGTTGTCAGTACACCAGAGGGATGGGATCTCATCCAGAGGGATCTGGACAGGCTGGAGAGGTGGGTCCAGATGAACCTCATGAGGTTCAACAAGAGCAAGTGCAGAGTTCTGCACCTGGGCCGGAACAATCCTCACTATCAATACAAACTAGGGGATGAGGTATTAGAAAGCAGCCCTGAGGAAAGGGGCCTGGGGGTGCTGATGGACATGTGAGCAGTCAATGTGCACTTGCAGCCAAGCCAGTCTCATCCTAGGCTGCATCAAAAGATGCGTTGCTAGCAGATCCAGAGAGATGATTCTGCCACTCTGCTCTGGTGAGACCCCACCTGCAGTACTGTGTGCAGGTCTGGAGCCCTCAATATAGGAAGGGCGTCTGTAGAACTTTTGCTGTCCTGTCCTGAAATTATTTGCCAGAAAAGCCAGTTTTCCCAATTCATACTGGATTTGTGCTTGGTAAATCCATTTGAATTACATGACGTACCAGTATTTTATAATGGAAAAAAACTATTATCCTGTATATGACTTGAATTTTTCTAAGCCATTCTTCATTGAATTTTCAGCAATCCACTGGGATAAGGAGAATACTGTGTTACAGGAAGAAAAGTGTAAAAGATAATTTTGCCTATATTGAGGGTTCTTATTTTGGTGCTAAACCTTCCACATCCCTTTCTTGCCCTATGCTAGTTCTGCAGCTGTTCTGCTTCAGGAAGAAGTGAATACATGCTGAACTTCAAGATGTTAGAAAATTATGGATAGTAATAGCTAGTGATAGTCTTCAGTGCAGAGGAAAACCTGATCACCTCCACCAGGGTTTTAATAGCCTCATTATTACAAGCGAGCCAGAAGTAATTTGAAAGTCACATTTTTTTTTCCAGGAAGAGTAGAGAGATTCCTATTTTATGTGCTCACATCCCAGTGGGCTGTTCATCAAACAGGAGCCAGCAGAGAGAGGAGAGGCATTCTCACCAAGGAAGAAGGTACTAGCAGCCTGAAGAGAAGAACCAACATAAGCTTCATGACAGTATCTTGTTTGAAAGTTTATAAAAGAGTTTATGAAGTATTTTTGGGAAACGTTTTTAAAATTCCACTTTAAATTTACTCAGTTTAACAGATCATTGAAAAAACCCCAGCAATTTAATTACTGTTGCATAAGAGGGAGTTGTGGAGGAGACGAGGAAAGTAGGGATAAAGATCTAAGTACCAGTAGACATTTTAAATTGCATTACATGGATAGCTGTTTTGTAAGTTTTAAGCAAGTTTTTGGAATATTAGGATTCATAATGCTAGGATAAGCAGATGTTTGACTACAAATAAGAATATTCTACCCAAACAATCTTAGTCAGTGTATGTAAGGCTCAGATGCAGTACAGCTCATGAAAGTGAACTATGATCAATTTTTTCACTCTCTTGTACGTTTGCTCTGTTTGGCCTGCCTTCCAAGACAGCTCAGCAAGCTGTATCTCAAACTGTACTGCTTTTCTCATCAGCTCTCTTCAGATTCTCCTTGCTTCATTGCTACTTCATCATTTTGGGGACCTTGCTTGCCATTCCCCCCCCGCTAAAATGTTGCTCTATGTCATTGATTATTATTTCACAATAGGCTTCAGTCTACTACTGTGTTTAGTGAAAAATGTCTGCTGCTTTTTCCTTGCCAGCTCACACTGTTTTTTCGTTAAAAAGAAATCCAAAAATCCACCAAATACCTCAAGCATATCTGTTCTTATTCTTTTAGAATATTTCCGAATGAACTGTCCCTCTTAAGGGGTGTTTTTGAGGTAAGGTGCCAGAATATCACTTTGAGTGTAGATTCAACATCAAACAGGCTCCTGCCAGCTCTGCAGCGTCTGTCACTGGTTATGTTTTCTCATATCCTTAACAGAGCCTGCAACAGAGTGCTGTTGGAAGCTTACATTACAGACTTCTGCTAAGTATCGAGTACGGTCTTAGTTCTTTTCACAATGAGTAATTTTTTACAGATCTTGCTTTACAAAGGGAGAGTTTGATGCATCTACCACATCTCTAATTCTTTAGCAAGAAAATGCTTACTCAATGGAAAATGGTCCCATGTTATAATTGCCTATATTTTGTATTAATATATCTAATAAACAGGTACTGTGGTAGTACAGCACAAAGCGTAAAGTTCATAGTTAACTCGGTCTCCAGGTGGCAGAAGTACATGGGATAAAACTCCCCAAAGCAAAGAGCAGCTTTCTGAACTGAGATTTCAAGCTAGGGATGCAGAAAGATGCAGACAGATGCAGACTGCACAAGCCCAGTTCACCCCTCAAGCTCCCAGGCTACCTTCCCTAACCCAGGATGCACCTAGATTTCCAGTGTCTGTGTTAGCTGCTCGTCTAAAAGGTCCTGCAGCACATCGGGAATCCCTTCTGTGGAGAACCCTTTTCATGAATGACCATCCATACTAATAGAATTTGTAATAGAGAAAAACGGCTACTTAGTTTTGGTGTTGTAAACTTTGTTCCTGTATCATCAGTGGCTAAATGGTACTTGATCAAAGTTTTTCAAAAGCAGACACAGGGTTATGTCAGTCGAGCAAGATCTTTCTTGTTGAGGGAAGAGGGAAAGCTTAGTGGTAATTTCGCTTCCTCCCTGCAGATTTCCCTTCCACCCTGCAGAGTTTCACCTGCCTGAGCTGACCCCAACGCATCCTAAACTCCTGTACCAGTCTCTTGCTTAATCTGGGCAAGAGCAGCAGTGCTCTCTGTCTCCAGACTATTTCACGTACACTCTTGCATGATGTCCAATTAGTCAGAGTTGGATGGTCCCCGATGCCCAGAGGCGCTGGGTTGGGTGACCTGGACCTGTTTAGACACTGCCCCTGATGCATGAAGTTCAAAGAAGGGAAGAGAGAGGTTCTAGACATCTGAGAGCAGGAAAGGCAGGGTGCTGAGGAGCTGGGATAATCCCAAATCCCCTGCTGAAGGAGATAACAGAGGGCTTGCAAAGCCCTTACCAGCCCTCAAGGTAGATCAGCCTCTGTAATTGTTCTGCTAAGTTAGGAGTGAAGAGCCCAAAGGGCTGTAAACAAGTAACATTTAAAGCAAACACTAACCCAAACCAGAAAAAATATTTGGTGCATGTATTTACCAACACATGTGTCTTAAGTCCTGACCTATATAAGAAAATAAATGCATTATTAGAGTTAAAAAGCGTCCTCAACCTGGAAATGTTCCAGTCATTGATGAGAAAAATGTACAGTTCCAGGACAGAAAGTGACATGATTTTTTTTGGCTTGAAAATATGAAAATTATCACCTCTGGGGAAAAATAATCCAAAACAAAGACATTCACATGGAGCTCAGCAAAAAGCATCAAAGAGTCTGTGATTCTGGAGGGACAAATGTTTGAGAAAAGATTATGAAAGCTAAATATGAATGTTTGGCTAAGCACCAATTTAATAAGGAATCAAGAGATAAATCTACAACTATTTAATTCACAGAATGTTAACGTTATTGGTGAAACACACTTTTTTTTTTTTTCTTTTTCCTCAGCACTGAGAATTTTATTTTCCAGTAGATACACACCAAAATTCTGGAGAGTAACATGAAGACACTGATTTCTTGAACAGCCCATTGAAACATTAAAGCTAGCTCTTAATCAAACCCTATCTGAATCAGATCTTGAAATTTTGAGCAATTAAACTACAACATGGGTGGAAAAAGAAGTGGAGGTTTGCATGTGATTTTTAGAAATGTCTACTCTTGGTTGGAGTTTTTTTGGTACTAGAAGTTTCGCACCACGTGCTGACTTGCACTGGAAAGGCACTTTGCACCTTGGCTGAGAAGAACACGAGCACAAGCCCGACAAGAAAAAAACAATCTTCTGCTTTTCAACGAACGTTGCTTTAAAATACCGTTATCATGAAACTGAATTTCTGATACTACTACACTTTCCCTATTGGACTAAATCCCAGTGGAGATGAGAGGAATAAAGTCAGTAGCTCAAGTTAGGCTTTGAAGGCAGCTGAGCTCAGTAATAACACTAATAGCAACAGTTACGCGAAAGATGAAACGTAGAATCATGATGAATTCTTGTACGTGCAAGGTACCAGACTGAGCAATATGTAACAGTCATTATTCATATCAGCCTATGATGAGAAGACAACTAATGGTAATTTAAATTACCCAGACAATGAAGGCTCTGATTATTAAATTAACTTACAACTTTACGAAATGGAAGATGGTCTAATTTTTTAAATGTTAGTTACTTTTATCTCCAACTTTGCAATACCTGATAATAAGTGAAAAATTGTAGAGGCTTTCAAGAAACAGATTCTCATGTGAATACAAGCTTCTTATTTAATAGTCCTTTTTTCCCCCTCAAAGTACTTATTTATGCTATCATAATCAAAGACACTTACTGCGATAACAACTTTTCAGAATAAATTTTCACTGAACAAAGCTTCTGTACGGCAACTAATTCGTCGTTTTTTACAAGTGAATGAACATCACACAAGGACGACAAGATGAGTCCTGAGCCTGCCTTGGCTTTGTTCAGCTGTGATAGACCAGAGCCTGCATTCAATGTAACATCTTCAAGCCAAAACTCAGCACTAAGTTCATCAGCGTCAAGTGTTTAAAATAACGACTGTTTTTTAAAGATGTGCACACCTAATAAACCTCAGATATATGCTGATATTTTCATATCAGTAAATGTCCAGGTAGGCTAGAGAAGAGGCAGAGAGAAAAGAAGCAAGGCTTGTCTTGAAGGACTAAATTTTTTTGCTGCTGTTGAAGACAAGTTTAATGGAGAAAGCCAAGGGACAGGGCAGCACCAGCAATATCCTACACTATGCAGGTGAAAACCTGGGTATGGAGTACTGTCCTTCTGAGCAGGGACCTGGGGGTCCTCAAGGTAGCCAAGGGCAGCTCTGCGGGAACCCCAAGGGCAATGAAAGGCTGTAAATGTACAAAATCTCCCCTTCCAGCCTTACAGTAAATTTCAGCACACTCACGAGGTAAAGATTTGGCTAAGTTCCAGTATTAAAAGAAATTAAGACTGCCTTTCAAGGCACTGAGGCAGCCAGATCCTATCGGTTCATGCTAGATTTTGAATAACTCCCCTGGCTTCTGTCTGGCAAGAACAGCTTGGCTATTTTTTTTTGTTTTGTTATTTTGAACCAGGGTCTCAACACAGAGGCACAGAAAATGAGTTTTTAAAAGATGAATAAGAAAAGCCTTAATTATAACACTATGGCCAAGAGATTAATCTGAGAGAGGGGAAAAAAAAACAAAACCCCCATTTTAATTATCTGACTTAATTGACCCAGACAGATGAACTGTAATTCTGCAGTAGCTTGTGATGTGATAAATAAGGCACATGTGGGTGCTGTGGAGTAGGCACCCTTGGGCTCAGAGTGCTGGCTCGTGCCAGGCAAGGAGAAGGAAGCAGATCCCAAGGGGCAGCCCTACAGCATTGGCATCGTCTTCTGCTTCTCTTGTCCCTCAAATTTCATCAGGAATGCTTAACACAAACCAAAAAGGTTTAATCAATAGGTTTTAGCTAAGGTGCTGCAAATTCAGCCTTTCAGGTAAGTAAGCTTGATGAGTCTTAGCTCTGTGCCCTTAATAATGTGCCTCCTCTCCTACACATTTAGTCTGCCATAAATGGAGTGCTGGAGACCTATCCAAGCTGTTGTACCCTGAGGGGCAAAGCCTATTTTGACTTCTTTTCCTTTCTCCATTCTCAGTTCACCCTTCCCAGGGTCGAAGTACCTCCAGCAGTGGAAAAGGACAAGCTGATGCTGTAGCATGGAGGAGTTGACTCTTGAGACGCAAGAGGCAAGGAAGGAGTGTAACACTGTGTCCTGTGGCAGGGTCCATCCTGTGGTATTTATTTACTTCTCACCCTCTGCTAGCTTGTTAGGGCAACTGGAAAAGGTTCTCCCAGCCCGATGGCTGCATCCCAGTGACCACAACCATGTTTTCTGGTTGAAGCATCTTATAGTCTAAGTAATGTTGCCACTGTGGAGGTGTTCCCCTGGTATCACACCTGCACAACTTCAATCCATTATGCAATTAAAATAGGCTAAAAATAGGGTTCAAAACAGGAGACAAGACAGACAGAGACTTGTTCTGGCTCAGGGAAGAATTTCGCTGAATTACAACAAACTGAATTCCCCACAGGCAACACACTTGCATTTATGATTGATTCAACCTTCTTCCCCCAGTGGAAAAAGGGTGTAAAGGAAGCTCAGCAACAAAATTGTTGGCAAAAATCCTATTGATTTCAGTAAGCTGACATTTCAATGTGGAAATTTTATTATACAATATTTTTTTAAACAAATGTTGGATTAGAAACACGCTCTTTGGTGCGCTTTTTCCCCCAAAGGGAAAGGTACAACTGTTTCAAACTTTCCCCTCTCCTTACTTCATGAAAAAAATAATCAAAGTAAAGCATTAGGAGAGACCTACTGGAAAGTATTCAAAAATACTTGATGATTGTACAGTTGTTTCATTGTTAGTCACCACGTGTTCAGAACTAAATAGTAAAGCAACCTATAAATAGTACTCAGCTTCAGCAATAACTTGTCAAATGTTCACTACGTTAAGAAAAGGATTAAGTCATAGCTTTTTGATCTACTGGGGGAATGCTATCAAACTACTGTATACAAGAATACTATGTCAAATACGTATTATTTAGACATGGTATGCCAGCAAAAGGATAGAGGAGCTCAGTCATCCCAAATCACCTCATTTTACTCTGGAATACTTTACTGTCAAGTGTTGTTCTTAGTAAGAGGTAGGCACTAATCTTATCTACACAACGATGTAGTACGTGGCTGATGAAAATGTAGTTCATGCAGAATGGGATTTTGGAAAAGGGTTATGTGGCAAACTCTGTCCTGCTGGGTAGCTGCAGTGTGCTGGCTGTGCATGCAGCACAAGCTTTGCTGGGGACCAGCTCTACAGAAGAGCACAGACAAGCAGACAGGTCAGCAGTACATCCTTGTGGTGATGAAGGCTAGCTACACGTCAGAATTAGCCACCAGGTCAAGAGAAGTATTTTTCCCCTGCTACCCCTGGGGTAAAATACTCAAAGCCACACCTGGAGCAGTGTCTGGCTGTGTTTTTTCCCCCAGCACAGGAGAGAGAGGAGCTCAGTGGAGAGCTACTGTGGTGGTTGAGAGTTGAAGTGTACAGTGCAGGAGGAGCCCCAGAGGGAGCTAAGCATTCTCAGCCTGCAAAAGTGCAGGTTGAAGGGGGACCTGATGGCTGTCTGACACTGCTGCTAGGGTGGGGAGGGCTGGACAGAAGACAGACAGATCCTTCTCAGAAGTGCATGGTGAGAGTACAAGAAGCAATGGTCATAGGTAGGACCAAGGGAAGCTCCAACTAATTCTATCCCCACCCTCTTGCCAATGAAGGTGGTTAAGGACTGTAAAAGGATGCCTGGGGATGATGTCGAATCTCTGTCCTTGTAGATGCTCAGAACTCCCCTAGACAAGATCCTCAGTGCCTGATCTGATTTAGATGTTGGTCTTGCTGTAGCAAGGGTTGGACTAGAGACCTCCAGAGGTCCCATCTGACTTGAATGAGGCCATGAACCTAGGAAGAACATGGGGCAAACCAAACAAAATTAGCTGCCTGGATGGGAGATGGTAAATGCCTGTCATGCCCAGTGTCATCAGTATTTCCAGAGGGTAACTAAGCCAGGAAGTATAACATTTGGGAGAGTAGGAAGGCCTGAGATTGAAGGAAATGCTTGCACCCCTCTCTCCTATCAAATCATGAACCAAAGGGATGGAAAACTATCAGGACTCCTCCTGTCACCCATCTGACCATACCTCCCATGGTTGCTGCCAGAGGACAGAGGATGTTCAACAAAGTGGGAGACCTGGTAATGTGTGTCAGGTAAATTCACTTGTCAGTGAGATGTAGGAAGAGAAGCCTTTAAAGATTCCATTGTATAGCATCTTGACTGCATGCAGTTCCCTTCCCTTCCCTCATCTTCCCTTCCCTCATCTTCCAGACCCTCAGTAAGCACTGTTTGAATTCTAAAAGTAAAATATTTTTGTTTGTTTTGACACTAGCTTGGCTTGAATTAAAGTGAGTCTCACAACTTTAAAAATCAAGACAGCATGTAAAATAACATCTGTATGCTCCTCCTAATGCATCCAAAAAGTTATGAACTGCATTCCTATCTAACTGCTCTGGGGGTGTGGCATTGGTAATGTGGTGGTGGTGGTGTCTACATGCAAGAGACTGGTTTCCAGCAAAGGTCGCGATGCAGAAAGGTGCAAGGTTGTCCTTGATGTAGACGGACATGCCAGCAAGCAGTGCATCTCAGCCCCAAAAGTCTGGGGACCTGCACCGTCGTCTGTAACACAGTGATAATTCAGCGAGAGCTAGAGGTGTGGGATAAATCATCTTGTATCTTTCATTTTAGTATGCCCAGCACACACATGAGTTTTTCAAAGCAGTAGATTTGTGAGAGCAAGCTTGCTGTTTGAGACTGGGAAAGGTCACTTTTGAGTCACATTGAAATATTAATTGCATTTTACTACACTGTAATTTGTAGGAAACTATTGTACAAGTCTTCATTTAAAGGGCACGGTTCAAGTCCTGTTTCTTCTCTCACAAGTTGCATCAAAGAAAATTTGTTTGAGATGACCACAAAATAATAATAAAAAAAATAAGACTGTGAAGTGTTTAATGTTTTAAACACAGAACAATATCAAAGATACAAGCTAGAATCAACCAAGTTCAAATTGCTTTTCTTTGGTCCTTTTTCCATCTCCTGAAATCATGCCTGGCCAACATCGCAGCATGATCTGGAAAACACTAACAAAAGACTCAATCTAACATATATAATTAGGTCTTTTATTGGATACACGGTTAAGTACTGTACAGATCATTACTGGTTTACATGTCAAAGAGAATTTCAGTCTCTTACTGTGGAGTTAAAATGAGACAGTTAAAATGAAAACATTTTATTTTGCTTTAGAAGCACTTTGCTGTTTTCAAGTAAGCACCACTGGGAAGTTGCCACAGTAGACATTTCTCCTTTAGAAAGACCAGGAACCCTCTTGAGATGTTTATGGAGGAAACAGAGCACTCAACTCCATTCCCTCCCTGAGCCAAGTCACCCTGCTCTTAGAAGATGACCACCACTGCTCCCATTACTACGACAAGGGCTTGTCCCATAGCTTTGCTCTTCCAAGTTCGGACTTTTTCACATTTTGCAACCAAGATTTACTGTTGGTCAGTATTACTTCTGTGTTTTTCCTGACACCATTCTCTGAGTTACACAGCTGTTTACTCACTGAAGTTTACAGGCAGCAGTTTCGCCTCCCCCTTACTTTATTAAAAGAAAAAACTAACCTTTGCATTTTCTAATGTATTCAACACTGATTCAAACCCCAATACCATCAGCTTTCATCAATTTGTTGAAACTTTTTGTCATGGGGTTTACTTTGAGCTCTAGCTGCTGGACTGAAAAATAACGTCTAACCAATTAAGCAATGTTTTCCTACTGGTGCTAGTTACAAAGGAAAACTTGTAAGTACGGCTCAGGGGAACTCTGGCGTCTCAAAAATCAGAAGACAAATAATAAATTTTTAACAAGACCTACAAAGCATGCTGTATATTATTTTAGTGCTATTTGAGGGGTCTGTCTCAAGAGTTTGGTAATATTACAGTAAGTGCTTGATTATTGCTGTTACTGTGAGTTTTAATGTTTCCTTTCAGGTGGCTGTGAAAAGTTAAAAATTGCATAGTTTGATGAACACAGGACTCACTGGGTGTTTTTCCTCTATTTAGTTTTTCTCCCACCTTCCCTCTATTTGTCTTTATGAGTTGTCTGAGAAGAACCATCCATCAAACATAGCAGCAGAGACACATAGAAGATCCGTGTCCCATCTCACTCTACCTGCTTTGGGCAACAGGGGCACTGCTTCAGTCATATCAAGCCCCTGACTACCTCCAATTCGTTCCCAAGAAAGGGTGGTTGGCCCAGAACTTCTCATGCAATGCCACCAATCTCATTTCAAGCAACAGCTCCCACTTTCTCAGGGACAACTCAAAAGCAGGCTGGGGATAATGGTCTATCAAGTGAACTGTTCTTCAGTGCAAACAGCTTCCAAACATCCTCCCCTTCTATGACTTCCTCATACTTCTCCCCTCTATGACTGGATGTGCCCTGTCTTTGTACGGTTAGAAGACCCCAAGGTCTGGAGAATACTGCTGCTACAAACGAAGTCACATCTGGTTCATATTCTGCACCTAACAGGCCCCAGGAAAACTGGCAAGCTGTCCTGGATAGTTGCTGAGGCACCTTTGTTCCAGGAGACCTGTGATCAATCTCATTTATTGGCATACTGCTACACTGTAGGACTGTAAAAAGCAGGAGAAGGAAAACTGCTTCAGTGGAGTTACCTGAAACACGCTGTTCAACTTATTTCTGTTCTCCTGTTGATTGTATGAATTTATTGCATAGGCTGCAGCAGCAATTTTATTCTATCACCATCCCATTTGCATATATATATCACTATATTGTACTCTGTCTCTCTGCCTGCATCCATTCCAAGTCTCTCACCACACAGCAGCATTAGTCGTAGTGACTTGCAAAACCCTGACTATGCCCTATGAAAAAGCAGAATTCTTACAAGTTTCACCAACATTATATATTATCAAATGGTGGGGGGTGATGACACCTCAAGCGGACAAATTTCAGCTGTAGTTGCATTGCAGGCCTCCCTCAGTACTGGTGTCAAAGGGCCAACATTCTTCTCCTGTGCATGCGAGCATTCCCTCCTCCCCACCCCTTACTGCTGGCATAAACCACAGCAAAGCACGAACACCTGCAATGTTTACCTTACTTCATGTAATTTAAAGTCTCCTGAACCATGCAATTACCTGCACGCATGTAAGGCCCAGTGGAATACACAAGGTAGGAATTTAAGTACAGGCATGCCCCTGCAGGCTTGATACCCTGTGAAATTCGCTGCAGCTACAACATCCTTTTCAAGCACAGACATCTGAGGATCTGCAATGTTCTGGCAGCCTGCTTGGAAGAAACACGCGTTACGTATAACCAAAGCCAGGAGAAGAGAGGACAAAACAGCTCTGGCTAAAGCAGGCTGCTGAGGAAGCAGGAGTGACACTGGAGCAGGACGTCAATGGCAATTCAAGTGGGTCCAGATACTCAGTATCTCTTGGGATCAGGTCCATGGCAAGTGTGACATAATTAGAATGAGTTATTTATAGTTTATTAATAAAACAGATGAAATGGAATGAGGATTAGAAGTTCCTGTCTAATCCTCTTCACAAATAAGCTTTTTTTTTTTTTAAGATGTAAAACCCATATATGGTTTATAACATTCAGAATGAAAGACAGCCATTTCTGATTAAGTCCTATTACTACACTAAAAATTAACTTAGTCATGATGATTTTTTTGGTACTAAAAGATATAAAAATGCAAATCCAGAGGGATTCTTCATCTGCTTAGTATTAATGTCCATCTATGAAATCAAATAAATTAAAATTGAGTGAAGGGTCACTCTCTTAGGAAAATGAATCCCCTCTTTGGGGAAGATTTGTCTATTTTTCAATAGTGCAAAAACTGTTCTAGCTCTCCTGGTTAGTGCAGCTGTCATTTCAGATGAAAAAACTATCATCTGAACAGCTACCTTCAAAGAAAGAAAGGCTGCACATGAGAACAACTACAATAAATATTTTAACATTAAAAATACAATTTTTTTTTTAAGTTTGTTAAATTTGGTTATATCATCTCTGGCACTAAAGACAAAGCTTAACTTGCAAGGTTAATACTAACTCCCATTTTTACCTGGCCAACATCTGCTATAAAATGAAAAGGTACTACCTAGCAGGACTCTAACCTGCTAGGTTAAAGTCCTATTCTATCTTCTATTTAGAGTTTAAATGTTCTCACATGTTACTCAGCTGCAGAGAGGCCAAGATGAGACCAGGCAGAGGGAAAAAATACTACAGTTTGCTCTTCTGTAGGTCACCTTGTAACTTTATCAGCAACACCAGTAAGCGGTATTAATTTTCAAGTTTGTTGTTGAGAAAGAAAGCCAACACCATTCCTTAGTCCCTGATTGGTCTATTAAGGCTTTTTTTTTGTGTATTTATGGAGCAACAAGTTAGAATTTAGGCTTAGCTAATTTTAGGAGAGGTGAATCATACAGATCCCCACAAACCAGCCAAATTCAACATTCAACTCTGTTATTTTCTTCTCATGGGCACTGGAAGGAAAACAATAGTGACTCAAATGGCTACAAAAACAAACAAAAAAAAATCTAAAAAATTATCTTATAGCTGAGCTGAGGACTCCACATTTGCTCCTTTAATCTGCCTATTCCATGCCATTGGTTTGAACAGCTGCATAAATAAGTGCTTCACACACACATTCACACAAGCACTTTCTTCAAGGAGCAGAAAAACCTGTGTGAAATGCTCAGGTTTGAGGGAAGGGGTGTGATGCTGCTGAAGACTTTCAGTGTCAGACTAGTTTTGTGCCACAGCCCTCAGAGACCTTAGAAATTAAAAGTTTCATGCAAATCCTGAATGCAAAGCATTCACCATCAGCCCTTTGAGTAGACCTTCATTAAACTGTTTAAAACCACTGACCTTTGTTCTTTGCTTGGGAGGAAATCTCCCTCTTTACCAATAAAGTCAGTTCCCATTTTGGAAGACTTGTATTTAGTTACAGCCAGACACATTTCACTTATAAATGAAAGAAACGCCCAAACAGTGGCACCTTTAACCATGAAAACTGCCATGCAGCATCTAATGAAGAAAGCCAGACATTTGCCTGCTATAAATGGGTCTCCGGGCCAATTCCAAACATTACAAACTTTAGCTACATTTTGACAGACCATTTCCAAATAAAGCAGAAGAGACACATGACTACAGCTTTCTGTGAACATTTCCCTGAAACTAATTCAAAGCGGGACCAGACCTAGCAGCCCAGATTCAGGCAAAATACAATTTGCATTTAAATTAGTGAGAGCTACTGGTGACTAGCATGCGGCATTAAGCCACGTGTACTTATTAGCATCCTAGCAGAAACATGTATTTTAAAACAGATGGTAGAAGTTGAAAGAAAATTGAATCACAAAATAAGTTCATTAACATAAATGCTTCCTCTTGTAATCAGCTACTACTGTGTTAGTATCAGCTAGGGTGTTGGGGAATATAATTCATTTCCTCATCTCAGAATCCAAATATGCGGATTGTTTCACTCTCTACTTTTCCCTCCCTCTCTTCACAGGTGCTTAATTTTTCCACAGTCTTTCCCAGTCAGACAAAAAATTGGAGCGGACCATTTTCTCTTCTCTCTTTCCCAGCAGCAGAGCTCTCTGCACCTCTTGAAAGAACCCCTAGATACTGGCAGAGGGGGATATTCTGAGACTATATTTTGTGCTTATTTCTCCATATAGCTACCTCCCACACCAGAGCACAGCCTTTCAGGGGCAAGCATAATAGTTTGGGAAAACAGCTTAAAAAGAACAGCCATAAAAAGAAAAAAAGCAGACCACAGTCATTTCGCCTTTCTCAGCTACATTCATATTTCTCAGTTTATATAGCAAGTAAACTGCCAGTACCTTGTGCTCAAACCACACAGCTGCAAACAAGCTCTCTTTTTCTCTCCTCCCCTATAACCTTCATTAACAAGATTTCTGCAAACAGAATTTATTGACCGGTTTGACCCCATCATGAACCAGAACATCTCTTAAAATGCTTTTCAATAGCAATGGTAGAGAGAACTGACTTGCTAGTAGATAATATACACAGGATTTAGAATAAAACCCAGTCATCACAAGAAGTAAGGACACCTAAAGTCCACCAGGATATTACTAGGATTGAGTGTCAAATCTCACTGAAAAAAAGTCACATAAAAATGATGCTCACTTACCTGACAGTTTTCAGCAGCACACATCCATCATATGTCTCCCAAGTACAATAAAGAAACGGGCTTCTGTGACTTCTTTTCCTCGAGGAACAAAGCTTAGTGCAGGGTCGTGCTCACACCTTTGCCCAGCTGTAAACTGTTAGACCTGCCAATCCCCTGCCCAGACCCTGATCTGCCCAAAACCCCAGCTGACAACAGCTAATTTGTCCTGTAGGACCCTCAGGGTGGTAAAACTTCTGTGGTGCTGAGGACATGGCATGGGGCTCTTTTTCTCTGGAAAAAGGAATGTACCCTTTAGGTTACCGCCAAGTTCCCAGAAGGATGCTGAGCTAAAGCTGGAGAAGGGCTAGGTGTGTAATTGTCATTTAAGCATGCTCAGCCTAGCCAAAAAACTGTGAAACCCTTACAGACATTACTTTAAACTTCTTAGGAAGGTAATAGCTGGTTTTGCTCATTTCCAGTGTAATTCACAGTGGCTACACAGGGTTTTGATCTGCAGTAATTTAAGAAGACCGAAACATGCCATAGAATTTAACCCCAAGCCTTTGTTTTTCTTACTAATGTTACAGCAACCTAAAATAAGATTTCAACTGAAATGCTCACTGTAGCCCCTTCTCTGCTCTTCTACTCCTGATTCTCAGCAAATAAAAGGGGTTCAAGGTTGAAGGAATAAGGCTAAATGCACGAACAAGGCCAAAAGGCATACAGTGATGTAGATACAGAACAGAGTTGCAAAATCATTAGCTCCTTCCCCTATATCAAGTTATCAGCAATTATTTATACAGAGAAAAGAAATCACTACCATTTTATGTAGAAATATCAATGTATTTGTTCTCCCATATGTAAAATAACAAAACTTCCATCTATTATTCTCCCAGCTGGAAGCTAATCCACACTAAATTTTGCTGCCGCGCTGAAGATTTCTGAAAAGCTTCACAGATAATTGAGTTGCAGCTTCAATACGTAGGATCCCTCAGTAGGCGAAAGAGTATCATGCTCTGTTTGTCATAAATCTTTTTAAAATGGGAAGAGTGAGAAAAGAAGAACAAATGAACTTGTTCAAAGGTTTAGATGGCATTACTTCTCTCAGCAGTCTTACTAAACACTCTACAATTTTGCATGCTTATTTCAAGGCCTTAAGAGTTAGGGAGCTGATTGACTTCAAGCTGGTGGTGCCACGCTGTAAATGCAAGTTAAAACTGAATACTTCCATCCGCTGTTAACATTGCAAGGCTGTCTCTGTGGAGCTGTTGCCCGTTGGCCCCTTTCACACAGCTATTTCTGATGACAGCTGATTTTCAAGGTGGGCTAACAGACTTTCACTATTGCAGGACCTCTGAATCAGCTGCCTACTCAATGAGGGCCTGGTCTGATTGCTCAGGCAAACTCTCCTCAGGCTCGGTACGGGTATAAACTGAGCCTGGAACAGGTTTGGGTTTCTCTTGAGCGTCATGTGGAGATGCCTAGAGTCAAGACTGGTATGAAAAATCTCCTGCATTGCAAAATGTCACTGCACGCGTCATTATTACCATTGCTACTGTTATTAGGTTTATTCTTCCCATGAACTATACAGCTCTAAGCCATGTGTGTGTTCACAGTACAGCCACGGCTACTGCTGCTCTCCTTTCCTCTCCAAAACAAGTGGTGTGTATCAAAGGCCAGCTCCTCTCTTTCGCGATGAAAATGTCATTGAGGCAAAACAAATAAATAGACCCCTTTCTTCTGGTAAGGCAGAGCTAACAAGGCTGTCAAGAGCATGGTGGAATATTACAATAGTAGGATAGTGGGAAAATTACAGTTAGTGGAGAACGAAGTCTATTGCTTCTACATTTAACAGCCTTGCAGAGAATAGAAGCAGCTTTTCTGCGTAGAGATTTGACATCAGAGCCAAAATTTTGAATTGACACCTTAAAATAACCAGCCAAAGGAGGGGTAAAAACCCACCCCTTTCTCTTTGAAATACAGTAGCAGAGTTACCTAAATCTTAGTAATGCTGCCCAGAGTTGGGGAAATGGTGACTATTAGTGTGGATTTTGGCCCAAGTTTATGGAAAAGCTGGAGAGTATTTCAGCAGGGATAGCTACTCCAGGTAATTTGTTTGGAAACTCTAATACTGACTAAGAAAAATCCCTAAGCTTCTGTTCACATGGTGGGAATTTTACTTTCTTCAAATAGATATATGCAATCTGATTATTCTATACAATAGTTTTTCAAGAAATTCTGGTAGGACACTTGTTATTTTGTATTTATTAAGACTAGTTTTTTTTTTTCCAGTTGTCTCTGAAAAAAAAAGGCAAGACAATGCTTCAGTGTCTGAATACCTAAACAAGTCTTATAGCTTTTGGTCTTTTGCCCTATGATACTTAAAATACCATTAATATATTTGCATCTGATTTCTTTCCAATAGAGGCAATTGTATGTATGTTTTTAATATTGACAACAACACTGACAGTGTATATTTCTTCATAGTACAAGTAGAAATAACAATTACATCAGTTACACAAGTTGCCTTTGCACTCATTACCTTTATTTTAGTTTGAAATACAGTTTGTGAAAAGAATTAGCTCAAAATAGAGAAAGAAAAATTAAGCTGGTAAGATGTATCAACAGCTATGTTTCTGTCTTGGTTTCCAGCAGGGATGGGGTCAATCCTCCCCTGACTCAGTTTTTGTCCCAACCCACGAGTCTGCCTTTTCCTTCCCACCCTCTCTCTGCCGCTGCGGGGCGTCAGATCCAGCGGGCTGCCACGTGGTACTTTTGTTGCTGCTGAGGCCAAACCATGACAGTTTCCAAACAAGTAAGAGTCTGTAAAGCAGTACCACCCAGGAATGATGAAGACTGGTCTTCAGATGAGGAAAAGAACATGGGTCTTTTGCTTAGCAGGATGTGCCTACCAGCACTCATACATCGAGAGTGTCTTTCCAGCACCTGTTCCAGAAAAAGACATCTGTTTAAGGGTAGCTCTGAATCTACTAGTATAAATGAAAATTAAGAAATCTGTCAGTGCAAAGTTTGGAAAGAAATTAATTCTGAAAATCTTATGAGAGAGTAAACAGTTTGCCAGCTCTGTTGCGAACTCTCCCAGCTATCCACAGCCCTCCTCAGAGAAACAGACTGAGAAACATTTCCAAGAGGAGCCCAGGACAGTCACATCTCTGCTGGTGGCTGCAGGGGTTTTGGTAGCTCTGTGCTGTGTCTGAGGGACCTTCCAACATGAGGTGAAAAATTCCTCCTGCCCAGTGCAGCTGAACCATGAACATGTGTTGGCCACTGTGGTCTGCTGAGGTGCAGGTATGGAAGCATCACTTCAGGAGAGAAGGTTTAAGGAAGAGCCAAGGCTGCACTTTGGAACCATCACTAGCAGGCAATATCTGAAAACTATCTGCCAATGACCTGCCAGGTTTACTTCTCTGGTAGTTCATTACACTCAGTTGGAATGAAGTTCTTGGAGAAGCAGTGAGCAGTGCCAAGTATAAACAGACACCATTTGTAGAGTGTTCTGCATCTTCATCAAAAGCCAGTTTTGAAAATTATTCCTTTATTTTTTTAGGACTGTGTGCATGTTTTCTTGCTGTGAGTTAATTACACATCTGCATCAGATATTATAAATCAGTCAGGCTACTGTTGGAGAGCAGAGTGGCTTGATAATAGGTCTTGGATTTTCAAAAGATGCTTCACTTGACTTGAGACCCATCTCAAAGTCCCCTTAGAAAATGCAGTGCCCAGTATAAAACATCATGCAACAGCTGAGTGTCTTTATTGGTATCTTTTGGATACAATTAGAAAGTCTTTGCCAGTTGCTATCATTTAGTAAAACTTTTAATAACTATATAGATAGAAAATCTAATCTTTTGGCCAGAAACTAATATGACTGATTACATTCTGCTATCTGCATTTCCCTTGAGGTTTCAATATTTCCTGCTTTCTTCCAAAAATGTAATGTAATATGATTTGTACTAGTTATGTAATTTGTTATTAATTTAAATAATATACAAACTGTTGGTTTCTCTGGGAGAGAAAGCATCACCACCATCTCTGACACAGCGTGAAAAAAATTGAAATTAAAAAAAATTTAATTAACTTACATGTTTATAGAAAATTAGCATTTGTGCACAAGTTAGACTAGTTTTCACAAGCTTGGTGTAAATGTTTTAGATGTAAACTTTATCATTTGGTAGCGGGGAGGCTGCAGGGGTGGCTTCTGTGAGAAGCTGCTAGAAGCTTCCCCCATGTCTGATAGAACCAATGCCAGCCAGCTCCAAGACCAACCTGCCACTGTCCAAGGCCGAGTCCATCAGCAAAGGTGGTAGCACCTCTGTGAGAACATACATAGGAAGGGGAAAAAGTTGCTGCACAACAACAGCTGGAAAGAGAAGTGAGAATATGTAAGAGAAACAGCACTGTAGACACCAATGGTCAGTGAGGAAGGAGGGGGAGGAGGAAGCATACGTTTGTTCTCTGTAGCCTCCTAGAATTTCATAGAATTAAGAAGCAAAGAGGATCTTACAACCTTGGGGGAAGGCTGGCTCCTCTCAGGTGTGAGTCCCCCTTGAACAGCTTGGTACAGCACTGGACTGTGTTTCCATGGGTACTGTAAGTAAGTTCCTAGGATTCTCTTGTGGAAAACCTTAAAGTGCTATTATTTTTAAAAGGTACTATATAAATAATATAACTGCTATATAAATATGAAAATAATGTAGTGCTATCATTCATCACTCTGCAACTGTTTAGTTCATACTGCCAAGTCAAATGACTTTTGCCTGTATTACCTTCCTGCTAAGCTCCATCAGAGGTCTTATGAAAATGCATTTCACTTTGTCAAACCAAATAATCTGTTGCCAAGAAACACACAGAGCTTTTTAAATAATTCTCTATCTTTACACAGTTTAGGCAAGAACGGCTTCAATATTTGATTGAAACAGGTCATTAATCAGTACTTCTCTTGACAAGTGGTCTCTATCTTTGGGAAGAGGCTTTTATTTCCATCATTTTTTGGTTTCACAGGAGTTAACTCTTATGAACTTCTTGTCTTACAGAAAGCCTTTTGATATCATGTTCTGTAAGAAAAGGGCTTTAGAGTCTTATTCCAAGATATAGGCAAAGCTCAGGGCCCTTTGCCTCCTACTAGTTGTGAATAATTCCCATTGCTTTAAGCCAGATCTGTTTATCTTATGGCTTGCTTACGTGAGCAGTTACCACAAACCAAGCTAAAACGTGGATCTACAGCACTCTAATTGTTCCCCGGTAACAGCTCGAGTGTGTTCCTGTGCCCAGCAGTGTGTGCAAGGCATGTGACCTGCTCCTTACTCTCTTTATTTTCCCTTTTTCATCTTCTGAATCTCAAATTTGCTGTAAGGTAAGAATGGGTGAATTCATACAGTCACTGTTGCCAGTCTTTACTCAAACGGTTTTTGGAGGAGTTCATGTTCTTTCCCCTTAAGATTTTATGGCTACCCATCATTTAGTATACATGAGCCTTTCCAGGTAATGGATTCATAATGTGAAACCAGTGAGAGGGTTAACTTGCTCTTGCAGGGGTGTTGGCATTGGGTTGCAGGAAGTGACCACATGGTCACTCACAAGTTTTACTTTCGTTGTAATGGAAAATATGTAACAAAGTGGAATAGTTTTCATCACAGCTCAGAAATATGAAGTTTTTCTGCCTTATACTAAATGAGCAAATATACTAAATAATAAGGATTAAATAAATATACAGTTTTAAAATACTACGGTTTAAATAAATATAAATACAAAAATTAAGTAAACATAAAACTCCAGTAAATATACTGAATGCTAAGATCTTGTGCCAATCAGCATTGGAATCCTGTGTCTGAGGACAGCTTGTCTCCTGCTTTCACGTTCTTTCTGCTGGAACTCGTAATCTGTTTTTCTCTTCTAAAGTGCATCTATTTTAGTGTTTCAGCTGAAAAAGAGGTGGTAGGTAGCTATGATAAATTGGTTCTCATGTAGCTGATTTAATAGCTCTTACTTTGAAAGTTCTTATATGCTAAACTGATCATTCAAAAAGCCACGTAGAAAACTTGCAGTCCTGCTGGAGAAAACTCAGATTCAGACATCAGTCGCAGGAAGAGTTAGTATGTTGTGTCCTACAAGGGACAGTTGAACCAGTATTTATAATGAAAGTATCTGCAAATGACTTCAGGCAGTTTCTTCAATTCTTCTAATGCTTCTATGGAAAAGAGTTATCAACAGAAAAATAATAGTGTCTTTGGTATCTGATGTGTGAAGAAGGTCATTATCACCAGCCTCTTTGCAAGAACATTGTCACTTCTTGAAATGTGGCCTTAAAATGTTTAGAATTCCCATACAAAGTTTCAAACTTCCTTTGCACTAGACATGACATTCAATTATTTTAATTATCCAAAACTGATACTGCCTCTGGAACAAATATCCCAAGAAAGTGAGTGGAGTAACAGCGGAGTTATACCAATGAACCCAAGAACAAACTTGTCTTAAAAGAACACAAATTTGGTGTGCAAGATTGTTGTGCAAGACAACACAAATTTCACATAATAGTCCTTCTTGCCCTCTAGGCTTTTGTTGCCGATAGCAAATGGTGAGGACTCTGGCACTAGGTGGCGAAGTTAGGTAAACTGTGATCAAAATAAAGGAGTAAAAATAATCCACAATTTGGTTTGGGAAAAAACAGAGAAAACAACAACATCAGAAAATGTCCTCCGTGTCCCTGGGATGCAGAAAAGTGCTTGAATGTCCTTCCGGCACCCTTCCTTCTCTACAGCCTCTCTGAAAGGTTAAAAGCGTGGTAGCTGTGCACCCCCGTTACTCCAAAGGCGTGGTACTCCAACAGAGCTTCTGTGCAGAAAAACAGCCATCAAGTGACTCTCAGTGGTAGTTTTCAGCCTGTCTCCCGTGGAGCTTAGAGTCCTTCTCAGCAGAGGTCAGGGAAGGCACTATTGTGCTAGAGGAAAAGGGATTATTTAGTGGAAGGGCCTTAATGCACTAATTGTATTTCCCTTGCAAATTACTGCTGGACTTCATTTTTTCCTGCTGCCTCAAAGGCTTTGAGGTTGTGTCTGGAGCCAAAAAGGGAACACGGAAGCTGGGACTCTTCATCACATCAGTCCCAGTTGCACCGTTGCCCTCCTCTGCCTTTCCTCTCATCTTGCCCATATTCCTTTAGAGCCATTCTTTACTAAATAACAAGACGTGAAGCCTCACTGTGGATTTACGGGGCATGAAAAACTTGGAGAAAAATCACACTTTGATCGGTAACTCTTCCTTGTCCTATTGCTTCTGGACCGAATCCAGACTTCACACCAGGGAAGGCAAGTCCGTGTGTGTGTGTGAATTACAGAGTTGGAGAGGAAGGAGAAAACATGGTTCTGCCAAACTGGATATTTGGAAGGGAAGGGAGCTGTTAGATTTTGCTGAATGGTTTGAAATACTTAATGGTGTCCCTGGCATACAGGTTAGGAAACTGAGTGCAGGTACAGGGTGGAGAGCTGAATGACAAATTACATCTATCTAATAATACCACAAGGCTTTGCAATCGATATCAAAGCTACAAGCACTACAAGTTTGGATACTTCTGTATTTATAAATCTATCTATATATGCATGAAAAAACCTCTTGATATGTCAACTGTCACAGACCGCAGTGCTAAGATATTTTGACAGTGGCTTTGGGCAAAACCCACTAAAAACCTCCTGATTAAGAGTTGTCATGGTTCCATGGTAAGAAGGCCTCAGAAAAACACATCAAAAGTTGCTCTAAGCACTGCTCTTTGGCCAGAAAATAGGCAGTGAATCAATAATGAACACAAGGCCGGAACATCCCTGAAAATGTTTTGTAAATCACATAATCCTGATATTTTAGCAGTTGAATTTCTGTTTCATCTGGATGTGGATAGCCACTGTCAGAAGCCTAACACATCTTGAGCACTTAATAGATTTCTCAGAAACAACTTTAGAACTTTTTTCACTATTTTAGCACCATACTTTTTTCCTCCTGTATTTGGACCTCCTTGTGATAGATATGGTCGGGCTTGGTACCATGCTTCCACTGCAGATACAGGGACAGGTGAGACTTCTGAGGGTCAGTTATTCCATAGCATGTGAATGTCGTGAAAGTTACCATGTCCTTCTAACTGCCACATCTCGAGTTGAATGCTGTAGAACTCTTCTACAAAGGATCAATTATCTGCCTTTTCAGTGCAGTGAGCAGAGAGTAACCCCCTAACAGAATATTCTAGAGGCATTTTGTTCCTGAAAATTTCTCCTGTGGGACTTCCCACAGCTGGAAAGTCTTCTCTGGTGCATGACAGTAATTGCTCTGCTTACAGAGCAAAGCAGAGCAGGGGAAAAAGCAGGAAAAAATTCTTGCTCCTTTTCCCACACTGACTGTCAAATGTCCTGTCTGGCCTTGAACCAAGGGCCAAGAAATAATGCGTTACCATGTAACATGTTCAGTTGAGGAAAGTGCTTTGACATTTAAAGGGATGTTTTAAAATCATCTCATACACAGTTGCTGTTGGGGAGCAGCAAGAGCCAATCTGCTCCCCAGGGACAGGCGAGCCAGGAGACACGGCCAACCCACAGGGCAAGTCAGGCAGGAGCAGGCAGCGCCAACATGGTTGAGCATGGTCCCACGGCACTAGAGGCAGCCAAGGGCCCTGATAAATGCTTTCAAAAAACCCTGTACTAGCTTTAAAAGCATCCAGATAGATCCATAGGCTACATACAGAGGACTCCACTATTAGATCTTTTGTTGGTCTTCACATGGGGGCTTCCAGCAATCAATTAAGTGTGCTGGCTGTCAGTAAAAGTCCTTGGCCAGAAATTGCCTGTCACTTGGGTTTGTGAAGAGTTTCTCCATCAGGGAAAACAGAAGGGTATAGAGAGCATCTTGTTTTTCTTTTCTCACACCTGACTTCACATTTTTTTAACTGGAAGGTTGATTTCAGCAACAGGCTCTGACTGAGGTTCATGTTAGAGAGATTGTTCTTCATGTAAAATATGAAAGAAACTATCAACGGTTGATTCTGTCAGTGTCACTATTAAAGTTATTGACCAGAAGTTACTGTAATTAAGCTGCTCCTAGAAAGACCAATGCTGAGCCACTTATTGCTGTCTGCTTCTTTTTTTCTTTTCTTGGAGGAGTGGGGTATTGGTATTTATGAAATGTTTCAAAGGTCTAGACTTTGTTCCAGGACAAAAAGTCTTTAAACCCTCTCTTCTGCCCTCCTAGGTTCTCATTTTTGTGCTTGCATGCTTTCCTCCTGCAAACTGCTGTTCAGAAAGTGCCTACCAAGTCTGTGTTCTCATGGGGACACTGCTGATGGCTCTGCGGAGATCCATCTACAGTGACTCCTGTGGAGAGAGTGACATATTGTTAACGTCCCCCTTCCACTGTCAGGAATGTCTTTTGCTCTGGCTTGTCCCATAATCGTAGTAGGAATAGCTATTGTCACTGGTTCATGGGGTTAATCATTCCTAGGGGCTTAATTTGGTCTGTGGTTTATCTGTCCTTTGATTGTCATAAGTTTTTTCAAGTGAGTTCTTTTATGGTGCATATCTGATGCTTTTTTCCTTTGTGTGGACTATCATTGTGACTGTTTATTAATTGCAGCAGTTCTAATCACTGAGCTGTTCTGGGTAGAAATACATACATACTTACACACAAATGCAGTTTAGTAATTTTTAAGAAAATATAACAACAAAGAATGTAAATTGTCAAGATTCTAGATACAAACACTTAGTAAAAAAGTCAAAGATTTAGTTTAATCAAAGCAATTCTGTAATCAGCAATTGCATAGCCTAATTATTTACTGCTATTTACTGTTGATTAATGTATTATTATTTACTGTTGATTCTTACTGAGACAAATTCTTTGTCAATAAAAAGATCATTATGCAAGAATTAGTAGCATTCAGATAAAAATCTTTGAACCAATAAAAAGACATTTTGTTTACTGTGTAATACTGAAGGAAATTGTGAACACCTATGAAGTTTTTATGACATCCATGAGCTCTCAGAAGTAGGTGAAGCTAGTGACGCTATGAAAGAATCAGGACTATTAAGTCAGGTTTTTAACTTTCTATTGGATTGTATCATGCTACTTTTTTTCTTATTTCTGCCAGGTTTTGATAAAGTAAAAATATCTGCTCTATTCTCTTTGTGATGAACGCAACTTCAGCATCCATGGATGTTTGTATTAGAACATCATGTCAGAGGCCAAGGATTTTATTTCCAGTCTCCATGGTGTTCTTGCAATTGCAAATGACAGGTAACCCATAATGGCTTATCTCCAAATCATACGGAATTATTTAATAGTGTAAGCATCACACCACTTTTTTTTTGTTTGGTGTTTTTTTTTTTCCTTGTTTCAGCTACGTTGCTTCTTTAGTCCAATTATCTCATATTTTGGTGCAAAAATAATTTGCTAACAAGGCCTGTTAGCCCTGTATAGCGACTGAAATGCGGATGTTATTGCTGCTGATTCTTACCACAGGATGTGTACTATAGCAAGAGACAGGAAAGGGTTGGAAGAAGCAGGTCCTTTGAAATAGACTGGCAGCTTCCCTGAGGAATATGGATGTTTTGGGTTTGCAGGGGCTAGGCTTCAGCATTCCCTCACTTACGTATGAAACCCAGGCCTGAAACGGTGTATGGCTCTTGGAACATGTAAATGAAAGTCCTAAGCTGGAGCGTGTCATCTCGCAGACAGCAGGGGCCAAGCTGGCAGAGCAGCTGGGTGTCTGAATGTTGATGTGTATAAGGTGGCAAGCCAACAAACCGGGGGAGGATACAGCTCGGTTGTTCCAGCGCATCTCAAACTGGTGGTGGAGCAGGGATATGGTTGTCATCTTGTGCCAGGAAATACCTGAGCCAGAGCCCTTCTCCTCAGCTCTTGGCAGAGACAGAAGTGCAAAAATGCTCAGGCTCCTCTTTGTAGCTCTCCAGCCAATTACGAACAATTCACATCAGATCAGGAGGGGAACAGAATTTTGTCTGCAAGTGCTGAAGCTTCAGAAAATTCAGAGGGGAAAAAAAATTAAGCATAAATCTTAAGCATGTTTCACTCCTAAGTCACAAAGCTGGTGAATGCATTTCTCTGCCCAAAACACCACTCACTACTGGTGTAAAGAAATGCATGATTTCTATAAGAGTCTCTAGGGAGGCCGGTGGTCATAGTTCATTGCTTCCCTCACATGTACTAGCAGAGTACGTAATCACTCAGCCAGGGGCTGTACACTTTCTTCACATCCACCCAGACCCCATGAAGCACAAAGGAATAGAGGGCACAGAGTTCACAGAGGGAAAAATTTCAGTGAAATCAACTAACAATACAGTAAAAATAAATTGGCAGAAGTGATTCCTTTGTAAGCCTTCAGAATTCAGATGGCCTTCAAATTTTTGAGACTTTTATTGGCAAATATATTTAAAAAATATATTTACTGGCTGCAAGAACTAGTCTGAAGTCAGTTTCTAGTTGGCTGAAAAGAAATGGTAATATTTGAAGGTGAATGACAAGAGGTTTGAAGTAGCACATAAGGGGATAATGAACTGATCCAGGGAGACATTGCTTCTGTCAAAGCAAATGTTATCATCTTTATAACAGCATGATTCAGGCCTGAACCTCCTTAGAATTAGTTGCTTTTTCTCTGGTAGGAGCGGGCTTACTGACATTTTTCGTTTTTTCACATTAAACATGTTCTGTAATAACAAGGCTGGTGGTTTTCACACTACACTGAGCATACACTGCTTTGCCTAGTGAGGACTTGACCTTAACTCATTTCGCAATTCGTGTAGTTGGAGCAGTGGAAGGGGGAAATGTCAGGAGTTTTACTTCTGTAACTGTGATTCTGAATTTTGCATCTCTCTTTTCATGAGTTATCTTTTCAGATACTAAGTATTATGATTCACTGTGCCAGACTAGGTTTGCTGCTTCATAGCTGTAAGACCGATAGGGAATTTTAGCATATGATTCATTAACAGATATGTTTTAAAATTGAGATTTGTTGGAAATCTGTTAGGACCAAAGAGGAAAATCTGTGCATGCACAGAAACAACACCATCTTAAACACTGTCTGCCTCCTTGGCCTTTGTGGAATTTACCGATCTGGGTAGTTGTCAAAAATGGGAAGTAGATGTCATTTGGCCTAGCTGTTTTCACAGTTTGTATTTGTATATATGTTTGCATCATACTTGCCAATAGAACTAGCTGCTTATCTCCAACAGTTTTGAAGAATCCCTAAAAGACATGCTGAATAGCAACTGAAAACTATTTGTTATATCGTCCTGGGTTGAGAGGCCCAGGACTAACTTTTCTTCTGATGCTGGGAAAATTGCACTTTTAGAAGGCTCTAGCGTCTGAATTAATGAAAAATATTTACTTTATGGCCAGCCAGGCTCTGTGAGATTCAAGGTCTCAATGTTTTCGAGCCTTGCCAGATGCAGGGATGAGGATCAAGGCCTGGGTGTTTGACCCAAGCTGGCCAACAGGATTATTTCATACCATGAACATCACATTCAATGTGAATTAGAAAAGTTTGCTGTGTAGCTGGCTCTCCCTTGATGGCAGCGACCCAGACAACTCCTTGCCCCGGTGCCGGACCCCTGAGCCCTTCCTTTCCCCCGATGCCGATGCACTCGCGGTGTCTGACATTCGCTGTCCCTGCTGGGAGTGCACATCTTCTGCTGATAGAATTGGCTGAGTATAATTCTTGTAGATCTTATATCAGTGTTGGGATAATACTGGTTCTTTAGTATTATTGTTAGTTATTTAATCTTATTCTATTAAATCTATTTACATTTCAACCCCCGTGTTTCTTTGTGTTCCCTGATTCCCCTTTCCTGAGTGGGGAGGGGTCATAGGGTGACAAAATAATTGTCTACACTACAATAAATTGTTATGGGTTTTCTCAAATCATAACATAGATAAAGTTAGTGGTATTTAGTATTTTAACCTTTCTTGTGCTAGATATGCAAATATATGTGCTGTGCTTTGTTTTTTATTGTTGCAGTTGTTTTTTTAAACATACAAATACTGTTATTTACATTGTTAAATTCTTTTGCATTACATTCTCCCTCTGTCACAGAGGATGCCTTTTTATGCCGTTACATCTTTCTCCTGTTTGGAGTATGGTATTTTGAAAGACTCATTTTAGAAGGTTAGTGCAGACCACAGTAACACAGACAGCTATTTTTTCCTTGTATGTTACCAGACATGGAAATACTTTCAAGAATAGACACTATTCATCTTCAAGGTCTTTCATTCAAGAAATGAAAAAGGACTCCCTCACCCAAGCTGCGTACCACTATTTATTTTCCCACCATCTTCACCTGCCACCTACCCCTGGCATAGCTGCACCATGTACCTACCCATCTTCTTACTTTTTTTTTTTTTTTTTTTTGTTGCTGTTGTTCCTTCACCCCGCTTTTAAAAGCTGTCTGGAATCTAAACTGCATTCCAACATAGTTGTTACAGAAATATGGCTTAACCTGACAGAGATCATGGACAATGCAACCGCACACTCACACTGGGTATCATCTGGAGACCACACTGTGAAAGGAGGTCAGCAAGAAGGTCTCCACTAATAGAGAAACTTCTCGGAATCCCTGCAGCAGCTTCCTGAGGCAAATTGGATATGAGATGTAGCTTCAGAAGGAAACGTGCAAAGCCTTGAAAGGACAAAGGTTCTCTGGAAAGCCAGGCAGGTGCAATGTGCTGCATGTTGCTGTGCTGTTCTGCAGTGCCCTAACAAGGCAAGACAGCAGAATATCAGCCAGTGTGAGCAAAGAGTTTGTGGCTGTGGAAGATGTTCATCACTAGAAGTGTTACTAGTTGGGCATTGATTATAAAGAGAACAAAAATAACACAGAGAACTGTTATGTTTTGATGTAGATTTTAACTCTTCTTGACTGAAAAATGCTGTATAACAAGAAATGTTCATATTATTTGGAATAACAAGTTTTTTTGGCAGTTGAAATGACAACAGTGACTCACCTCAGAGCAAGACTAGTTTCATCTGTGAAGTCTCACAGAGACCAACAAACAAAAGATACAATCAAGAAACACATCCACTGTAAGCTGAAGCCTAAGTATGCAGAAGAAAAAAGTGTTATTTCTGATAACATAAGAAATGTGTTCCCTGTGAACAACCTGCAAACAGTTTCAAAGTAAAGGCTTAGGTTATTCAAGAGAACAAGAACAAATCACTTACGAACACACGCTTCCTGAAATTAACTGTGAAATTCTCAGCAGGAAAAATCAAATTGCCTCGAATAGTAAAATAAACTGGCACACTGCCTATCTGCTAAAATAACCAGATAAACTGATACTCTCCTTTGCCTCCAGGAACAAGTATCAGGCTCGGTGCAAAACATGATGCTAAGAACATTTGTGTTCATGCAACTTGCCTTGCCTGACAGACTAGTTCACTGCATAAATGAACTTGTTGCTCAGCCTCAATTCTTTGAATTAAAGTCTGGGAAGACCTTAGTTAATGCTTCATTTTGTCTACTAAATAACACATTAAAAGTAAATGTTAAAACATTTAAAGATATTTTAAAATTGATGTTCCTATCTTCTGAAGGATTGTCTTAAGCATATTTTAAAATTTGTTTTCTTATGCACAAGAGTACAAATTAAATGCTAGAACAGCAGATAATTCCATGTGTGCCTGTGATGAATTAGGCTCACTCTGAATAGCTAGTTTTCCCTTTATTTCCTCCTTACAGCTTGTTCATTTCATGTTTCCCTAATTATCCCACTGTAGGCAAGATAATCACTTATGTGATCCACTTCTAATTTTAATTGAAGATATTGTAACTGATAAATATCAAAATAAGGACAGAAGAGTGTAAAACGCCCATAAACCATGCAGGAATATTTTGTATGAGTCCATTTTTCATAGAATCATAGTAGAATGGTTAGAGTTGGAGGGACCTTAAAGATCATCAAGTTCCAACCCGCCCTGCCATGGGCAGGGACACCTCCCACTAGAGCAGGTTTCTCAAAGCCCCATCCAGCCTGGCCTTGAACACTTCCAGGGATGGGGCATCCACAGCTTCTCTGGGCAACCTGTTCCAGTGCTTCGCCACCCTCACAGGAAAGAATGTCTTCCCAATATCTAACCTAAATCTCCCCTCTTCCAATTTAAAACCATTACCCCTTGTCCTGTCACTCCTCTTCCTGAAGAAGAGTCCCTCTCCAGCTCTCCTGTAGCTCCCTTCAGATACTGAAAGGCTTCTATCAGGTCTCCCCGGAGCCTTCTCCTCTCCAGGCTGAACAGCCCCAGCTCTCTCAGCCTGTCAATTTTTATACTTCTGCAGTTCAACAAACTGAATTCTTGTAGTGCAGGAGGTCTGTTCAGTGCTGGAGGAGAAAACAACGGATGGATGCAGTGGTCAGGCTTTCAGTCTTGAGGACTTAAATTAGGAATCTGTGTAATGGCCTTCTGCCGTGTCGTGACTTCTGCTCCCTTTCCCAGATGTGACGGGCACACCATGGAGCAGGGAGTTCCTCTCTTCAGGAAAACCTCTGATTTTCTCCTGAATGGCTACAGCTCAGCCATTCACCATCCTGCCTGAATGCGGTCCACACTGGGAGAAAGTACCTGATCAGGAAATGAGTAGTTATAAATGAAAGGACCGGACGAGAAAGTAGAGGTCAGTAACTCCTGTAACATATCCTTAACAACAGATTCACATAAAATAATAATAATAAAATATTTTCCACAAATAAAAAATGAGTATCTTCTGTCCATCTCCATCTTTGTCTGGAGTTATTGCAGGACTAAAAGTTTGACACAAACCCTGCTGTATGAAAGTTCAACCACAGACAGAAGTTGGCTGAGAAGCAACAGCCAGAATATTCATTAACAATTAAACTCCAAAAACCCTGCAAGATTTCAAGCTGCACAATACCTTTGGGCTGAATCCCACATTTGCAGTGCTGTTTCTTTGTTGATTAGAATGATGGCCTTATACATAAAAGAATGACGTGCACTTAACCTGGAGGTTTGTAAGAATTATAGTAAAACAGATGTTCTTATTTTTAATGTTGTACAGATTTATATTTATGAGTTTCTTGCCATTCAATTGCTGGAATTAGTCTTTTGAATAAATTGCTTTTTGTTCCTTGTCTTGGGCTTAATTTCCAGCAGTGGGATTTAGCTTTGTATTCCTTTTCCCATCTGTTACTTTATATAATGTTACTCAGTTTAATTTTCAGGTTTTGGCGTTCTTAGGCTAGACCAAAGCAGCTATGGGTTATAAACGAGTTAACAAGAGCAAAAAGAAAGTAGTTCTTCAGATATGAATTACATTTCTGAACAATGTTCATGTCTTTATTTGTTGTTCCTATATCTACCATGCAGGATTTGTTTCCACTTATTTGTTACTCAGAAAAGTTGGAGTGTACTACACTAATCTTGGCCTCTATGAAGAGAATGAATTCTTTAAGCTGAAAGCGCTGAAAATATGTCCTGCCTGTCCTGAAGGAGATCTTTGTGTTGATCCTAACTTCTGCTAGTAGCACAGACCTGATTTCATTCAAAATTAGTATCATCCCATGCTGATAAATTAAAAAAAAAAAAAAAAAGTAATTTATTCTTTTTGGTTGCTTCAATTTTTTATATAACAAATTCCATTTCACTCATCTATTTACATACTTCCCCATGGAAGTGGAAGATTGAAAGCTTCAGAGACATTTTGTTGGCAGCTTCATACCTCTTGCCCCTATGAAAAGAAAGTGCATCCTTGAGGAATGTGACAGTACAGTTATCTTGAAGTACAGGGGAATCTAGGAATTAGCTTTAATTAATGCTGGCAATTCAGCTTTAGTTTTAATTATTTGCAGACAAGTGAAAGCAGTGAATTTTCTTCGTGTAAAACCAATGATTTACTGGAAATAAATCATCCCTCATTTCTGCTGTTAATGTTTTTTACTGGGTATGGAAAGAATTTGCTAACTTCTGCTTGGATTGTGTGGCTTACGCGAGATATGAATAATGAAGTACAAAATAATGAGATTCTGCTGTATGTAAAAGCACTACAGTGGCATTGAAAATAAAGTGTGCTTGTGTGGTCTTGGCAGTAATCTGAACAGTTCCTTCTAGTTATTTTTTCTTTCCAGCTGTGGTTTTTTTTTTTTTCTTTGTTTGTTTTGGGGTTTTTTTTGGGTTTTTTTTTTTTATGTTTCTCTCAGGCAAGGCACAGGGACGAGGACTCACAGGAACTTCTAAAATGCAGTCTCAAAATAGTTAAACACTCAAATAGAGGATTCTCTAAGACAAGGTAAATTTTGGTGAGTAGCTGTCAGCACAGGAATTGATTTCTAGCCTACATTACAAATTTGCAGTGGCATGAATAGTTTTCTAATCATGTCTGATCCATACTGGTGGCACTGGGTATCCACCTCTATCAAGCTTCAGCATTCAGACACTTGCCACTCTCTCCCAAGTCTGCCTGGGTGTCTTAAGACCTATTTTGTAAAATAAAGTAAAAGTGTGGAGAGAGATGACAAGTGACTACCCACAATTTAATTTTAAAGCTTAACAGGGCATATTACATTTTCGGAGAGGTAATAAAACAGTGAAGGCCAGAATTGAAAAGTTAACAATAGTATTATTTGGGCTTGATCAGACAAGAAAAGTCCAGCAGGTGGGTTAGACTGTATAGCAACTATTTGAATATCTTGGCTTTTGTAAATTCAAGTACTAATCCTAATTAAGTATACCTTTTCACATCTAAATGCCTAATAACTTTAATGTCCCAGTGAATAGAGGACCATCCCTTTTTCTTGGTAACAAAACTTTATGCATCATTTACACAAGGAAAGAGAATAATTAATTGCATGATTATATAGCTTTTATCACTACGTAACTTGTATCAGATATGCTGAAAACTCCTTAATAGAGTGGAACAAAAGTCTTCCTTTGAATTATTTTTAGTCAGCCTGATAAGTGTATAATTGCTGGAGATAAACAAAGACGGTACAGATGAAATCTGAAGCACCTTGAAATGAGCAGGCTCTCAAAGAGACTCTGGCACCTGCTGGAGATGCGATAGAGGAAAGAAGGTGAAGATGACAAAAGTACTTTTCTGTTTCCTTGCAAACTTGGTGTCAGGTGTAGCTCAGCTGAATTTGGGAAATTGATCTAGCAATTTGTTTAATTTTTAAATCATTTAAATATCATGATATTTAAGGTTAAAGTGATATTTATTTGTACTGAGGTATGCAGAAATCTGCAAACAATTGGAAATTAAAATGAGATTGTGTTAGACCAAAATACATCATAAGTTCCTTGTTGATTCTATTACAGACTTTAAGCAAAGCAGCACTGACTTTCTGCACTGGTCTATGTCTACAGTGTAGTCCCTTTTCCCTGTGGTGCTGTAACACTGAATGAGAATGTTAGATGTTTGATAAAAACAACAGTTTCAAATTTACATTGGGTTTTTGTTGTTTTGCTTGTGAAGCTGTAAATCCTTAAAATCAGCATGGGATTAAAATGTTAATCTACAGCAACTATAGGTGGGAAACTGTTATAGTTGTGTTTGATTTGAAAATTTAGTACTATTGTTGAGATTTTCACATCATGTGTTTTCCTCTGCTCAGGTATACTGAGCTAAATTCATTATTCATTTATCAGCCAGAGAGACTTGAGGATACTTCCCTCATAAGGATGCTGGAAAAAAGAAAACTCTACTTTCTATGATTAGAGTTACCGGTTGTATTTGCTTATGAAAATTGGATTTTGATGTTCTTCATCAGAAAATACCTAGAGTGGCTTAAAAAAAGTATTAAGCAGTCATGTTTTAGTTTTATATATAAGGTGAAGATATTCCCAAGTCAGTCATGGTCTGTTCTTCTTTTTGCACATGAATAAAATAACCAAACAAAACCGTTCATCATTTGCTCCCAACCTGTGGCAATTCCTTTGAACCTGGAGCACTTTTCTTTTTCACTTAGTCCAACTCTATGGAAAAATGAGATTTATAATTAAAAATGTTACTATAGCCTGAAATGTGCAGTGGTAGGGTTGATGTGATAAGAAGAAAGGGAAGTTTCGCTCTGTTTTCTGGAAGTCTCAAAACCCCAGACCTTATCTCAGACTTTACTATTACAGTTCAGAGAACTCTGCTAAGCCAAAATCCGTGGCTGTAATTTAGTTTCAGGCTTATGATCTATATAAACGAAGTCAAATAATTTCCTCTGAAATATGGTTGTTCATAACATGCCAAATATTGAGTTATGTTTATCAGTTTGTTGGCTCTGTATCTAGGTTACAGTTTCTATGTAACAGGCAAGACATAATTAAATTCTTGCAACACAGAAATGTTTGGTACTGCGACAAGTCTCCCTTACAGTGTTGTCATGTGAGTTAGATTTTGCTGGGTGTACCTTCTTTTGTACCTTACCAGCATCTCTTATGAGGCTTTGGAGGAATAATAGAACTCATCTGCTGCTGTGAAGGAGTGTGTTATTTCAATATTAGGCACATCTTTAAAGATTCTCCAAATATAATACTTCTTATTTGGATAGCAAAGGAGATTAAGTTAAGGTTAGATCCCTGACTGTGTCAGGCACAGAATAAAATATAAAGAAAACAGGGGGTTCCATCCCTGGACACTTTTGCTTGAAATCTACAACAGCAGACAATGCACGATGTACCCAGGCAAATAGAGGAGGAAAAAAACAGAGAAAAAGTGCAAGAAAAAATATCGTCAGATCAGACATCTCGATAGCCACCAGCATGCTAGTAGCGTAACTGTTGCTAATTGCTTTGTTGGCATCTAGACAAAGAAAAATTTTAAATAGGGAGATAAAGGGGAAGAATAACATAGCTCTGTGCTTGTTTCTGGGGAAAACCTTCCAAAAGTGAGAAGCAGCGTTTGGAAAGGCGTGAAAATGCTTTTATCAAAATTTAACAGGAGATGTAAGAGATGGCTGTGATGTCAGGGGCTGGTCAGAGGGAGCAGCCAACACCCCAGTCCTAAATGGGGAATGTGGGGTTGGATGGGAACAAGATCCAAAGGATTTTGTGAGGGTGAAGGAGATTATATCTGAAGCAATGCATGGAGAAATTTGGACACAGGTTAAAAGGGCTGGAGTGAAACACCAGGAAACTGAACATAAGGTCTTGTTCTTACCTTGCCTGGTGAACTCTACTGTCTTGGACTGAGAGGGTGACAAAGTTACAGGACTTTTAGGAACTAAGAAAATCAGTGTGCTTGGGAGTGTCCTTTTTCTGGGTACATCTTACATGGCAAAGTATGCCATGCCTGGAGAATCCATTTTAGAAAAAACCTAAATAGCAAGACAAGGCATCTCCAGCATCAGGTGCAAGCAGCCGTGCCTGAGCTTTGCTACAGGCTGAGCTCCCATTCAGGAGCCACTTTGGCTTCATTAACAGGGGCCTGTGCTTCCTGCTGGAAGACAAGATAAGTCTGCTTGTACGCAGTTGTAGTCTTGTATATCCCAGTGATTGCGCTTCACAAGCTCTGTCCGTTGATGGAAGAAGCATTTCACCTTTTACCTATGCAGACAAGCTGACAGACTCTAGTTTGGGTTTTTGCCATCAGAGGAAGGCTGAGTGCAGGTGCTAGGGGCTGGGATACAGCTTACTCTCCGGCAACTCATACCTAGGCACAGCGTCACAAGTCCCCACAGGCACAGCTTTGTCTTAAGCTCTCAAAATTTGCATTTTTTAGCTGCATAGGCATATCACGTTGGGAGCAAGATGGTGACTATCCTATTAACTCCCGGTTATGCCTGACACTATATGTTCTCTTTGCCCTTTAGCTGCATGGTAGCCCTTTATAAATTCCTCTTTGCCAAAAGTGCATGCTTTCTACTTGTTCCTGGTCCCACACTTTGTAAATGGCTGCTGGAAGAAAACCCTTTCCAGTGTTGCATAAATGGCTGTATGCCAGCCATTTATCCTCTTTTTACACCCCCACTCTCCCTAACAGCAATGCATGCTATATAAGATCAGAGACTTACAGAGGTGGTCTAGAGTTTGACAAGGTAGGATACGAGTGCTTGAAGAAGTCACTTGTTAATTTTTTTCTTCCTTCTTTTTAGAATAGCAGGTTTTCTTTTCAAGGTGCACACTGGTGGTTGTTTTTTCTTCTTTTACTACTGTTATTTTAAGTTACAGGATGCTATGAGATGCTGACTGTCAACCCACAAAATCAACTATTTTTTTCAGAGGAATTAAATTTCCTTCCCTCTGCCAAGATAATGGGTGATCAAATGGGAAATAATCGAACTTCTTTGTTGAAGGCACAGCTCAAATTTCAAATAGTTTGTTTAAAATTATTAATCATACATAAAAGTATTGAACAAATATAAAAGATCCAGTAAAAGATGACCAAATTATTATATGAGTTTTCATTCTAATGTTATTAATCACAGAAGTATTGAACTATTAAAAATAAGATCTGAATATGAACACAGCATGTTTATGTGATTTTCTCATGATACTGGTCATATATGGCTTATTACACTACTAATCCTTATGTGTGCTTACTCTCCCTACTCAATAAATATAACATTAACTGTTCTTCTTCAACTGCTAATTGATCATAAGCAGGTCAATTATCTTTATTATTATTATTTTTATCAGGAAGACAAATTTTGCATGCTAATGTGATTCTTTTGATCTTAAATTATTTTTAATTTTGCATGACAGTAAAATCCTCATGGCAACTGATAAGAGTTCAGTATTAAGTATTGATAATAATTTTCCTTGGAGCTTGAGTGGGTGTAATAACACCAGGAAATGTTTTATAAGCTTTCCCTTGATGTGAGCTATACATCTTGATCCTAAGTGGAGAGATTGCTCATCCTCTTTCTAACCATGCTATAAGAACTATTATTATTATTATTATTATTAATCCGGAAGAAGAGTCAGGTAGAGATGAGGAAACAAATCTATATTTAAACAACCATACAAAACACAACGTGTCCTCGTATGCCCAGAACTGCTATAACCTGACAATACAAGAAAACCTTGTGACACAGCTTTTTAATGATTTAATGTTTCTGTCTTGTCTAGAAAGCACTCTAGAGGAGTTTTTCTTCTTTCTTTACTGAACTAAGAAGAGCTATTATAACTTTAGCATCTATCCTCAATTTTCAGGGCAGACTGCTAGAATTAACAGCAGAGCGAAAGCCTTGGTTATCAAAGACCATGATAAAACACTTACTGTTGTAACTGGCGTGCAGGCAGACTCATTAAGCTGCTAAGTTATACTTACTGTCAGGTCTCGAAATTTGTGACATTATGTCACCACATTATGGCCTGTTGCACTGGATTTGGTGAGGCCCATGGAAGCTCACATACCATTGGTGGCCTTTCTTTTGACTGCAGAGAAAGCTTTAGCATGCACTATGGGTTTTCACACACATGGCCACATGCCTTTGGGTGCCTGGGGGTGTCTGTAGGCTGTAGCTTGTGACACCTCCTCATTGACATAAGTAGATACAGGGGACAGATGGATGCCTGACAGCCAGGGCTTGCAGGAGACAGACTGCCAGATTGCTCCTGCAGTCTGAGCACCAGTGAGTCCAAAAAGACTGCCCTCAGCTGGATCTCTTCTGGCAATTTAAATTTTGGTGTCTTGTATCTCCTAAAGCTGCTAGGGACTTATCTGCCTCTGGCCCTGCAGAGCTTGGACCTGAAAATGTGACAATTAAACACATTTTTCAACTTTAAGCTTCAGCGTCCCAACTTTTTGGCAATGCCTGAAATGAATTAGAGGGCTGTATGCCCGAGGTAAGTCCCACAAGAATGTGTGTCGCTGAGGCTGGGGGAAATATACAGTAAAAGGGACAATTCATGAGGAATTTTTTACGGTGCACAAATTTAGTATACAGAGTAAAACTCAGTATTTTTACAGAGATGATATATTCATATAACACTATGACCACAGTTCTGCAGTCAGGGGTTGTCCTAGAATTACTCACTTAATTCCCAGTGATGCTTTCACTGCTCAAATGAGCAGCTCTGTTGTCTTCAGACATTAATCCTCGTATTAATTATTTATAATTTCTATAAGCACAAGAAAAAAATTCACATTTTTTTTTTCTCAGACAATACATTATTTCATTGCTGAAGAATTGTTTCTGTCAGCTACTGAAGTGCTCCTTTCATAAATGTAGTCATAAATGTAGGGAAGAATCACCTAATATTTTCTCATAACTGTATCTTAGCTTTAACTGGTGGTGACTTAGAACAGGAGAAAAAGCATACACCCATGAGACGCACTGTGCAGAAATTCCCTCACTTGCAACGAAGTAATGTATTTGTCTCTTAGCATCCTAATGACTAAACATTTGTAAAACTGTACCTTCATGAATCTTCATGCTATAAAATTCTCTAACAAGAAGACAAGTACTAATTTCTATGCAGTTTGCTTTCAGTCTTCTGTTCCTACAGAAGCGCTAGGAACGAATGAAAAAATTGGTGTGGATTCTAGGATCTGACCTGAACACCTTTTCCACAGGCAATCCCAGGATTACACTAAAGTAATAACACTACAGAAGTCAAGACCAACGGAAAAATTTGCAAGTTGGTTCTAATAGCTACCAGACAGTCAATGAGGAATATATTTGTGCCCAAATATGTCACCAGCACATAGTTTGTAAGCAAAGAGTCTTTGCAATTGACAGCAGAGCCTCTCCCTCATCACCTTGATCAACCCTTTTGCCAGACTTGTGGGGCTGTCAGAATGCTTGTACTTGAGCTGCTCCAAGCAATTTGCGAGTGTCTGCAATATCTACAAAGCACCTGCTGGCAGCAGGAAAAGCAGACCTCTCCAAAACAGAAAACTGCTGGCTGAAGAGTGGTGAACTGAAGAGCTGCACGTGAGCCTTTTCTGAGCCTTCAGCATGTTTAATTTTGGTTTTGTTTCAGTAAGAATTTTGTTTAAACTGCACCCGTTCATCCATTTCTAATTGCCTGCCTCTTTCTCTCTGCCTTTGTGCCATTCCTCACCCATCAGCTTTGTTCTTTATGCATCAGCTTTGAAATGCCTATTTTCACAAGCCCAGGTTTGTGGCTTGGCACTCGCCATGCAAGATTTTCGGTGTTGAAATGCAGGTTTTCAAAAAGGCCTTAACACAGATTCTAGGTTTGTAAAGCAAAATGTCAAGAACAGGTGTTTGTTTGGAAATACTGCCATTCAAAAAATCAATAAAAAGATGTAAGTAAGTGCTATGCGTGCAAAAATCCAGGTGCAAATTTTTAGGTCCAAGCAGAGGTCACTTTAGGTTTATTGTCAACGTACCATCAAATTACTGTATGTTTTGCTATGAAATGGCATTTCATTCAGTGGTTGAACTAAATGGCTTTTTTTTTTTTCCAGAGAAAAAACCTGAAGGTTATCCTGGCTCCCATGTGAACTATGGGACACGTATGTCACATTGTAGACAGCAAGGCAAACACCAAAAAGTGATGTATAGCCGGGATTACAATCTATGTAAAAGAATCCTACTCTATTCAACATATGCTGGGCTTTTAGCAAAGGATCCTGCTCTATTCAACATATGCTGGGCTTTTAGCAAAAACCAGTACCCATTGCTGAGTGTTCAAATTTCAAGAAACACGGGGGTTAGTTCCATGAAGTCTGGGTAAGACCTTTGTGGGAAACTAATCAGAGGATTAGAGAGTATTTTTTTTCAGGAGTGACTGAATGGAAGTGAAAATAGGGGAAAGCCTGTGAGAACACTCTTTATGTATGTAAGGGGATGCAGGAAGAGAATAACCTGCTTTCTGTTTCTGTTAAGGCCAGGAGAAAAAAATGATAGGTTTAAATTACAACAGAGAAGACTTGGCTTACACACACCTTTTTACTTGCAAGGATAACCAAGCATTGGAAGCATGGATAGCCTGAGAAGGTGCGAGATTCCCTACCATGAGAAGTACTCAGTGGACCAGTGTGCTACAAATGGCACAAGGATGGTTCATCCTGTCTTCAAGGCAGCGGTGGGCCTTCTAGACCTGTGAGTATGTAACCCTCTCTCTGATTGTATTAGATGGTAGTAACACAGAGTTAAAATATGTGGCAGCCTAAAGCAATTAATTATATTTCTCTGATTTGCACAATAGTGATGAATTTCACAGAGAGTGTATCAGGCTATAAAATTCTTGCTTTCATACCAAACTCATAGCAGAGGGACAAGAATACTAGACACATCCCTTTGTTTTGATTTGTGATGTCTTCCTTGTGCTCCACCACCTATTCCTGTCTGCATATATGTATATAATTAGCTGCATAAAAAGAAGTACTTTTGTCTTCCTGCTGCCTAAAAAGAGATGTAACACACAGGAAATAATTAAGTATTTGGCTGCTGTAATATCTACACAGTACGACTTCTGCAGAGCAACACACCATGACTAATGTGGGAGAAACTGAGTGACAAAGTGCTCTCCATGAGACTGCAGCCATTGCTGGAGGAAGGTAGTCTTCTTAGTTACTGAATATTTCAGTGTTAGATAAATCAAGATAAATTTGCCCTTTTCTCTGAGAAGTTGGTGCTTTTTTGGTCTGAAAATCAGTATCAGAGTACATTACAATGCTTAGCATGGTTTTTGCTGTAATTAAAGAGTTGAACTAATTGCCAGTGAACAGAGAAGGTTTTGAACAGTGTAGCTGCGTAGATTTCCACATGGTATTTACTGCACTGTTCTTGGAGAACTGAAAAACACTCCAGAAAACCCCAACTCAAAATAGTTCTGTTATATAATCTTAATGGCAAGGAAATCTACTTGTTTGAACAGGGTCTGTTGTACCTGTTTCTTGGTGGATGTCCACCCAACTGGCACATCCTTCACATTCTCTACTTTCTCCTGATACATGGACTGCTTCCTCTCATCTCCAATGTGTGACTCTTGCGCCTTCCTCTTTTAGCTCAAACCCTCTATTTCCTTTTTTTTTTCCCCTGCGTTGGATGTGTCGGTTTGACCACCAAACTTTACACGTTTCAGCGAAGTCATTACATGTGTGATGAAAAAACATAATAGGGTGGTATGAGAAGACACTCCTTTGAGTTGTATTATGCACATGTGTACCATCACACTTTTTAAAGTGATAAATGTTCACATCTCCTAGTCAAATCTGTATACCAACAAATGAAGAAATAAAAAACATGCTGCAACAATGCTGACTGCACAAAAAATTCAGAGAAACAGCCATCCATCTTCAAAACTATTTTTCTTTTGTTGCTTGTTACTTGCCTGGGGGTAGTCAGTAGGACAAGCAACAAATGCAACCTCTTTCTTTTTTTTTTTTTTTTTTTTTTTTTTTTTTCCCTCTAATACTCTGATCACCTCCTTTAACCTTTATGGATAAGGACTGCTGAAGTCCTTGTGCAAGAGACACAAAGGGAATTTCTCCTCCAACCCTTTAGCTTAGATCAGAAGTTTGCTTTCAAGCAAATTTCCAATCAATCCCACTTAGAGCGTGTTGCTCTGCATCACAGATATTTGGTCTTGTTTTTCAGCACTGCTCGCTAACAAAGACACGTAGTCAAAGACTGTGCATGGGTTTAACTGTGAATGTAGTCACAGGTTCTCTAAATGAGCTTCAGTGCTACTATTAAGATGAAAGTAGCTTTCATCTTTAAAATCTGCATGTTATACTCAAATCACACAAGTGGTTGTCTGTATTTTCATTTTGATGGATGCTAATTTATACATATTTTATTTTAAGTGGCAAAAGCATATTTAAGCCAAAGGGTGACAACTATGACTCCTCTGAACTAGCCAAGGTTCTTCATGAAAGAAGGATAGAGGATGACTCTTAATTGCTTCCTCGTTTCTGAATCCTAAACATAATTGCAGACAGTTAAAGTGCAATGTCTCAATTTCCTACTGTCTTAAAATTTCTGCTTCTTAAAATGCTGACCTTCAGCAGGTGTCAGGAGAACATGCCATGCTTGCTTCTTACTGAAAGTATCCATGTATTGACGCATTCATGCCAAGCAGTTTTAATGTTGTTATTGCTGTGCATCTCAAGGTACCGCTTCTTACTGGGGACTCACTCTTTAGCTAACAAACTCTGGTTAACAGGTTGACAGGCAAAGTGACATCAAAACAAAATCCAAGTGAGATAATTAGGTGGAGGGAAGATTTTGCTCTTTCTGCCTGAGAAGGTGTAGGAGACTCACTGCTGGTTCATTAGTCGTCTCTAAGCAAACTGGGCAGTGCCGGAGTTACCAGTTCTCAAGATTTTCTTAGCAGCCTTGCAACCCAGGTACATCTATATCTATTGTAGTCATGAAATTAATGTATTTCAGATTAAATGGAAGTAAATTTTCTAGTCTTCAAGGCTGCAGAGAAAGATGGCTGAAGCCATCTAAAAAAAGTGCATCTACAAATTCAAATCAAGGAGCACACAACGTATGTATTTTTAATTAAGGCAAAAATCGCATGAATGTTTAAGAAATCTCATAATTGGGGATTTTTCTTCAGTACTTTGAAATATCAAACTTCCCTCGCTCACATTAAATAACAATTTTCAAAATATGCTCTTCAGTGCCTCTTGAACAGTGTAAAACAGTCTTTTTAATGACACTGAGTTTGCATTTATGTATTTTTTAATGTAGGCAATAACTACAGGCATAGATCTAGGGGGTGCATTTATACAGACATATAAAATTATATATGTACTCAATAGACTTTATATGTGTACAAATTAATGAAGAAAGCCAAGCCATTAGTAAGAAGGGCGGACTTGTCTGTCTTACATTGTAGGTCTTAAATGAATTAGTAGAATAACAATGTTTTAGTTTTTTTCAAGTTCATTCATCTGCATAAAGCTTACAGTAAATTTAACATTAAGCAGCAGAAAAGTGATTTTCATCAACTTATAGCCAAAAGCGCAGATTGTTATTTTAATAGAAATTGAAGCAAAAAATTGTGTGCCCTTCTGTGATACCTGCTCTTCCTTTCATACTCACATACTATACTTTTCTTTAAATGATTGCATGTCTGAGTACCCTTTCATAAAGCTTTCAAAGGATCATCTATTTTTCACATTCTATTTTGGCTCACTGACTTCATCAAAGGTTTAACGAGCATAAAGAAGTGATAGACAGCTGAATACATGCTACATTTCTGACATAGCAGGGTGAGGATTATGCCACAGATGATTTGATGACAGACTGCACAGAGCGGTGGGTTGCATGTCATGTCTATTTTTTAAGAGAAAAGTGAGCACTTCACTGCAAGCTGCCTGGCTGAGTATAGAAGAAGGTTTTGTAATAGGATTTGACTGGCAGAAGGAGAGAAAAAGGAAAGCTACTGCATTAAAGAACTTGACTTAATTGCAAAATACCAAGTCAGATTATGTAGGAAGTACCTGAGGAAGCAGGTACAACTGAAACAATTTCAATGAACATTTCCCCCAAAGCAATGTGTTTTTATTTTGTTCAAGACAAATTAGTTTGGCATGGGGACTGGCGTCTTCTGTCTTTATCATTAAAATAGTGCAGATAAGAGAATGGATATAAAAAGCCTGCTCTCTGCAGGTTTTTTAGTGGCAATTATGTGTTTATTGAAGTTGAAGTAGTATTTTGTATGCTCAAAACATCTTTCTGAAATTTCAGGATTTATGAAAACCCTAAGGGTTTGTAGTTTATGAACAGCATCTTAGGGTATAGCCGTACTTTAGCCTTCAGAAACAGATGAATCTGAAAAATAGCATCATATATATTCTGCTGGCTGAAAAAGTGGATGGCTAGCTCAAGGCTGAAAAGCAGAACATTAACAGACCCAGGAAACAAATGGCAGGTGACTTCAGTTTTAAATATTAAATATATTTGATAACATATGCATACAAAGGATTGAGACAAGAGACATTAATCCACAAAAAAGCTTAAATTTCTAGTAGACAGCATTAATGATAAGCATTTAAGTACAAAATTAAATCCTCAGTATCCTAAATCAGTTGGCGCCTAAAATTTTGACCCTGGAGAGATGTATAATAAGCCATGTGCTCATAGTGCTGAGCTGATTATATGCTTAATTACCATGGTCCAGATCTCTCTGCATCTGAAAAAAAGACTAGGTGCAGTTTCTTTCCCCTCAGGACAGTGCCTAGCCATTGAACTACTGAGTATTCTTAGTTGGGATTCAGTTTCTTTTGTCCAAGTTGTGCTACTTAGTTTAAATTTATAAATCTTTATTTGGCAGGGGGACACCAGAATGACTTTTTGATCCAATGATTAACATATCGACAACAAAGACCTGGCTTCAGGTTCTTATTTGAGGAATATTTAAATGTTTTATGCAAAGCAGAGCAGGCTGTATATTGTTTTCTTAGTAGATGTAGAAAAGATTCCCAGAGTTAGTTTATTAAGATGCCAGTTCTTCTCCTTAGCAGTGTCAAGTGAAATTAAATCAAGAGGAACTGGAGGTGCAATGGGAATTATCAACTGATTGCCACATCAGTCTAAATAATTCCTTTAGTGTGCCTGTAATTCACCTTTCCAGTGCTTTTCTGTGAGCCAATTAGAAACTAACAACTGGGTTTGGAAGACATAAAATAATAGAAGTCTCCCTTACATCCCCTACTTACACAGGAACTGCAATAATCAGCCTTTAAAATAAAATATGCAGAACAGAAATAAATACGGAAAATGACTTGTACCGAGTTATTAATTTAGTTAAATTGAAAAGAAGCTATGGCTGAAATTAGACTTTATTGCTTATAGAAAGTAAAAACTTAATCCCAGCTATTCTAGGTGTTCTACAAACTTTTATATTAAACATTTAATGCAAAAAAAAAAAAAAAAAGAAAACATACATCATTGCAAATGGTAGCTGTTTCTTTCAACCCTATGGCTTAATATGGTTCTTCTGTTAACACCTCACATATTTAACTACATATGAGAATCACAGTTTCAAAACTAACGCCTAGTTAAGAAAAAAAATAACACTGTTATTCCATGTTTTTGAACCTAACTTCTTTCTCAAGAGTTCCATTGCTAAAAGCAGTTATCTTCTTGAAAGAAAGGGGATCTTTAGCATTTTTGGTTATATTGAAGAAAGATACCAGGTCTGTTACAACTCTTAGCTTTCCCCTGCCCCCAATAACATTCCCATTGTATGTATCTTTATGGTGAGTTTAAGCTCTGAGGCATGGCCCGTCTCTACTGTGAAGTCATTATCATGGTGGTTCCTGTTTTAGGTTAGTTTTTGGACATTATCATTACACAGATCTATACTACTATGAATACTGATGAATTACCCCCAAGAGTGGGTCTTTGGCTGGTCCTGCTGAAGTTTCCCTGTTTTACTCTATTGGACCTCTCCCTCCCATGAAATAATTGACGTCTGGGGAAAAGTGTGGACAGAGGGAAAAATATTAATTAGTCTTCTGTTTCCCATAATAATTTTGTACAACTTTAACTGGAAGAGTAACTTAAGATCACTCAAGCACCTGTGATATTCTGGAGTGCTCTTCATTAAGGCATGAAGACTCCTACTCTAAACCAACACTCATACATCTAGCAGTAAGGACTGCATGTATCAGCCCAAAGCCTAGAGGATATTTCTATCTTTGTCATGCATTGCATAAGAGAGAGCCAAGAGAGAAGGTGAATGAAGAATGCCAGGGAACCTGTGGGGTCTGAGTGGAGGAGATATGTATGATGTGAAATTTAAGTGAACTGAATATTTGGTGAGTTTGAAAAAAAGGTGTGTGTCATTCTTTTCCTTTTTAGTGAAAGCTACAGACGATGAATTCAAAAGGGATTTGTCTCTTGCAAAAATGAAATCGCTAAGCAGTAGGATTTTCAGATACATCTGTATAAATCGAAATAAACATAGCAAATATGCTTGCTGTGAATTTTATCTCTTGCTGATAATTTTTGGAAGTTAATCCTACCCCAGTGCTCTCTGTGTGGAGTAATGATTAAACAGGAATAGAAGTGGAGGGTGATGGGTTCTTCTTTTATTGCACGTACTGGTGTACCCTCACGTTTGAACAAATGCCAGGCTTCCTTTCTTGTTAAAAGATTAAATTCTTGCCTATTAAAAGGCTTAGTAAACCACTAAAATACACCTAAATAGTAATCACAACAAAGAAAACATTGTAGTTTGAACAAATAGAAACTATTATTCCATCAAAATGAGATACAAATAGCCAGCTGCAGTGCTTCCTTTAGGGAAACAGTGTTTCAGTGCACAATCCCTGGGGAGATGCAGTGGGACATAGAAAGCATGAAATATGTAACCCTAGGAAACTGCTCTCTTCAGAGACATCCATAATCAAATAACTGCTCCTCTACACTCCCAGTGCAGATTTAAAACCAGGCTGTGTAACAGACAGGATCTTCAGTGATGTAAAATGAAATTAGATCAATTAATACGTTTTTGGTACTGCCACAACTCATTCTGGCAAAGACAGCGAAAATTTTAAGCAAACTAGTATATCAAGGGCACCGAATGGGCAATCTAGGAATCTAGGAAGTGCCTTTATTTTAGCTGCGCACATGAAGCACCGCTCACTCTGTGTTTCTGTAGAGGAAAGTCAATTAAGCATAATATTCAGTTGACTTCACTAGTAAAATATTAATCTTGCACTGTGGGTCAATTTGACCACACAGTGGATGTGCTCTTTTAACAGGCCTTCCTTCTGCTGAGATCCAGAAGTTGAGTCTTCCAGCACACTGGGGTTGAGTGAAGGGTGTTTCACCTGCCCCTGGCTTGAGCCCAAGACCCAAGAGCTCTGTACCTACCTCTGGGATTTTCTTCTTAGAGCTGAGCTTCCAGTCAGGAAAAGGTTGGATTTTTGGTTATACTTTGTACTTGGACTTGATTTATAAATAGTTTATAAAAGACAGCTAAATTATTAATAGGTGCTAGAAGTGTGCTACAGATATAAGTAGCCTGCACAGTGACAGTTAAAAGCATGCAGCAAAAAGGGGAGATGGTCCAGATGACCTCTGGGGGTGCCATCCGATTCCAGCCTTTCTCCCACTCTGCACTGAGGAGGATTTCCAAGAGTAACCAACCGTATATCTCAAAAAGAGCACAGCAACTCAAGCCAGCACATATGCCTCGGCTGCTGTGCTTGCCAAAAGCGCATACTGCAGGGGAGACATCCTTCAGGAGGGTGTAAAGGAGGCAACTCACACTCCTGCAAAGACAAAATTAGCTGCTCTTACTGAATGCTATATCTTTTTTTTTGCTTGCAAGCATCTTCAGTGATTTTTGGTTATGTGGTCAAGATGTTTCCAGAAATTACTTCTACCCTTGAAAATTGTCCCTGACTGAACATGAGAATTACAAATCGCAGTGACTGCAAGGCTTTCAAAATCTTCTTTGCATTTTTTACCCTGTGTATATCGACATTTCCCCTGAACGTTATTCCTTAAGTAACATTAGTTTCTCTGTAACCATTCCTCAGCCTGTATTTTTAAAACACCTTGGTCAGCCAGAGCTGCATGTACTATAGCTAGTGCCAAACCCTCTTACACTCTTCAGTCTCCAAATATTGAATCCCATTATGCAACAGAAATATTTTGTGTTTCCAGTCCATAGTCTCTAAGTAAAGATCAGTTTCCTAAGGGTGTCTGTTTTCATCCATTTTTCGTGGTAGCACATGCCATTAGCTCTCATTCATGAAGGTGAATTCTCAGCAATCTTCTCGGCAGTGTAACTCTAGAGGACGTGCACGGGGAGCATACAGGGAGGTAGAAAACAAAATTAGATTAGAAACTATGTTTAAGAGATCAGAAATAAACTCACTTCACAGCTTCCATAACACAGGAGTGTGTATCATGTTCAAAATAGCAAATGATTTTGATATTCCTAGAATTAATCTGAATGACTTGCAATGCACCATGAATTATTGCTTAATGATGTGAAAAGGAAATATCATTAGGCTGATCACATTACAATCAAAATAGGAATTTGCCCCTTCTGTCACAGTTTTTGAAAATTTACTGAACAGAATAATTAGAATCTTAAATTTATTGTAGGAATGTAAGAACTGCCATAAATAATATATTTAACCATACATTGGTTACATTATATTGGTATGTAGTCAACCATACATTGACATACCTACCATATTTTATGCACATAGTTTCTTTGCTGTGATGGTTTCCCTCCTGAATTTTGATCTTAATTGTGAACTTGCATTTAGCAAAACAGATTTTTTGAAATGAAACAATTAAAATTGGTAACTTGACATTTCAAAAAAATAGCTCTGCTTGAATTATTTTTTGCAAGGTTCATTTCAGAAAACTACTAAACAATCATTTCACTGGAGGTCATTGCAGAGTTCCCTGTAAAGACATCTTTTTTCCCATGTAGCTATTTCTTTGGGATCAATATATGGTGGCTAAATTGAAAACACATTTGGCAAATGATAGATGGTAACTACATTGACACAAAGTGGTTTAGATTATACTTTGTTTGCGCTTCAGTAGTTACAGATATACTTTGAGGGAAGAACATCACCAGAGTTCTTTATGTTTTGGCCTTATTTTTGGGCCAAGATTATAAACTCCTATTGCATTTCCACATTAATCTAAGAGTGCCTGATTCAGTTCCTTTAAAACTTTTTGCCTTTTGACAGAGATAAACTCTTAGTAAACTGGGTTCAATTTAGCAAGCTGGTTGAAGAAAGAATGCCAGGCTGTTAAAGGAAATTAATTTTGTTCATTTATAAAATTTGAACATGTTTGAATATATAAAGGAAGGTACTTGGAAATGTAAATGTGGGTCTGTGTGCACAATTATAATGTATGTTATACTTGTTTTCTGATCTTCCCTTTCTACAGAGTGCCATTGAAAAATATCCCCAGACTTTCAGAGGAATGGAATACCATGGAGCCCATTAACTTCCAGTGGACTCCCAGTGCCTCTGAAGCTATTTGTGGTAAAGGGCCACAGTATTTTAGAGAGGTGGCTTGAGAGATGCACTTATAGCATGTCTTGGATCAGAGCAAGGTGTAAAGGTCACCGTACCCTTTTACTCAATAATCGTATTTGGTCAAGCATCCTGCCATCCCTTTGTACAGGAAACACAATTCCTCAGCCTCATCTCTACCTGATGTATAAGGGATTATAACTGTGTCATTCCTTGTCACTCATAAAAGATTTCTCTTCCTCCTTTTCTAAATGATGCCAGAACCAGTTACGATCTGGTCCTATCCATCAGTGTTGTAACAGAATTTCTGCAAGCAGGAAGATATATGAGTTCCTACTACACGATTTAGCATATTAGGCTGATCTCATCAACTTTTGATTTTTTTTATCCTGTATATGGATGGATTTTAGCTAAGGCAATGTTACAGAATTACTTCATTCAGCTTCTTGGCTTAGAAGGCAGCCTGAAATCAATAAATTGAGAGGAACACCAACTTAATATGAACAATTACGAGCATGCATGTGCTGTTACCCTCTTCCTTTCCTACAAGCAGCTCTCTGTGATCAGGAAGCCCTGAGCCTGGGGAAGAGCTTCAAGGTGCACAATTCGCAGCTTAGCAGTAAGGTCCAAATTCCATATTCAAACCTGACACTGCTGCAGGGTGCTCAAGAGTTTTGCGGAAAAGTAAAAGTGAAATATTTGCGGACCGGTAGATCAATGCAATGCTTATGGAATAAGAATTTTAAACTATTTCCAAGGTAGAAAGCTTGCTTCTGTTCAACTGAAAATGTTACACAATGTGTCCAGATTCTGATTTTACATATCTGCATCTTCATGTAGGTGCATGCTTTATATAGGTATGTGAAAACGTATGTAGCTATGCGTATACTAGTTTGGCAGGGGGAATATACATGCAAATTAATCCCTAACTTAATAGCTTGATAACTTCTAATTAAATAGGCTACTGAAACAACTGTTTTCTTGGCAGAAAGATGAAACTTCGTTTTGTTTTTCAAAGTGTACCTGTGATTCCAGTCTTCAGCATAATTTGGATTTTAATACTCACACTTCACAATTTCCTACCAAAAAAAGTAGAAACACTACAGTTATTGTCTATGAAATTCCTAGTGTTGGAAAACCTCAGCAAGAAACACAGATCAGATGAGATGAATACATGTCTGGAAAAAATCTTGCAAAATGAAATTAATGCGCTCTTGTTGCTCACTGCATGCAGGCAGTCATATAGCTAAGGTGTGCCCAGTGACAACAGATCTCCAGAGTATCTTACAGGCATAAGATTAGTGATTTTAGTATTTGACAGGACAAAATGCCTGAGGAATTCTGATTAACCAATCTAAAAGTCCACTGCCATATGCTGGGCCAAGATAAAACTGAGGAATATATTTAGGATGTATCTTTACACTGTGGCTTTCTCATAAATCTAAGATAAATCTTTACCTGATTGAGGCAGAAAGAACACGCGCTTGTCTGTCACGACAGTGTGACAAATATCCGTATCATTAACGGAACAGAAGTTATAATCTCTGCAAACTGTGAGATCTTTAAAGCAAAAGTTACAAATTTAGGGCTAGGTTCCTGCAAGTGTTGAATATTCCTAAAAATATATAGAAGTGGCAGTTTCATGTGCAGGAGCTGTGAGTTCCAAAAAAGATGTTAAATGAATCTTGGTCCTGGTCCTAGAGGCACAGTTCCTCTCTCCTTCTGTCAGAAGGGCTGTCAGAGGGGTACTCATAGCTTTTGTGCCTCTGGTCCTTGCAAAAGGGTGAAGGGACTCCTTCCAGAATGGGGGAAGCTAGGGAAGCACAGATTTTCTGCTCTGGAGATGTCTTCTGTTTAGTGTCAACAGGAGTTGGAACTAGAGGATAGTGTCACTAAATTCTTCGGCTGGCAGCAGATCTGATGTGAACAAAATAATGGGGACACAGTACAGAAAATGTCCTTGCCATAATGTATGAAAAATTATTATTACTGTCATTACAAACAGCCAAATAAAAGAAGCAGCTCTTTTTGTCTGTAGAATATCAAATAGCTTTTCCTCTGACATTTTGTATTTAGCTTGATTACAGATACTGCAAGCACCCTTCCATACATCCATTGCATTCAACCTGCAAAGGCACCAGCTCTGTTTGCTGTTTTTCTCTTTCATCCTCTCCTAGCTGTCCTTCCCCCATTTTATCCTCAAACAGAGACTAAGAACTGATTCTATAGCAGTTTTCTACCGCACAGTACTTTTCAATGTTTCTTCAAGGATTTGACGGGACTGGAAAAGATCTCAGCGAGAACCTTCTGCCCTGTCACCCTCAGCAGCACTGAAGATAAAGGAAAAAATGAAACCATGGCCCAGATTCAATACAACATCTGTAGTCCTAACTTTTATTTGGGTGCCTAATTTATTTCAGGAAAAATCTTAAAGCTTCAATGCTTTGCTGACATCTGACATTCAGATGCCAAAAAGTCAGCCATTTCAGTATCACCCTCAGAGACTATAAATATTGCTGTTTCTCAGTCGTCTGTGTGCAAAGAAATTTCAATCTGGTGTCCATATTAACAATGGATTAACAATTGATTGCCTTCTTTTCTGTGCAATGGTCCATATGCCTCATATTTCACAGCCAACTTCTTTCTGCTGGTCCACAACTTTACACTGTGATTCAAATGGGCTTATAAGTAGGAAGGAAAGAAAGAAGGGAGGAAGGAAGGAAGGGAGGGAGGAAAATCAATTTGATTCTTTTCATGTCTGCGATTCAAGATCTCCAGCTGTGGCAAACTAATGCAAAGTACTTTAGTGCCAACATCAGCAGCCCTGGAAGTGCCAGCTTCCAATGATTTGTTTAGATTTCAGTGAACATATGCTGCACTGAGCTTTTTGTGTTAACCTTTGTTCATGACAAATTTGATAGAAAATAGACCTTCATGTCTCGTATAACATATTTATTGACCTTATTTTTGTCAGCTTTGTTCTTTAATTTTTCATTATTAGAAAAGTTCATTAAAATTGCTGAACCAAGGAAACTAACTGCAGGGAAAAGTTCAGATGCAGTACATTAATAAAAATTGACATTCTTTTGGTTAAAAGTATGATTGATGAAAACGTCCACCAAATAAATCTGTGAAATTCTGGCAAAAAATTAGGAAAAGAACCTAGCCATGACCCACATTAAATTGTGATGGTGTGTTGTACTCTGCAAGGTCTTGAGTACCTTCTGTTTAACCTGGGCCAAATCCTGATTCCCTCCTCCAGTTGTTTTTTGTTATATTTCAGCAGGTGGCTATTTCAAACTTTGTGACTATGGAAAATGTTTTTTTTTTTGCTTTTGCGTTTTTTTTTTTTTTTAAATAAAATTTATCATGAATATTGGGCTGGGACTTCCAGATGAAATAAAACAGTCTCTGTGTTGCTGTTGTATATAAGATGTATCTTTTTCTTAGAAGATTCTGCTTCATTATTCTGCTGGTTGATGGTTATTTCCCCTGCTACAGTGAATGAAAGGCAATTCTAGCTACTAATAAACAAGACTTGGAATTTCCCTCCTCTCCATCCTTATTTTTCTCTGCATTTATTTCAGACTGTATTCATGTTTTGAATGACAATTATAGTAGCCATATTGCAGATAAGGTTTCGCAAGAGCTTTCTACGGTGTCTTTAATGGCCTCCCTTTATTGGAAATGCCTCCCCTTGCATGTTCTAGGATTCATTAGTCTTTGTCATGGCTGTAGTACCTTAATAACTCAGAGTAAAAGATTTATTTTTGTTAACTTTATAAGAATTATAGAATATCGCTCAAATTACTCAGAAATAGTTCTTGCAGGGCTATCTACTCTACTTAATCCAGTAGTCCCAACCTAATCTTTCCTTGTCTATACAACTTTGTCTACTCTGGTCTATTCATTTGATCCTAGCTAGTTTGTTCCTGTCTAAATTAACTGATCCTTTCTAGCTGAAGTTACATTTATGGCACTGATATTAAGATCTCATAACCTCTTGCCAACATAGACTAAACTGCTCAAGGAAAAGGTCCAGAAATAAAATGGCTGCTGAGGTATACAGGTTTGCATTCTCACTTACTCTCCTTGCAATCAATGCCACTGTCAAATTCCAGTCTACTGATACAGATGCAAAATTCAGGCTTTATTGCCTTTTCTTTCAGAAATCCCAGGCAAGGAAAACAGATCAGGGTTCAAGGAAAGGAATCTAGTTCGGCTTTTTCTTCTCCCTGAAAAACTATGAAAACTAAAGTGAGTATTATTTTATAATATCTTTTAATAGGTCTTGTCTTATCTTTTCAAAATTGATTTGGAAAACCTACCAGCAACAGAAAACAACAAGAGCTAAGAGCGAAAAAGGCAAACATTTCTTTATTGACCAGGTGCTATACTTCTGTGACTTTAGAAGCAGAAGTCTTAAGGCTTCAATACTTTTAAATATATATAAATAATATAATTAGTTATTAGAAAAAAACAAACACACACACATGAAAGGCACATGGATATTCACAGAGAAAAGCCAGGATTTTACATTGATTAACCATGCTCTCAGAATTTTGGATCCTTGACATTAGAAGAGCTGGAAAACACATTACCAGACAAGAAGGGGGAGCAGGAGAGAACATAAAGTTTTTGGCAATATTCTTATATAAAGTATAACAAAATTTCAAAAAGATTTATTTATTATTTTTTTTGCCTACACAAGCATTCTCACATGTTGGAAACACTGGAAAGGAAAAGCCAAGTAATCACAGGTTACACATGAGAAACTGGGATGTTGCACGCTTGTGCAGTTCCAGGATGCACCAGCATGCCTACTGAGAGAAAGGGGCAGCTGGATACTGACAGACAATACAACAATCATCAGCACTATTGCTCAGGTATAATACACTTTGCTGTACCTCTCTCCCAACCTGTTCCAACCTGTTCTAACCCTTTGCAGTTGACAAAAGGTTCAAATTTGCATGGAGTGCACGTAATTGAGTGTTAAAGGGCAAGGGAAAAATTGCTAGAGAGAAGAAATTATGGGGGTTGTTTTGTTTGACTGGAATCTAGTCCATGATGGCTAGATATATGTGTAGATATTTGTACCATGATAGAAAGCACTAGGGAAATGCACAATAATTCTTGCCACTACGTTCAAGAGTAAGCAACTACATGAAATGGGAGGCAGGATGACCAGGTCAGAGAAGCCAGGTCATGAGCCTAACAAGCATGGGATGTGTCTGCCATGCCATGGGGAGAAGAATTACTTAAACTGAAAGTGGGTCTTGACATAAGAACAGATGGCTATAAACTGTTCACAAATAAAAGGGGGGAAGCCTAGCCATCAGAACTGGAGACTCTAACAACAAATAGCAAACTCAGTTGTTGTGTACTATTTTTTTGGTCCTATTCGCCTAATGACAGGTGACCAGTGCTAACGAAATGAAATCTTGACTGTATTGAAAGCAATAACAAAACTTCTCCTGCATTAAATTTTATCTCAGCATCTTTTCTTCTTATTGCAGCAAGCTCCACACAAACACCAAGAAATAAGGAGTTTATATGCACAGTCTCTGTGCATGGAATCTCCTGGCTACCTCCCAGTCACATCTCCGGATTCAGACCTCACATTGCTCTACAACAATGAGACTAGTCTGGAACCAAGTGGAAACAGCTGCTGTGTATCTCTAGGGTACTATGTGCTAGGTAGAAATATAAAATTGACATTGAATGACAAGGAGTTTATAGTGCTTGTCTTCTCTGCTTTCCCCCCACCTTTGTCTGTCAACTCTACTCCCCTCCTGGCATTCAGCCCAAGGTGTCTGTATGATCAGCATGAGCTGCTGAAATTTGAAAGATATGAGAGCCAGACCATTCTTTCCATATTTGCCGTTTCCTAGTCAGACTTGGGGGTGTTTTCCCCGGTGCTACAGGGAATTCAGAGTGAAGACTTTATTCATCAGAGATTTCCACCTCACAGGGTTCTCAGGGATTTCACTTCAGACAAACAAGTTGCGAGGGATTTGCACAGAGCTTAAGCTGAGTGCAGCTGAATGGCATTTGTGATTAAAAGGCAACATTCAAAATGAAGTGGAAATAGATCCACCCACACTGGCAAAAACCTTTGAGGGCTGCTCATAAAATCACTAAACAGCAAACACACCATAAAAAAATACACAACAAAAATGAAGAAGAAGAAAATGGAACACAGTTTGTCTTTATTACTCTGCACTGAACTGTTACATCACTTATTTACCCGTTGTGTGCTGATGTTTCCTCAAACACTTAACTAATCCTTATACCTCCACATGGCCACATTTGTCTTGATAGAGGTCAGCATGGCTCCAAGGCCACAACCCTGGTGAGCTTCCTCCCATCTATCAAAGCTCTCTAAAGAGAGCGTTACACCAATGGCAGAGTACCAGCCTGAGGATACCTGCTGGGAGAATAAGCCGATGTGGCACAAAGTGCACTACATACCTTGAACTGAAGCTGCGAATTCCCCGTGCAAGCAAGATACCCCTTCTGGCTCCAGGGCAAAAAAAAAAAAATAAAAAATAAAAATCAAATCTCTCCTTGTCCCATTCCCAATGAAAGTGGTAGAATGAAGACCAAGCGCTCAATGATCTTGACCATACCAGAGACTAATTTAATCCTTCCCAGGGTCCAGACCAGTCTAAATCTAATCCTGGCTTCAAGATGTTAGGTAAAGCTTTTCCATATCTTTGGTCACATCTGCAGAAGGCTACTCCTTCAAACAGGAAGAATAAGCTTCTACACACTCAGTCAATCACTTCAGCAGTAGTAACAAGGTGCTTGCGAAGTACAGTCCATGTGGCTGCAGCCCAAAAAACCAGCTTGTTGCTGCTGTCATCAAGGGGCTTCCTGGCGCAGGACACCTACCGTCCCTTCCATGTACTTGCTGCAGATGGAGCTAGCCTGAAGCCAGGATTCAGCAGGGTGTCTTCCAGTTGGACCATGCTGTCCTATAGCAATCACTGAGGGACATCAGAGAGGTCTCGCCTACAGCATCTGGTACATTCCAGAAATCATCAGGAGTGGGTCACCAGCTTGTGTAACAGAATGACGTGTGGCTCTGCAAATACATGTACAACAGGATGTCCTTCTGAGAGCTCTCCCACTGTATCAGTGGGGATGTCTGTACATACCGCTGCTCCTACCTATATGGGAAAAGAACTCCTAAGAAGAAGAATGAATTTCTGTTCCTATCTGCATCAGCTTCGAATAAGTGCACAGTTTCTGATCATAGCCAGGAAGCAGGTACAGAAATAAATAACTTCAGAGATGCTCCTTATGATGCAGAGAATATTAAAGAGCAAACAATGAAAACTGCTACTGGTAGAGCATTTTTCTGAGGCAGAAGGTAAATTGTGAAATATAAAATTGGTGGCTGAGGAAAAACATGCAATTTATTGATTGCAAAATTACCACTGCTGTCACAGTCTCCAGTTTTTCCTTCTGTCATTCATAACAACAGACAATCTAGATTAACCAGTTAGAAATAACTCTACAACATTAAGACAAAAGAAATTGAAAATTAGAAATTTAGTCCTTGTTTGAAAGAATGTGCAACACCCAGTGGCCACTTGTAACAGAAATTACCTTCCTGCTGTTTAGAGGAGAAGAACCCTCTGGAGCTTGCACTGAAAGAGCAGCAAGAGAAGAATGAGGAGTGGAAAAGGCCAGGGAAACCAAGGTGTCAGTGGTCTTAAAGACACTGAGAGACACAAAGAGGGTACGGGAAGATGACCAGTTGTGAAGCTTGGCTAGGAAGAGGGTGTTGGAGAATTTGCAAGGTCATTTTCAGCAGAGGGGAAAGCAGCTGAAGAGATTATGAGCTCTGGAGGGGGGGAACACCACAGTTGGTGAGGTAACAAGTGTAAATAAGTAGTAGAGGTGCTTGAAGAGGTGATCTAGGTCTTTTTAACAGGAGAAGCTGTGGTATGTTGGATATAGAGTGACAATTGCTAAATAAAAGAAGGGGCATGGGTACCAAGAGAATGCTGAAAAACACAACAAAAACCAACCAGAAGCTAGAATGAGTCACCAGGGATAGGAAGTGTGAGAAGGTACATTTTTAAATCAGTGATGTAGCTGGAGCAGTGAATTGAAGACTAGGAAGACAGATGCTTTTACTGGCTGGGCAGAGGAAGGAAATTAACTTGTAAGAATCATGAAACGGATTCATAGAACTGCCTAGATTGGAAGAGACCTTTCAGATCATCCAGTTCAACCATCAACCTGACACTGCTCCAAAACATCACTAAAGCAGAACTCTAAGTGCTACTTCTACTCATCTTTTAAACACCTGACCCAACCACTCCCCTGGGCAGCTTTTTTCCAATGATAGATAACCCTTTCAACGTAATTTTTTTTCCTAATATCCAATCTAATCCTCCCAACTTGAGGCTATTTCCTCTTGTCCTAAATTGGCATGGACCTCTAATTATTAGGTATACTTCTAAAATTACCTACCCCACTGTGAAAATACAATTTAGAGTTTAATTTTATTTTAGAATGCTGACTATGTTATGAATAATTTGCTCCTCTCCTCAAAATGGAAAGAGACTTGCTCTGAGCATCCTTTATACTTAAACACTGAAAAGTGGAGTCAGGCTGTATTCCCATGTTCTTGCCATGACTAAGAATGTCTGAAATAAGACATCCGCATACCTCCATCTGTCAAATATTTTCATGTGCAATTTTATCTTTTTATTTTTTACTTTTCTTTTAAGCTTGTACTTGCAAATGGATCATGCGGTATAGTTAGGTGGCTCTTACACAGTCATATTATTTTAATGAGTTTTTAATAGCTTGTCAAGTCTTGATTATTATGCTGGAAATAAGTCATAACTGTGTTCTTTTCTACTTTCTGGTTAAGTTTTGTCTTTGTTGAAGGTGAGCCTTTCAGTAAGACAAAAAATACTTTACAGCCCAGGGAACCTGATTGGAAACATGTATCATAACGCCATAGCAGTTAGACAGAGTAGAAAGAGAAATGCTGCAGCTGATTTATTTTGCTACCAATTTCTTATTAACAAAATAGCTTCTGTGAATTAAAAGAAAAAAAAAAAAAAAAGCAGGACAACTGGTCTTTGCAAGCAGTCCTGCCAGTATTACTAATAACTATAGATTTCTCTCACAGTAGGAAAGTTATCAATCAGAAAGGGAAAGGTCAAGTTACATTGAACTCTGTTCCTTAGAGATCACTCCTCACAATCAGAGAGTAGAAGCCTTTCAAAGCTCCTTTCCTTTCTCCCCTACAAATACAAGCCGACTAGTTATAATATATGATGCCATCTAGGTCGGATATCTGTTTAAAGAGAATCGTCTTTTAAAGCAGGATCCTTAGAGAAAAAAATGAAAGTATTCTAGTCTTTTGATCTTGGCATGCTTCCTCACTCCGACTGGAGTAGACACCATCCTCTGATGTGGTTACAGAGTGCTTGAAGCAGAACTTCAACCAAATATTTTAGAAAAAAGCATATCATACCAGATGATATATACAAAACTTAGGAGTAAACCAGACATGTACTGCACTTTCTTACGCTTCTGTTCTCATAGAAACATTGGTTGGAAGGGACTCTGGAGGTCATTAAGTCCAGCCTCCTACTTGAAGCAGGACTAGTCCCAGTCTAGATAAGGTCAGGTGTGGCTGCTTCTTCTATATCCGTATAAACACATGCATCTGATCATACTATTTAGATCAGTGATGCTCAGCACTGTATCACAGCCATTTAGTAAAATATACTTTTTTTCCTTGGAGTACAGAGACTTAAGCACTTGACATGAGACAGAAATATTATCAAATCTGAAGTATTATGAAATATGTGAGAGAGTTGCTAGGGTAGCTGTCTGCATTTCTTATCAAGACTTCACTCGCTCTTACCCCTGATATTTTTTTACCTATTAGTGATGTTTAAAGTCACATCATTTGTCATGAAAATTTCCTTGTATTAGGAAGTGTTTCCTTTTTTGGTTCTGGTAAAGACAACAGACATGACCTAGTTCTTGACGAGGCTAATGAGAATAGTTTCGTTACTCTTATACAGAGTTAGAAAGAGCTTTCTGTGAGCTTTCATATTACTGATGGTTGCCCCGCATGAAGCAAGGTTCACCCTCAGATCTTTGTTTTTGGGGGAATAGGCGTGTCATAGTGTTGGGTTTTCTGGATGGCAGGGTGTGGAGGATTGGGGGTAGGGAAAAAGTTATGTAAAAAATAAATCACAATGAAAGAAGAAAAAAATAATTTCATGTTCTTTCTGAAGACTAGAAGAGATTATTTCCTCGAGACAGAGTAAATGAAGGAACTTAATCTCATTTAGGGAGCACAGGACAATGCAGTGTCTCCAGCAGGACTTTTGCAGAACCAATAGCATTCTCCACAACTTAGAAAAGAAGGATGAAAAAAGATATCCCCCTGCCTCAGTCCTTGCTGGTGTCTCTGCAATGCTGTATAGTTTGCAAGAAATAGATCAACCCAAACTTGCAAATTAAAAATTTGCACTGAGATATGTTTCATGACCTAACATTGAAAGAAAAGGAGATTACTGATGAAATGTTTGAACTGGGAATTGCACAACATAAGATGTTCCTCTTTCATACTTTAGAACATTATAGAAGTTCTGATATTTCAATGTTTTAAAAGGTTAAAAAACCCAGTGAAAGCCCCAATTCTTCCCTTCTACCACCCGGTACATTGCAGGTGTGAGTTCCGTCATAAAACGTACATAATATGTTCTTAGATATAAACATAAACCTTGAAAGATAATAATGCAGAAAATAAATCCTGCAGTGGTTGGTGTGCTTGGATAATTCTCACAAATTCAGAACTGCCCCATCCCTGGAAGTATTTAAGGCCAGGCTGGATGGGGCTTTGAGCCAGCCTGGTCTAGTAGGTGTCCCTCCCTGTGGCAGGGGGGTTGGAACTTGATGATCTTTAAGGTCCCTTCCAAGTCTAACCACTCTATGATTCTATGAGTCACAGCAGAGCAGTCTATGAGGTAATATTCCAGAGCAGAATATTCCAAGTAAATAAATTTCAGTTTGTATTAGCTCTGCCTAAACAATCACTGTTGCTAGATCACCACGCTGCATGCTGTCATTTACATTGTGCATTTAATGTATGGAAACACAGCACACATTTTGCAGTGTATGCAAACACAGTGCAAACACAGTGACTTGCATTTCTGATTAAATTTTCTAGAGAAGCACTGGTGAAGAAAGAAGCTGCAGGTTTTCTAAACCATAAGAAAGATCCCAGTATTCCAGATGTCTTCATACATAATCTATTTAGTAAACTACTTGATACTTTAAAAATGCAGGAGTTGATCTAGCCTGAGAACTGATGAATAGTGCATTACCACTAGGTAACACAGAAGAAGAGAATAATGTTATAATTTCTTTTAAGTCCTTTCCCACCCCTAAATTTGCATGTTTTTCTGTTTTTCCACACACTGAAGCATGGAGATTACAATAACTGTTTATTAATCCTTTCAGAAAACAATCTTGGCTAGCTACAGCAAAATGTACAAAATGTTCAACTGCAAAGGAGGTATTCTGAAGTGAAGATGTATTTTGAGTATTAAAAGAAAAATTGTCAAAATTTCTCAGACTATATCACCATTCAAGATTAGGAACGTACGCTGTGTGCTACAGAGGAAGAAATGTTTAAGTGTTTCCTCCTTCATCTCCCAAGCTTATTCCTAATTAAGGTCCTTTGGTCAAGAGTGAGAACAAAGATCTGGCAATGCGTTTCTCTGTTCCACAGGTGAAATTCTGAATTTTCTAAAAGTTAAGCTAAAGATCTGATGGGATTCAGAGATTGTATCTACTCTGTGCAACACCCTCTGCAATACTTATCCTGGCCTGGTTTCAGCTGTGCTTCAAGGACCATGTCCCTTGTTTTAACGGAGCTCAGCTGTGTAACCTTGGCTTGGACTTCTAAGGAAATTGTTAAGACACAAAGGAGTTGTGTGACTCTGAAGAGCTATAAGAAAGATAAAATTTCAAACAGGTAGGGTTGGTAAGAAGATGATCATCAGTAGCTCAAGAATTCAAGAGAAAAAATGCTAGAGTATACAGGTATGAAATGCTAAAGGAGGAAAAAACCAGAGTTGGTGGAAGATGGTAACTCAGCAACTTCAAGGATTTGTTTCTGGGAGAAGTGGAGCCTGACTGATACTTGCCCAAGCAGTAGAAAGCCGCTGGGGGTCCTATTGGAGGTGGTGAGCATATTAATGCTTAGGCTAGTAGCTCATTAAATCTCAGCTCTCTTTTATTCATCTTTGGTAGCAAATAATTACTATGTGCATTTAAGCTGTTTATATCCTACCTGCAGAATCTTTTTATGTGAGCTAAAGGTGTTTGAATAAAGTGACCTAAGGTAGCATGTCTGCGAGGACGTGAAAACTCCCAGTATTCAGGTCCTGCTCTTTGGCTGTCCTAGTCAGCCTGTCTAAAAATGGATCCGGAGGCTTTGGTGGTCTTTGGGTCAATGCAGAGTTGTCATGCAGCCAAAACAAGCATCTGAACCGAGAAATAATATTCCCAGTCCTTCAGGTTAGACATAGCCCATGGCAAAAAGTAGTAGTGTCATGTATCAACAGTCTCTCCATCCTGAAATACCTCCTACAATTGCTTGCTCCTGAAACTGTGTTTCACAAATTGCAGGTAAGTACTCTTCTGCTGTGATTAGAGCAGTTACAGTCTCAGCTTCAGTAAAGTTATGAGGTACTTAACTTGGCTAGGATGTTTGATAATAATCTATTATTTTAACATTATAATCTGTAATGATAATGTATTATTTCATTATTACGTCTTGACAGATGCATTTCTCTCTTCCTGTGCTTTCTCTGCCATTAACTCTGGATGAACTGCTAAAATCTTTGGAATATGTTCCATTACTGCACATTCATTATTTAACAGATAAGATTCATTGCCTCCTCTTCAAGTAGTAACGAGACAAAATAACTATTAAGCAGAAATAGAAAAGCTTAAAGTTTTAAACTTTGGGTCCTAACAGGCTTTTAGAAAGCCTGAGAAGCTGATCTTGCCCACTTATTTTTGGAGCTAAACAAAACAAAGGCAATCTGAACATAATCCATGCTACAGATAAATGTTTTAATGGAAAAAGACCCAATCGTTCCCATGGTGTTGCAAAAGGTCCTTTCAAAAAAGGCTGAGGAAGGATATGAAAGCCAATTACTGGATATCTGATAATTGTTTAAACACATACACAAAAAAGCATTTTATTCTCTCTAGTATACTATATATATTCCTGCCCATGAAATAGGTGACAACATACTTAATATTCTAGGAACGGTCAGAGTTCAGAGGAGTGCTGTAACAAAACATGCACCATGAACTTTGAGGAATTAGTCCTTAGTGACAGAAGATAATTTGTTGGCAGTCTTTATCACCATTCCTACTCCACTTCTTTATAAAATGCCCTCTGAGGAGCCGTACAAAATTTGGTATTTTAAACTCTCGGGAAATAAAAAATATTTTATTTTACTGGCGCATATTGATAACTGATTAATGTTAAACACACGTCCAAAAGCAATGATAGGAAAGAATTAACTATTTTGAAAATGTCTGAGCCGTGTGTGTGGTGACCAGTATTAGCCATGTCCTCTAACATTATTTTTGCTTATTCTGCCAAGTCTGTGTTTCATGTACTTTAGATGACTGTCATGAAGAATGTAGTTTGTGCTTTAAATTATGCTGTTTTTGTAGTTACCTGTAGTAGCAATTTTAATGTCTGTGATTACAGGGGACTGTCAGTCTTTCTATATGAGATTTGAACATCATCTTCTGTTGATTAGGCTGGAAGTTGTCAGCTATTCAGTAAAATGTATTATCAGGTTCTGTTGTCAGTAATGGCAGACTCAGTCCATCTGGCACTTGGAAAATAAAATTATGACCTATAGAGCTTACAAAAGCATCCTCATCCTTGATACAGTTGTGATGGTTTTGAATCTACTTACTCAGTCTGGTAACTCCCTTATTCTGAGTATCATTACCATCTAGTGGCTCTAGGGAAATCACAGAAGGTACTAACTTGTGACCTGTATAGATGTAGCTAATACTCTAGTGCTACAAATAACACGATTCAAAGAGCTACAGCCTGTTCTGGTAGCAGCTGTTTCAGTTGAAAGAGACTTGAGAACTCCAGCAATCCTCATGCTTCATTTCAAATTGCAGCAGGAGACTGTGAGTTTGCAAGAATAAATGAAATTACTATAGAGGAAGGTTTTCTCTGGCTTGAATTTTGATAAACAGCTCAGAAAAAATAATACTAAGAAAAAGCTGATTCTCTTTCAATCTGAAACAGTGAATCCACAGATTCAGTATTTGCGAGATCTTCATATCGTTGTTTGGAGAAGGAAACAAAAAAAAAAAAAACAAAAAACCCTAGAATAAGTTAAGACTCCTAGAGAAGCTTTCCTTAGTTGTAGAGTCATTGCTCTCAATTATGGCAGCTTACCAGGTTTATTATGACCAAACAGACACTCTCCAGCAATTTATCTTTAAAAACCTCTTAGTTTCAGTGGTCTCTGCACTTACCATGGAATGTTTATACACTTTTGAAAAAGTTCCTGAAGCTCATCTTATATGGGCAGTTTAAGCTCTGGTAACTGATGAAGAATCAGCCTGTAAAGAAAAAGAAAACAGATATAGTTCTACACTTTGTCACTGTCAATACCCTACCATATCCAATAGATTAGATAGTAGATAATATCCTTGCTTGGTGCTAAATAAACCATAGTGGGATATACTGCCCACTGAAGTAATGTGAGAGACTTTACTGACTTTCACAGCTTCTAGGTCAGAATCTTATTTAACGATCTAATAGTTATCTAAATAGTATAATGATAAATGTACTTGAGTCATGACTGGAAAATATTACCAGAAGAAAGAGATTATAAGCTTAAATTAGATAGATGACCCCCCTCCTATATTTGAAAATTGATCAGTTTTTAAATTAGTGTTCTATTTTACTAAATTGAAGTTCCTTTTGAATGGGAAATATTTGGTATTGAGCTGGGGGAAATTGTGCAGCTATTTCTTTTGCATATCTGGACATCTACCTGAAAGCTATTACTGTGAGTTGTTAAAATTGGGATAGAAAAAAACGCAAACCAAATAAGGCATAAAATTAATACAAAGGAACATTAATGAGCAAAAAATATTAAACAGATGGTTGTTCTTTTCTAATGAATAGCTGCTAAATATATCCTTCAGAGAAAGTCACCCCAAAGAATTAACCCCTTTAGCCTATTGTTTTATACTCCCACTTTGTTTACTTTACAAGTGTTTTGTTAACTATGTCCTCCCCCAATAACGTTTTAATTGGATGAATAAACATTTATATAACTTCTACATTAAGATCTTTAAAGCAGTCCTGTTGGTACAGCCTAACCTTGCAGTCTTCTTATCAGAATACCCCTGTGGAAAATCAGCCTTGAGATCTAACCCACATCCAGCCCAGCCAAGCAAGCAATTGTATCTGTTCAGCCCTCTCTCCTCAGAAAGCTCTGTTAGTCCGCCTTGATCATCCTAACTGTAATATGCACGCCCAGTAGACCTAAGTAACTAGACTTCAGCCCTTAGCATAGCCAAGCATATATCCTTTCAGCTTTGTTGATACCATTTGGTATCGCTTTTCAAAGGCTGAATTAAATCAGGTGTCTGTCAGACCTCCACAATGTAACTGAGCTATCTCCTACCTTTGAAGGACAAACAGTAACTCTCAGCTAATTACTCTTCTAACACCTCTGCATCACAGCTAATGGCAAAGGAATTGATGGAAAAATACAGGATTTAAGGGACAGGACAGTTTCCTGATTAGTCATCCAGTGCAACTTTAAATGCCTAGGGTATCCTCTCTGGCACGCAGCTGCCACTGCTGAAGGGTGTAGGTCTCCCATATGTTGTATGTCGCACCTGCCAGCTCCTTGCAGATGTCTTAGCCACTCAAGGGAATCTGAAATGTCACTGGGTAAGTTTAGATCTTTGATATCAGAAAAACCACAAACAAGTGGACAAAGCACCTTTCTAATTTAATGTTTACAGGTTTCTTGCCAAAAACTAGGTTTTAACACCAAACTCTTCAGAATTCAGTATTGCACATTTCCAGAGTGCTGTGTGAGGTGGTGGTTATGAATTCTATCAGAACTAATGTTATTGTGTGTTTAATACCACACACAGTGTTTTGAAACTATATATGGGTTGACATTTCACGGTAAAATAACTCCCGAAAAATCCAACACATTTTATTCTATTTATGTCATTATTCTGGCAGAGCAATGACTGGAAAATAAAAGAAAAAAGAACTTCACCTTTTAGGGATGCAGAGCTGGTTTCCAGGAAGATACATCAGAAGTCCATCCAAACCCTAAGGTATGATTGCAGGCTAGAAATTAGGACAAATGTATATATAGATATCTAAGATTTGTTTCTCCATTTCCTATTACCTTGAGTGGGACTTATGCCTGAATAAAGGAAAATCATATACAGACAACTTTAATCTCACTGAAGTCAATCTTCCCGTATGCAAATAAAACTATAGCACATGTGAACTGGGACATCAGACAGAGGGTCCACAGGAAACATGACTAAACCAGCTAGATCTTACCCATACAAGAGAGAAAGATGAAAAACGTGGATAAGAGGTCGTTCCAAACCCAAGAGAAATCCAATGGTACTAGCAGGAAACTTGACATGGTAGCAGCAATCTTTGTGGAATCACACCACCATTTGCTACCAGATCTGTGTGGCAGGGACATCATGTGTACAGGACTCGCAGGGACTGCTTGGATAGCCCTCCCTGTCACTGCTGCCACCTCTGGAAGGTCATGTGGAGCTCTACCACAGCACAAAGATCTTGTAGTCACACAAGTACAGCAATATCAAAATCACTTTTTGTATTGCTGCCAGCGTGGCTTGCATACATTTGATCAGAGAATTCAAATCCTCGTTCAGCTGGATGAGATAACACAGACAAACAGAATGCAATTAGAGCTGCTGTCTTATACTTGCATACATTCCTACTACAGGCCAGTCAGAAAGGAGATTTTCTTCTTCCTTACCCTTATCACTCAGGTAAGTCTCCCAAAGCAAACTTTTGTATTTCCTTTCCGACATAATGTCTGGTTGTTTTTTCTTCATTTTGCTTAATCTGTTTTTGTTGTCAATAATTTAGTTTACATGCACAGCTTATTTCTACTTCACCAAACAAACGATGTCCAAGCCCTGCATGAGAAGCCTCTAATTAAGACTTGTACAGTTAACATCAATTACATACCATAAGTTATTAAAAATAAGCTTTCAGGATTCAGAATAAAGTGACACTGAAACAACGCGAGTGCTCTCACCAGAAGGCCATACTGTCAGGGTCAACATTCCTGTCAGACAGCAGAGGATATGGTGCACTTGGCTCATATATTGAACCTAAGAGAGCAGGTGGTTCAGGTAAAAATGGTGTGAAAGTTAATGACCTCAAAGTACACCATTGCTTGTTTTCCTGTGTACAGGCTACTTCATCATTTTAAGCATTTAAAGCACAGAAGTGTCTACATCAATCCAAAATTGCTCACAATTCCCACAGTCTACATTGTGTCTTGGATTTCTCATACAGTCTCTTACACTTGTGAATCAAGCTACCTTGTTTTTCTCCATCAAAAACCAGTTATGTTGAATTCAGTGTGATGCCTCCTGTACCAAGAGATAGTTCTGACTTTGTGACTTGCCTGCTCCCAGATATAGGTAGAAACTAACCTTTTAGCTACCTCTGTGAGCTTCTGTTTTATATATCTACAATGATGGTAATCTACATTAGGAGGCAATTCTGGCAAATCCTTTACATTTTTGGCATCACACGATTGATTACGAGCAAGTTTATGAAATGGCGGGTGTAGCAAAATAAAAGTCTTATTCATGCCTTGTTAAAATAAAAATTCTGCATCTAAAATTCAATTTTTGCTCCTTTCTTTGAACTTTCTTTTTTTTTTTTTTGTACAAAAAAAGAAAGTTACTTAATATAATTTTTGCAAGTAAAAGTTTCATTCATCAATAAAATGAAGGGGCAAATTTATCAGAAATATTTTCCACTGTTTCTCACTATAACTGGAAGATCCTCATTTGTTTAACAGCTGCTCCAAATTGTTGTCAGCAACATATGTATGTGGGGTTTTCTTTTGGTTAATTTAGTAGCACATAGTAAGACTTTAAGCCACACAGCTTCCTTCTTCTCATTCCCCATTATGATTTTAACCAAAAACTATTCAGCCAGCAGACACACAAACAGCTGTTTCTGATTGACATTATCTATTAGAACACCAAAATGCATTTATGAAACAATTATAGGAAGGGCTGTTTTATGCCTTAAATTTTGCCCTGTAGCAAGGCTCTGTTCCTTATGTAGAACACAGGGAACAGTGCTACTGACTGCCTGTCCGTCACCTGTGAGGTAACACTTAGTCTGGCCCAATAAAAAAATGGACAGAATTATTAACAGGGAAGAAACTATTCCCTCTCCACTCCTGGAATGGACATTAGAGATGGGGATGTGAGCTGAAAGCTCACTTTTGCTGGAGACAAGAGTACTTGCTTTGACTTCAATGTCAACCAAAAGAGAAGAGGCACCAACCAATTCTGATTAAGCCTTAAGTCCTTTACAGGCTCTGAATAAATCACGGGGAAAAAGCATTTGATGCTGTAAGCTTGCTGTGAAAGTTTAATCATGAGCTATTCACAGCAGTTTCAGAAATATACCATGCCTAGCTACCTGTATGTGCTATAGCTCCTACATCTAAAACCACATCCAGACTTACTGCAAGTGGCCGTCTTCCATCTGCATCCCAGCAGGCTCTGCTGGACCCCTTTTCCACAGCACTGTGGATCCTCAAGCCTGCTGGTGACAGGCTGCTGTGGGTACCCCAGCAATCTGAGAGATGAAGACTTTTCACAGCAGGCAGCTACTTGGGCTTAGTGCTGCTCTGCACCAAGATGCAGAACATCTCCAGCAGAGTCATGAACCTCAAAAATGGGAAGCAGCAGCACGCAGGTGCTCCCCTTGTAACATCATGAACCCAGCCCTTAAAACCAGCAGTGCTTCTCTGTCTGTCTTACAGTTTTCTTAATTACCTTCTTGCCCAAACGCACCATGCAGAAATGGGTCCAGTGTCACAGAGGATCTGAAATTCATTGACAAAGGGGGTTTTGGTTGTGTTGAAGCAGGAACACTTTCTCCTGCCCACATGTTCACTCAGTGATTAACATTGCTCACAGAATGGTTAGAGTTAGAAGGGACCCTAGAGATCATTGAGTTCCAAACCCCCTGCCATGAGCATGGACATCTCCCACTAGACAAGGTTGCTCAAAGTCCCATCCAGCCTGGCCTTGAACACTCCCAGGGAAATTGTGGCTCCTTGCCTATACGCACATTGGACATCAGTCCAACACAGCTGCTACAAGTGCCTGCTACTTGCTGAAAGCTGCCTTAGTCTGGCATTAAACCAGCCTCACCTCCCAGATTTTTAATTTTCTTTTCAAAAGCAAGGGGCAGAAAGAAGAATAATAATACTGTGGCTTTTTGCCCTGAAAAAAAAAGCAAAGCAAGAGTTGTCTGCTTTTCTACTTACCATCCATAAGGGTAAGGCTAATTAGGTGCTGAAAAGATGCTTTCCAGAACAGCTGCAACAGAGAGCCTGCAATCCTGGAGATACAGACAGCCATGAGAATCTTCCTCCACGTGGGCCTAAAATTCTCTGAGTACATTTGCATATCACCCCTCACCACATGAACAGCTCCAGCTGACATCCTGTCCCTCTGGACCATTCCACAGAGTAATGTTCCCTGTGCCTTTAGCTACAGATACCCCTAGTTCAACTACTGTTTGATGTTGGTTGCATAGAAAAAAGGTGTCTGGAGCTGAATTGCTGCAGGTCTTAGGCTATGAATATGCTTGGCCCATGCATCCCTAAAACTGGCTGTCTGCAAGCCAAATTTGAAACTCAGGTTGAGGGCAGAGACAATGGAGTTGCAGCTATGGCAATTTGGACCTAACTTTAAACTGCTTCTGAATTTCAGCAGATAAAGACATGTAGCATTGCATTGAACCATGATGGCTGGAAGCTTTAGGTGATCCTGACTCAGACATGTTCACTTTACTGCAAAAATAGTTATGCTCTTTTACTCTTGAGTTGGCGGTAGTAGGAAAACCTGTGGTATAAAACTTATACTCAGTGGAAGTACATCTGTGCCTTGTGAGAGATAGTACAGCTAAAAACTGGTGTTTTTTGGTCTGGAAGCCCTTGTGATATCAGCTATGAAAGGAACAACTCCATATATGCAGGAGACACTTGAGGACCTAAGCACGGTTGTGACCCCTGTTACCCAGGGCTAGACAAGGTGACCGATACAGTGGTTCTGGAAGTCTGCCGGAGCAGGCTTGGGAAGACATCCCAAGCCTGGAGAAAGCTACTGTCAAGATTTCCTTTTCCACCACAGGAGCTAGTGAAACAACAAAACTTCTATTATGTTTAAATGCCCTGCAGTTTTTGACAGACCTGCTGCTTATAATAGGTAATATATTGCATACAATAACGCTTCATTCGCAGCTCCCAACTATTTTATTATCCTCACAAGACAGCTGATATAATCCAGGCAGTGGAAGATAAGGTTATTTTGCCTGTGGCCAGCTCGCAAATCAATGGCTATGGCAGAGATAGTAACTGTGTCTGCTGGTTCACAAGCATTATCCTCTGTCAGTGATTGTGACACCTTCCAGGCTAACCAAGGTTATTAAAATTAGAGGAGTATAATGGGAGTAAATGATAACTTATCTACATAATATGGCTGAAAAACAGTGTGTTTGGAAGCCTTTTATCTCAGGTGAGGATGATCAGCGAAGCCTTATTCACTGCAGGGAGCATGCACTGAAAGATATCACCTGAGGATCCAGTCCCCACTCTTTTAATTTTATCTGTAGACTGTATTAATTTTTAATTGCTAACATAATTTCCTCAGTTGTTTTTGAGATGATGAATTAGATGTGACCAATCCTTATTTGTTGCAAGGGCTAATGTTCCTGGGTTTTGGCCCTTAATAAAATTATTCAATAATAATGTAACTGATCATGGAGCCACCATCTATTATCTGTTTCCTGTTTTTTAAAAAGAACCAAAACTCCTTTGCTTAGTATATAGGAAAGAGCCAGTTTATGAGCTACAAGAGGCGTCTTTCAGATTAAAATTACATTTGCCTCTTAAAGCTAATACGGTCTGACTTTTGAGCTAAATCAGAACATTTTAAAGGCAGTCATGTATTGAGTAAAATCCTGCCCCTCTCCATCAGTGACCTACGAATGCACAAGCAGGATTCCTGTACCTGCTCCAGTCACAAAGCATTCTTGTGTTTTTGGTGGAGTTAGGGCTAGGGCAGGCCCTTGCCCTGTAAGTTGCTGGAGTCCATTATCATGGTTGTCTTCACACAACGGTAGCATCTATATCTGTATTCCTCCTCTGCTACCCAACATCGTGAATATCAGAGAGTTGCCCTGGCCAGGCAGGACAGAAGTCAACTGTGAAGTAAATACTTTTGTTGTGTTGGAAAAAGAACAGCACGGGTTAGAGTTCAACTTGGGTTTCTAGAGCTTCCTGCAATAACTATATTGTTTTGTCTCAGCAAGCTGATTTTCATTGGACTCCAAGTGGAGATTTTGCCACTGTTAATGTGATGAACGAGGAGCGCTAAAGCTGACTTGTGAAGTGAAATGAACTGTAGTTGCTGTTATCCCCAAACAAATATTTGCAGTTCCAAGGGACCTTGTGAAAAAGGTCCAGAAATCCATGATGCCCTGCCTTCATTTGTGGTATTAACTAAAATATTTGAATAAGACTTGCTTACTTGTCTACATCCAGTGCAGTTTCATCTCTTGAGTACAATACTCAAGTGCTCTTAAAGGCTCTCAGAGAATGAAGAAAATTTCTGGCCAGCTTGTGTGCCGTAAAGCCCAGAGCTACAAAAAACATTTCTCCACCATTGAGACTCTCAGGATATTGACCTTTACCTGATCTTATTTCATACACTCTGGAGACAGGAAAGGTTTAAAGAAAATATATTTCAGTTTTGAGGTAAGGGGGAGAGTAGGCTGATTTATACCAATTTGTGTGACTTTTCTTGCATAGTCCTCAATGGATAACTACTCTCTTGAATGTTAGGGTTTTTTATTGTTTTTCACCCATGCTTGTTGTTTTTAAAAAGTCTTAACTCCATTCATCTGTTTTGATAGTTTTTTTCTATCTCCCACTACTTATCTATTCCAAAGAACCTATGAGATGTTTCTGATTGACAGAAAAACATTTTTATCTGGGAGTAATGGCTGTAGTTTGGGAGTGAAAGACATGTCTTTCAGAGTTGATAATGTTCCTATTTGATATTTGAAGCAGTTGTAGATTGACGAAAAACATTGACATTTGCACAATTTTAAGACAAAAGACACATTTTATGCAAAACTATGGAAACACTACCTTCCCCAGTGCAGAGGACCAGCCATTTATTTTGAATGCATGGTATTCTCTTGAAGTGTTCTATGCCATCAGATATGATATGTTGTTTACGTTAATATTTTCAATTAATATTCTGGAAGGTAGAGCTGCAGGGATTGTGGCTGTACTGCTTTAGCAAGGATGAAAAATCACAGGAAGAAACTAGGTACTTCTTCCTGATAATTTTCCTGCATTAGGCTACTATTTTTTGCTATATACACTTCTATTACTCAATCAATAACAGTTGAATTGGAAAAAAAATCTTGTATTTTGTGTTCCTGTTTACTCCCCATTTCCTTGACTAGCCATCCCACTCTATGCATGAAAAGGTGTTCAGCTGCTGACAGGAATCAGCAATGTGTTGTGTTGCTAGGGCAGCTCTGCGCAGCTCTGTGCAGCTCTGACCTGCTCTCTTTTTCTGAAATAGCCCAGTGTTGATGTCAAAATTCATTGCCTGCTATTTTAAAATGTCATTCACAATATCTATGTTATGAATATTTATATCCCAGATATTTTCTCCTGTTGATTTAATTGCCACAAAATGACCATTTGCCCTTTGTTTCTGTCATGCTGGCTTAATTAAACTTCTGTTCAAAGATGCATCTGAATGTGAGCAGAAAATCAGCCTATCAACTGGAATATGCACCTATGGTGACTTAAGTTTTTTGGCAATAACACCTGGGCTTTACCAAAAGAACTTATCTACATCTAATCAAGAACTTGGTAAATGCTGAAATGTCGATCAAGAAAGAGTCTTTTTATGTTCTGTAAAAATGGGCTATATTCCTCTGTATAATTGGATTCATCCTGCTGAGTTGCTACTGCTGGAAGCTCTCACAGAAGGTAAAACTTATCCAGTGTTGATCTGTAGCAGTAAAACAGTCCCAGTGTTGACAGAGGAAATTATCTTTCAGAAAGGCAAAGGTGAAGTGAGTTCCCTCAATCTAAATAAATACATGTAATGATGCACAGATGTCCTCCTCTTTTTGTTGCTAAACATGAAGAAATATTCCCTTGTAGGATGACTTTATCACCTGATAGTACTTCAAAATGAATGATAGTACTCCAAAATTACTTTTGTACCCCAGGTCACCTAGCACATAAGCCTAGGGGTGCAGGCTTTACATGAGGCATGGTTTTGGTTTGTTGGCGGTACAAATAGTTGTAATAATAAAAGGTACTGAAGTTTGAGCTGCAGAAGCAACAAGAATAACCACAACAATGGAAATAAGAGCAGCAGAAAGCAAATATTATTTGTAGATATTGAAAATGCTTGAGAATGTTGAAAAATGATAAACCAATGCTGAATGATATTAACATCTTTCAGACTGACTTCCTCCTTTCATTGGACTAAAAGATTACTTAGCGTTTAATAGCAAGTGATATGCAAAAAATTCCATGTCTAATATTTACAATAGTTCAAACCTGTTTCTACTGTGTTATGCACAAGTACTGAAATCCTTTCCCATAGACTTTGTCCAAACATTTTCATCACTATCATTCCAGCCTTCTCCTGATCAGGACATTTTTTGGGTGACAAGGGCTGGAGGTACTATTCCATACTAATTGTCTTCAAGAGTTGATAGTTTCTCCAGCAGCAGTCCCCACATTTGTTTTGAAATCCAGACAGACCAGAAGTGTATATTTGAGTGACATAGACCAAGCAGTTCGGACCACCTATCTCACTTTTAGTGGTCAGGTTAGCCAGATGTTCTCAGACTAGGCTATGATTAAAATAAAAGACACCAGAAGAAAGGCCTTCTGCATGCAGGGGTTGTGGTTTTGCTAGCCCTCAGTGGCTAGAGGACTCAGGAGGTGAAAAATCTTGTTTTCACAGCTTCATTTTGGCTGATATAAAACAAGGAGTTGGATGTGGTTTTCTTAGAAATTAGCAAAATTCTGCAATCACCAGGGACTGTTGTGCTAAGAGGAGGCAATCACGATATTTTCTGCTGTAGATTGTTAACTTTCCATTAGTGATTGAATATGCATTGAGTCAGATTAAAAAAAAGACGGAGTCTGCTAGGAAGAGATTGAGTCTGTAGTCCACAGAGTCATGTTCAAGCCTCTGACTAAATGAATCTCCAATTATTTGCACAAAGTAAACAACTCCAACAAAAGCAACTGAAGGAATATTTATTCTCCCTGCCCAAAAAGCATAGGTGTAAAGACGTTCTCCCGGCACAGTCCAGGCAGTGCAGGGATGGAGTTATGACTAGTTTTTAGGCTAACTTAAGCAAACTGAAGGCTGAAAGGAGGTCTTGTATCTCCAAAAAGAGCATCTTAATCAGCGACTCTATTTTCTTCAGTGAAAACACTTGACATGTCCTTTCATGCCACAACTTGTGGTCAAGAATCCTCTCCAGAGGCTTCTCTCTCTTGACATTGCTGTACCTGCTTAGTTCTGAGGCCCACCCGAGCTCCTGTGTCTTCCATGTCTCCAGTGCATAGGAGCCCGAATCTCCTCCAACATCATGTAGGGAGCTGGGTTACCTTATGCAGGTCTGTTCCAGGGAAAGGGGGACATGAAAATCACATGGTGCAAGGTTAATATCTTTTTGAATTTAGACCTCCTCTCTCCAAGGAGGAATACCTTATTTAGAAAATACTTTGAGTTTTTCCGACATGGTATGATAACAGACAGTGATAGTGATTACTGATGATTAGAAATAGGAAGAGAAAAGCAACTGTTCCAGCAATAGACTGTCTGAATATTATGGTATATATATGCAAGGAGACACGGGGAAGTACCTGCTGAATCATTTTGTACACAAAATAACGATTTCAAAATTATTTTGGATAAAACATAGAAAAAATATATTGCATAAAAGCAAAATTAGGTACCTTTAATCTGCTGCTGTTTCCAAAGAATCCAGGTTATCAATAGTCACTATTATTTGCAATCTTGAACTAGATGTTAAGAAATAACTTACACAGACGAGAAGCTTTAAAAAATGCATGCATAAGAAATTACTATTTAAATACAATCCTTAGTTAGTCTTTGCTTTCCTTATGAGGTTTTATTTTTTTTAGGCAGGTGACACACTAATGTTGCTTGGCATTGAAAGTCTCCATTTATGGGCATATGCTTAAAGAAAGACAACTTTCTGAAAAGTTATGATAACGAGAAATTCACAGTTGTCAGTGTACTAGAAATGCAGTTGACAAATAGAAGCAGTTGACAACAAGTCTTTGTATTATTTATAATCCTGTATTTGACAGATAAATGTAAAAATTATATATATTTTATACATAAAATAAGCCCAAGCACTGTGTAACTCTGTTCTGTAAACAATTTGGATGGAAATTTGGGAGAAGAATGGAAACCTCAACTTATCTTTCTCATAAAAACATCACAGTTACAGCCTGACTCTGAAGAAAGAAACAGATCTCTGGAGCAAAAATGTAGTTAATATATGTCCAGGAGCACACAGTAGCAAAATGTGAAGCTTAGGATAAGTGTTTTGCTATTGCTCATTATCTGACTCACCTAGAAATAGTTTGGTACAAAACCAATTATAATAGAAAACATATGTTTATATGCAGCTTTGTGTGTAAGTTATTAGGCACCACTAGAAGTGACTCAGAAGAAAGTTCCTTTGGTGTGTGTCATTTGCGGTCTCATTTGCAAACAGCATGCCTCATGAATAAGTCATGAAGCAGTATTGCAAAGCTGTTTTGAGCATTTATTTGGTGAGATTACTTCAACTATACGCACATGCATATGTCATTGCAGTACACTAGTACAGCATTATGCTTACCAAAGCCAACAGGAAAGCATACATGCTAAGCAAATACGAAAATTCAAAAGTAACTATTGGAATGACAGTTTGTATTTGAATAAAGATTTTTGACCTTTCATGTTTCTGAGCCATTAGTATTCCTTCCACCTGCATTTACTGACTGGAGTGTTCTGTCACACTTCCTCATGCAATATCATGATTTACTGTCAGATGGCCCCATTTTTCCATTGTATGTGTAACCCCTGGCGCTGTAGGTGAAGTCACAGCAGCTGAAATCCCTGCCAGGTATATGATCCTTGGACTTTGTCATATATAGGGGGTAAAAACCCGAGCCTCAAGAGGACAAGGGAGAAATTCTGATTGATTTCAGAGGGATCCAAAGAGCAACTGACTACATTGTTTGCTTTAGCAAAGCAGACATTGTCAGAACAGCTACGGATATGCTGAGTTATACTCATGTTTAAGCACATGATCTGTCTTTGCATATACTCCAGTATTGCTTCTGAATCCTTTGTTTGAACTGTACACTGCCTACTTTGAAGATGCATCTGCAAATATATTTCTAGTTACTCATGTGATAAGGGTTTGTAGAATCACAACTGGTTGAAACAAGACATCTGTATGGCAGCCAAGAAATTGCTACAGTATCTCATGCATTATAAAGGATATTTACCAAATTGTTTTACTTGTTAGGGTGCACATGTTAACTAAAAGATAAATCCACTAAAAATGAAAGGTATGGAAAATCTGGACAATACTTTTCACTGATTAGGAAATTTAGAGGAAAAAGTCATTTCAGGTGACCAAAGCTTTTGAGAATTTAGAGTAAGTTTAACAAGCAGTTCTGATCACAGAGAAGGAATTTTTTTTTTTTTAAAGTCTTTGGACTTTCTGTTTCAAATATATTGATATGAATCTTTTCACTTTGGAAATGTCATATGTTATTTTGAAATGAATCTATGTTAAAGACAAAATAGAAAAATATACAACCAAAAGTAAAACAATCTGTTCAGAATTAAATGAATTATTTGCTTTTAAGTTGAACGATATATTTTGAGCCAACTTGAAACTTTTTTTTTATTTATATTTTTTCATATTTCTGAGAAAATCTGCACACAATCTTTTTTCTTTTGTTGGAGCACATGCTCATATCTCATAACTTTCCAGGGTTTCAACTGTTCATCACTACGTTTATTTAAAGAAAAATGTTTCCCTTGCCTTTATGATTCAGCAGTGAATTGAGGTCTGATTATTTCTAAGTGTGATGCAGCACCTCTGGACAGTACAAAAGCAATCAGCAAAACGGGTGTGCGAATGCCATGGAAACACATTTTTTCTGAACCATGAAAAATACGGTGATCTTCAAAAGGCTTACAATTCCTCACAGTATCTTCATAACTATTTAATACTAAATCTCACATTTCAAAGGTTAGTAGGTATTTTTCATAGGCTACATATAGGGCATAGTCCACCACTGTAAAGTAGTTGCTCTGGGACAGATTTGCTGGATATTTGCATAATTGCTGTTGTACGTAGCAAGCTGGATGAACAGTTCAGATCCCGAAAGGCAGGACTTAAATAGAAAAGGCTTTCACTAGGGTGCTAGACAAATGTCTCCATTATTGTAACAACTACCTTGTATCTCAGAGGTAATTCTATTCCTGCAACACAGAAGCCGGAGCACAAATTTTATTGTATTTTCTCATTTCTTGAATGGTGGTTTAAGCATCAATAGGCAGCTTTCTTCTTCCCCTAAAACATCCTTGACTTGGTTGTTGAGTTAGTTTGATTGTGAAGAGAGGTGATGGAGAGTTGAGGCTCAGTAGACATTTTCATGACTGTCTTGAAGACGTCAAAGATAAGAAATAATAGCAGGGTCCACATCTATTCTTTATAACAGGTCTGTTTTGAGTTCATGTTCTATGCCATTTTTGCTGCTTCGAAGTTTCTCAGAGATCTGTCATACTGTCATAAGCACTCAATAAATTCTCAATAATATTGCTAACTAGGTAAAATGAGTGCAGTGTGGCAGGAGTGTTACAAGATCAATCAACAGCCCCAATGTTTTCTTTTGTAAATGGACACGTGACTGGTTGCTGCACTTGCTATCTCTAGTCTAAGATGAAGCATTAGAATCAGAAAGGAAAGTTCTACTTAGTTTCCCCAGTGAGAATACAGTAGCTTCAAGATCAAATATGTCAACAGATTGCTCACGTTTTCATGCATATTTGAAAGTCTGTGGTTTTGGAAGAGTCAATGCTATTCTGTAGACTGTCGGTTCTATCATACACTGTCAGTTCATTTCTTCCAGAACTCCTTTAACTTGTCACAACAAAAGCACTCTTTGTCCACAGCATCTATAGCCTTATTTTTATATTATAATAGTCCCAGATGTACACATATAATGAAGATGACAGTCCCTCCCCTGTGGCTTTCTGTAGCATATTTTATTGAAAATAAATAGCTCATTGGTAATGACTGTAAAAACTATAGCACTGGTGTTTTGTTAAGAAAGTCCAGCTCTCAGACTATACATACGATACTCATCTGTAAACTTATATCCCTATTGCAACATCTCAAAATGAATGAAATATGACTAGAATGTGTATTAGCTGAATGTTAATCAATTAACTGAATGTCAGAGATGCCTACACAGGTGAGGCCAAGAGGGTAGACAGGGAGGGACTCCTGTACAGACTTATCTTAAAGCTCATCCATGAGAGAAAATACACAAAGAGAGACAAAATAACAGGATGTATTTAGGTAGGTAGAGTGTAATAATCCAAAATGAACTGCAGCCAAGGAATTATGCTTTAAGAAGACTGTACTGGTATGAAATCTGAGAATAAACACAAGTAAATAAGAAACAAGCCTTTAGACTCTCCATAAATATTAATTCCTGCAGTTCAGTGCATTGGTCTGTGAAATGCCTCATTTAGGTTTCTCTCTTGTTGTTATAAGGAATATGTTTTAAAAGATATTGGAGTTGTGCTGATCTCCCTTACCTCAGTATTAAATTGGTATCATTTTTTCCCCTTTTATTTAAAGGAAATAACACCTCTCATTATAGTCATTATGATATTTATTTCTATTGCTAGCACCTTTTGGGTTTTTTTGTTTATAACCTAGATACCTAAACAGGCCATTCTATTCTGTTTTATTTTGCTGCCTAAATGTATTTAAGTAAGGTTTCCCTTTTCTTTCCCCGCCTGATTAGGCTGTGCTGTTCTCTTCTTTCTCCACAGTGTTACGTGAAGATCCTAAGTTAGGTTTAGTGCGTTGGCATCAGTTGAGAGATCATCGCAGAGGAACGGGGGAAATGGAAGAGGTCAGCTTTCTATTTCTATTTCACTCTGTTACAGAACAATTCAAATTTTTCAAGCCAGAAATAATAAAGAGTAATTCACTGGACACTGTCTGTAAACATGGTCTGAGCTCTGCCCTCAAAGGAAAATTAGTATCATTTTTACAGTAGACTGATCTAGAGGGCTCTTCAGCCTAGTCCTGACCTCCACTGTTGGAAGTTCTGCAGGAAAATCACAGGTGGACAGAAGCGGGATGCTGCAGGTCAATCTCATAGCAGCAGAACATCAGCCTTTCAGGTGGTCTTCACATGTACTGAACCTATAGTCTTAATGCAGAAGGGGAAATAGTATCCACTCTGAGCAGGAGTGAGACTGTGTTGGGACTGTGCACTTACTCCTGCGCCCTTCTCCTCAAACAACGATATTTGGACTTTCTCGCATGACGTCTAAGGGGAAAGATTTCCGAAACCTGAAATACCCTGCTGAAAGACAACAGAACCACACTGAAAAGCAGCTTCTCCCAGGCATTTTCTCACAGGATGCATGAACGCCTGCTATTAGAAGAAATCATGTGGGTTGCTCCATCTGGACAGAAGCAGGCCAGCTCAGCACAGTGTGATCTGTTGTGCTGGTACTGAGGTGCCAGCACTGGGATGCCACTGGTGCTATGGCTAGATATGGACACTGGCTCATTGCTCTCCGCTGGGAACTTTCTCTGCAAGAACCTTCATGAAATACACCCTGCATCAAAACCAGAGGTGGTGGAGGAAAGCCTAAATACCTATAGATACTGTAAAAATGTGACCCATCATTCACATGCACATCAAGCCCTCTGGGCTATGACCTTCCTTGAAACGGTTCTAGCAGGGAAAAGCCACAGTGTGACAGAGCACATCATGCTGAAGGCAGCTGCAGAGAGGGGAAGAAACACCGTGGCCTAGGACTTTGCTTTCAGAAGAAAAAAGATTGGATAAGTAGTATTGACTTGGTCCCTGATCTTTTATTCTTCTCACTGCTTCATGCAAGCATAAGTACTAGAAATATGAAAGCAGTAGCAGTAGCAGTAGCTTTCATATTTCCCAAGACTGTTCCTTTTAAATTAGAGAGTTTGATTTTCATTACTTAAGATGACATTTCCATCCTATGATACTGAACAGAAATACTGTTAAAGCTTACCAGGTCTGGGAATTTTGGCGGTGTCTCAGCCTCTGGATTTAATGTGCAATAGTAACTTGCAGGGGATTGAGAGTCAGATCAGGTACCTCCTAATATAAATGCCTAGAGTCTTCCACAGATAAAATGAAGTGCAGTCACAGCAGCAGAGACAGGACTGTAGAGCTGTCACTCATGACAAGGGTTGATTTAAATGCAACACTATGAGGGCAAGTACACTTCTGGCTTCACACTTTCTAGAGAAGCTACTAGGAAGGGAACTTTTAAAAAAAAAAGTAATTATTTTTCCCTTCTTGCTGCATCATTACTTTGCCTGGGGCAGGATCTCTATTTAACAGTAAACATGAAATGATATATCAGTGATCATAACGCATGATCCACAAGCATAAATTGATGCTGAATGTGATGTCTATCAAAAGGCAGAAGTAGGTTTGGGGTTATTCCTGTTCTGAGGTTCCTGTTTGCTTCTCCAATGGACAAGCTGCAGAAGTAGGAACATCACTTCCACCAGAATCAAGGGGATAACTTACTGCCAGCATTTTCTCTCACCTTTCTTACACTGTGCAAGAGCTCTGATCTACCACAGACTGATTCATCTCCTGACAACATGGTGGTTACTTTAAAGAAATGAATAACTGAAGCAATTTGTGGGAATATCTTACTCAGCAGCCACAGTTCAGTAGCACTGAGGAGGGGGTACTGTAATTGATAAGAGAAGAAACATGATTGCAGTTGGGGGTAACAGAGAAGGGTTATTTTTCTTCTGGTTCTCATATGTTTCTTTTGCACCTACATGTTGGATGATAATAATTAATCTTCTGTCATTACTAATACTTATGCACAGTGAGGTTGAGCTAGTCAAAACCACTAAAATTAGAAAGCAGTGGAGGAAAAAATGATGCTATTGCCTAGAGTGGCATGCAAAGTAATTTAACCTACATGTATTTAGAACTCTGTATTTTCAGCTTTTTGGAGCTCAAAATATGAACTCAAAATTTATTTCATAGACCTAAAAAACCCTAATTTCCCTGACTGGTGACTGAGACATATTTTTACTCCATGCCTTAACTTTTCTGAAGTAGAAACTTGAATGTGTCTATCCTCTAGAGACAGTTCCTGACCTGTTTTACCTTGCTGCATGCTGAAGCACTTTGATCTGTTCTGCAGCATGAGATAGGATCCTCCAAGTACAACAATAGCAAGAGATACCTTGTGAAAAAGCTCATTCTGTCTAGAGTTTAAAGCTTCACAATTTTATATCCTACCTTGTATGATAAGTCGTAAGTGATGGGCCTGGGAATGAACAATGAGAAGATTTCCTCTGTGCAGCTAATGGTAAGTAGGTGTTTAAAGCCTGGTTCATACCCACAGCCCTTGATTTCCTTCACCATGTTCCTTCGCTCAGCAATACCGGAAAGTGTTTACAGACAACTTTGTTTCACCATCTGGAGACAGAACATGTTATGCAACGTCCAGATTTCTCAATGTTTTTTATTATTACTCTATCTCTGTAAATTTGTTATTAGGATTTTGCAATGGCAACTAAAAGGCCCACTCCTAGCAGGCTAGGAGAGAATTCTGCTTATTTGATTTGTAGAAATGGAACTGAAATGTGCCATAGTCAATGATGGGTGAGGTGGGGAAAGTGGTATCAAACATGTCTCTGAATAACTGCCAGATAGATCCAGAACAAGAGAGAGAAAATCAAGTTACTTCAGACTAAAATGTTATTTCATGAAGGCATCATCCTGCAGGTCTCGATCAGGTAGACAGGACAAACTCTTAAAAAATAATAAAGACTGAAGAAAGCTTTTCAGTGAGAAAAATTCCAAATATACGATTTTTAAGCCACCTATCCACCAGCTCCAATCTGCATAAAACTTTCCCTGTTATTTCCTTACGTTTTCTGCTTGGTAAATCTTTTGAACTGAGAACTGCAACCTACCTGTGAAGTGACAAGTCATAAAATGCAATTATCGTTTAATAAACACATAAATTATAAGAAGCATAAAGGTATTTGAACAAGTATACAAGTATCATTATTAACTTGGGGGCTTTTGGCATTTACATTGAAGAAAACACTTAGCTGATGTATCAGAGCATTTGAAAGGACAACTGCACCCATAAATCCAAACTTCAAAATTTGTGAAAAGTCTGAATTAGGATCCCTATTTAGTCTGAATTTGGATCCCTGTTTTACAGCTGGTGTTCACTGAAATGCTGAGCAAAAAAATCAATACACTTTGCTGATCTTCAGAGAGAGCAGAGGGAGCAGGGTTAGAAAGCATTAGTTCCTTTGATGCAAGAAGCTTTCCAATCCAAGCTATATAACCACCAAAACAGTGCAAGTGTTATCAGTTCGAAACTTGGCAAAATCTGCCAGGTTTTCGTTTTCATTTCAGACATGACATGTGGATCCTATCTAAAAAGATTCTCAACACTTGGCCAATTTTTCTATGAAAACTGATCAGCGAGGGACTGATTTGTGAATGTGCTTTGAAATTGCCATGCATTTACATTTTATTTCTTTGCTTTTGACATGGAGGCAGGTGAAGCCTAGTGTTCTTACCTGGGTTTTATACAGAGGTCCTGTGGTTTTTGAGCCTGAAAGAAATGCAAAGCAGCAGCTGCATAAGCTTTTGTGAGAACTTTCACGCCACTGGAAATATGATATATCACAATTATGAATATATTTGTAGGAATTTTCTAGAAATGTAAATGCATAGTTTCCTTAAAACAAAGAATTTGTTAATGTTCAAATAACTTTGAAATAATTAGAATTTTTAATAAACCAAGCCATATGTCTAGTTTTCCCTTGCTTCAGCAGAAATCTGGGATCTGTCCTTTTCCACCCGGCAAGGACAAAAGCATGTTATAACGGCATTAAAAATACCACATGCACAGAAATATGTCCATAAAATGTACTTATTATAGCTGTTTAAATAAAATGTGCTGATTAAATAAGAAATCAGCAACAGACTGTCATTTATAAATTTTTTTAATGATGCATGTCCTACCTTAAGAACTTTTTGCATAAAATAAGAGACAAACCTTCACTGGTTCAGTAGCTGTTCTGCATGCTCAGTATTCAGCAGACATTTTCAGTATGGATGTTCTAGAGTAGACACCTATGGCAAAGGAAACAGCAGGAAAATGGGTGCCAAAGGTAATTACTGATGCTGGCCATCTACAGTTCCGTTTCTCAAAAGTATAGACACTCATGCAGGCCCAGCCTGCATAAAAGTTCTGTGTATTTACGGCTTTATAGAGACAGGGATTTCTCATTTAAGATTGCATTCAGGTCTTGCTATTCCCCCAAACAACTCTGTCTGCAGGATCTAAACCAGTCCTGCTCAAAAGTAAAATCTGTCCCTTTCTGCTTCCCCAGATATTTTTGGTGTCCAAATCACTTTCAGTCTTCTTAGAAGACAGAGAAAGCCACAAGCTGCACACTGACAGTAGGATTTTGATATGAAAGGAAAGCCAAAGGCTAGAAACTAAAATGCTTAAAAAGAATTAAAAAAAAAAAGATAAGATTGTAAAGATTTCTCTCACACAGTGTTACAGGTAAAGCCTCAAGTGAAGCCTACCAAAGCAACTGGAAACAATCCCAGAAACGTATGATGGATTCTGACCAGGTTTGTAATGTCTGAAGTGCTTGACATGAACTTCTACCATGCTTTTAACACTGACAGTCCAGAGGACCTTGACAATGGCCTAGAAGGAGCTGCAGTGCAAATCTGGAAAGATGTTTATTTTAATACCTCCATGTAGCTCCTTCCAGGCAATAGCACTGCTCAGTATCTCTACAAATCCATGCCCTGCAGCTCCACATTGACCTGCTGCCCATCTCTGCAGGCCAGGGCTTGAGGAACATGGTGGGGAATCAGCCCTGGCTACAGCTGGGGCTACCAGGCCTGGGGCAGGGGGAGCAAAGGAGCCTCATGCAGGTTTTCCTGGACCTTAGTCTCAGTGTTGCCTGATGATCTGACTTGGTAGCGTCTACTGAAAGCGTGGTGTGTCTCTGAGGCAGAGACTGACTCCTACTGTGTGTGCATTTCTGTGGCATTGCCCAGCACCACAGGATTCTCATTCACTTAGCTTTCTGGGTACTAATAGACAACAATGTTGTAAGATAGAATGAAACACTCGTATATAGTATAGATAAACCTTTTGTACAGACTATAATGTCATTTGCCTACCTTTTGAAAAAGACTTAGTAGCTAAACTAAAATGAATATTTCTAATCTTATTATTGATGCTTACATCTTTTTTCTGAAATACTTTAAGCAAAGAACTTTGTACTGTGTGAAGTTTATTTTTGGTCTGTTTGTTCATTCATTTGCAAAAGTTAGTTGCTCATGATGAGTCATGTTCAGTGATTGGCGTGATTAAAGTAGCTTTTACTCTATGACAGTTTTGATCAGTAAGTTGAATTAATACCTTTATTGCAAAGGTTTTCTTTGATGTTATGTACTTACTCTCCCATGTTATTACAGTGGCATTAGTAACAAAGAAGATCCTGGTAGAAATCAACCTGTAAAAACCAGCATCATGCAGCAAGAAAAACGTAAGTGACCTTTCTTGATTCCAGCTGAAATAAATGTTTTCTCAATGTGGACAGCATCAGAAAATTAACACCTTTCACTGAAGTTAATTTCTTTTTGACGTGGCACATCAGTTGTTTGATCAGCTTTTAAGTAACAGAACCAATAGCCATGGTCACTCTTTGGTTTCATTGGTTTTGTTGTTGTTGTATCTAAATTAGACACTTTCTATTTTAATTTTATAAACAGCTTTGTTGCATTTCTATCGGCTGCTGTGCCAAAAAACAGAGTGATAACTACCTGATCAGCAAAAATAGAAACAGCATGGCTCTTCAAATATATTAACAACTCTCAATGGAACAGCCATCACTGCAACAAAGAACTTGAATAAGTCTCAAAAAGAACTAGAATAAGTTGAAAAAGATTTGGTTCATGTATCCTGATCTTCATATTGGATAAAAGGCAATGTGGCTGATGGTAGAACCATACGAAAAAGGAGCACATTGCTGAGAAGAAAATGTATCTGTCAATATCTGCAAGAAATCTGCAAGGAAAGATTATTTTAAACTTCAGAGAGGGGAAAAAAGAAGAAATAAGCAGAAAAATAGCCCTCCAGAATAAAAAGGGTTTCTATCCTCAAGAGGATTAATAATTGACATGTAGCAGCTTCCGTGGTTGAAAAGCCACTAAGCAGATGGATGGTTATGATTATTCCCTCTCATATATTTACTAACGGAAAGTTCCCAGTACAAACATTAACATAGTATGAATTGCTTTATGCTCTTGAGATTTTTAGTTCCATAAATACTTTTGGCAGCTTGGCTAAGGGGATATAATTCTCTGGCCTTTATTTCATACTTCTAAAGCATAGTTTTTACATTTCCCACAGAGCAGCACACTGAAATCACAAAACTGAACTGTTGCATTTTCTCTGAGAAAACTGTCTGTGCTACTTCACTGAAGAAATGAAGAAATATGAAGATTTCCTGACTCCACTTGTACGTGTAGCATAAAAGCAGGATTTCATATAATTACCTTGATCTCATGTAGGGGGCTCAGCACTTGTACTAAATACATGCCTGTACTTTCAAAATGTTAAAAATTTGCACTTTCTCTTGTACTCTAGATTTTTCTGTCTTGGTCTATGCGTAGGTAAATATTCTTCTCTGATCATTTCCTAATATACACTATATACATACTATATATAATATTTCCATTTCAATGGAAAACATCTATTTTAAAATTACCGAGAAAATTACTTGGAGCTTTTAATTTGTTTTTGTGCAAACTCGTATTTTGGGGGGGAATTCAAGAGTTTTGCAAAATTCTGAACTCTTAAGACATTCTCTGTCCTCATACGTATATACTGCTGACCAAAAAACCTCACCCAGAAATATTCTCCATTTCATTAATTCAAATTAATTCAGCCAGTATTTGATTCTTTGTAAAATTAATATGGCTCCTATTAAATGTGATCCTCTGTTATGTCTCACCAAAAAAAATACGTATGGAGAATGCTTCAAAAGTCTAGCTCAAATATCCTGATGGAAAAATGAACAATCTAACCCTCTAGCAATAGAGGTCTTCTAAAACTGTGGGCAACAGCTTGTACTTTGACTCCAAATCTCAGATGTATAAACACAAACCACAAGCCTTTTTTAATGTAATCTGTTTGCTTTCCTTCTACTGGCAACAGAGCTGATAAAAGTTCCCTCTCAGTTCTCTGAGCCTTCCTGCCACACCATTCCCTCTTTCAATAACCAAGTTTTCTGAAATGCTTCCTGAGTGTTTGGTTGTAAAGGTATACAAGTTTATAAAAAAAGCAAGGACAAATTCTACTCTGCTTCCATAGGAACACAATATTACCTCTTTTCCTTGGTGGTGTACATCTAGACAAATATCTTGTCTTTGACAGATGATGAGATGAGTAGGAAGGAAAAACACACACAGCGCTTTCTCTTGGGTCACAACACAACCTCTCAGTCTCTAGCAGCTCATTAAAATAATCTCATGTGCTAGATATGCCACCTGGACAAATACTCATCTTCAATTTTCTTTAGACAAAAGATGTTAGTTCCTTCAATCTGTCTTTGAAGCACAATTTATTACTCACTGGATCACCCTTGTCTCCCTCTTGTGGATTATTTCTACATGGTCCCATAGGAGGAGACACTGAGATATAAGTTTCTGAGACATAAGGAGTTGGCATGCAGATATATTTAGGATTTTACTTAATTCGCACATGCCATATTTTCTTCTCTTAAGCTAAACACATTTTCTTCTCTCACATAGCTTAGGGTAATGCACCGATGAGTTCACAAAGTGTGAGCATCCTGGAGATAGGCATCTTGGAGCTTATTGTCTGAACAAGAAAGAGGCCTAGACTAAGCTGTGAATAATTTATATGTTTACAAATATCAGAATATAAAACAAGGCCAAGTTTTTCTTCCCTCCTTCCATCTACAAAAGCAAGCGATTGATTCCGTAAGGGGTTGTTACTTTGGTGTTGATTCAACATTTTTTTCCCCTCTCTTTCACTCTTCAGCACCGTGTTCCCAAAACATGCACTGGTGGGGAAAGTTCATACCCTGGAAGTTCAGTGTTTCATGTTTGGCCAAAGCAATGTCAGGCTATTAAAATAAAATGTCAAGATAATTTGCTTCTTAATGATCTAACATAATTGGACACAAGGCTTCAGACAGGAACCAACTTCAAAGCTGGTAAGAAAAATAATCCAACGCAATGGTACTGTTGTCACATTTGTACTTGCAGATACTTTTCATGAATGCAATAATGATGATTTCAAAGTTTATAGGGATTTGTTATAATTACTGTTTAAAAAGGCAAGGAAGTAATAGTGAATCTGTGACCACAGGAGAGTCAGATTGGCCTCTAATAATTGACAATACATTGCAAAACCAGGAAAATACAGACAAACATACATTCAATTTTGTGCGTTTCACTGCTTTCAATTTTTCTTGCTGTTGCAGTAAACTAGTGAGTTACCTGCATGGTGTTTTATTACACTGAAGTGAAAGAGTACTTGACAGAGACTTTTTGTGGTTTGTAGTCAAGTAATCCATCTTAACAGATTCAGCTTTTAAATTGCGTTTATTTAAATTTCAATCAGACTCTTAATTCATGGCAGATTCAAACACTTCTTCGCCCCCTCCCCCGCCAAGTTCTGGGTTTGTGTTGGTTTTGCTTTTTGTTCTTTTTCCTGAAGAAGGAAAAAGAGAAGTGGGATAAAAATAAAACAGACACCTGTGAACCAAGAGGCGTTTTCAATTTTCACCTTGCCTCCAGTTTGTTGTTCTTTTAATAAGCTATTTTCCTGATTTTAAATAACTATTTAGCAGCCCATGGCTGCAATGAAAAACCTTGATTTCTTTAAACGGTTGAAAGAAAAGTATTTTATTCTCCTCTTCATTGATGCTTAGTGCTGGTTTGGAGTCCTGCTTAAGTTTCCACTCTTTACTTCTGGCAATATGCATAGTGCAGGTGGCATTTTCTCACATTAGTGGCTGGATGGTAAGCCTACCAGCTCCTTCTTTTTTTTTTTTAAATTTTTGGGGAGTAAAAAAATAAAGGTACTAGTAAAACCTCTATTATGCAGCTTCGGGTCATTTTTTATAGGTACATTTTTAGGAGGAAAATTTTATTTCTCTGATTTTCCTCTAAAGTAGGGCATTGTTTGTCGTCCAATAACAGCTCTAACTATCCATTTTATTACCTTTCCCATGTTTAAAATTCTTGCAGAGTTATAATCCCTTTCATTTCCTGCTTTCTAATGAATGGATTTTATATAACTGTTCATTAGTGTAATTGTTGTTGATTTTTATTTTTCACTTCATTATTTCTCCAACAAAACTCATGCCACTGTTATTCTCTTAGCAAAACAGAGCAAATTAATCTCAGCATCTGGGAAAACTCTTTGCAGGTGAGCAGAAATAAGAAGTAAGATTCTTCTTACATTAGAGTTCGTGCTTATACTCACCTACAGAGCTCAGCATGCCTGAAGATATCTTTAGGAGATATTTAGCTGACATTTAGACACATCAAACTCTTTAATCTTTACAAGAGGCTTTTTTGACAGGAGAGTCAGTTCACACTAGTTAGTGTTCTCTGAGTCCAGGTTCAATAGAAACAGACTGAGAGCAGGAGAGCTTTGCTGTGTCGCTACAAGTTTCAGCAACTACCAGCTTAAACGAGAGCTGAAGTGAATGACTCCAATGCTGATAACCTCAGTTATTTGTTCCTTCCTAATTGATAGCCTTAGAAATAGCTCCTCTCAGCCCGAGCATCAAGCAAGGGTCATAAAGAACCCCTCCATCTCCCTAAAGGCTTGTTACAATTTTCCCACTTGTTTTTGATTTACATATCAGTCAGAGAGACGCTGGCGCTGATTTCCTGAACAATTTCTGTGCAACTTCAGAAGAGCAAAAATGGATGGTAGGGCTGGAATAAAAGCAGACACTTCAAAGCCTGAATGTGAATAGCTGGGAGACCAATAAGACGAGGATATAAAATAATCACTTTATGTTAAGAGATGCTTAAGCTTCTGTGACATATTTATTGTGCAGTCTGAAGCTCTAGCATGAGCCTTTTGTGGAGATGTTACGCCAGCAGCAGAAGCTCTATTAGAAGTCATCACTGTTTACTCTTTGTCAATAAAGGCCAGTCACAAGTACCATGAATTTTACATTGTTGCTCTTTTCATCTGCAGCAGTTTATAAATGGAATACGTTTATGCATTTCTAGTGAGGCTATTATAATAGAAATCTGCAATAAAATTCTCTTTCCTGCTTTATGTCTCTATTTCCTCTATTTTTCTATCTATTAATTTCATTTTCCACTGTCTTATTCTCCTGTTATTTATTCTGTGTCAGTGTCATCTACACACACTAAGCTGTGCGCAATTACCTCTACTTGGGTATCATACCACATCTGATCCCATGCCAAACTATCTTTCTAATCAGCAACCTCTTCCACTGCCTCAAAAAGCTAAAATTAATTGAAGCAAAGCTAATGATAGCATTTCCTAGAATGAGATAGGTATTCAAAACCTGAATATATTATATATCTAAAATATTCATGAGCACTTTGTTAATCGGGATTTTCATCAAAATAGATTAGGTAATTTCAAAGAACTCCTGTCTATTACAAGGGTACGATTAACCCCATTCTTGCTGGTCACGGAGTACAATATTATTTTTTAACTTTGAAGGCCAGTGTCAGATAGAAGATAATACTGCAAAAGCAAGACACAGAAGCAATGCTCCCCTCATGTAAACTTTACAGAATGTCATTATTATGGATTTCTTCTCCATGCAAAAACAGTGACAACGAAGGGCAAAAACTAAATAGAAGATTAAAATACTGGCATACTCATCTTTGCCAGCCATGCAGGGCACTGAGGTGCAGACCCATAGCACTGTATCGATTGTCTGGGCTCTGGGAGAAGTGGGGAAATGGCAGTGTTGGGGCAGAATATTTTGGATTTGTTCATGTGCTCCTTCAACTCTGTGGTGAGCACTTAGAGCGGTCCTGCTGACTTCAAAGGGCTGAACTGTGAGAAAACACTCCCCAGCAGCAGCTGAGGTTGGAGCAGGCAACAGAGCTCACTGGGGGCTTCCTGGTGATGTAAACAAGGCTGACTGCCCCAGGACCTGTGGGTGGGGAATTCCACTGGTGTGGTGAGGAAGGTCTGAGGAGGTACTACATGAGGACTGTAGGGCTATGGCGAAGATGGAGGGGAGGAATGGGTTTGAGGAGGTGGGAAGAGATCATTATTGGCCTCAGAGGTATGAATGTGGGACTGGAAGGGGTCAGTGGAGATTTCAGTTTCTGGGGGGAAAGGAATGACAGAAAGCGAGAGTCAATGAAGTTTGAAGAGCTCTGATCGTGATGAAGGAAAGGTTTCAGGTAGCTGTGGAAGCCTGGCAGAACAGGCAAATTTCTTTCACTTTTTTTTCTCCCCTTCTCATCCACGTGTTTCACCACATCTCTTGTCTTTGGGATCCCTGTATGAATCTCTTCCCGAGATTCATAAGCTGCACTCCTCACTGCCCCCATCCCAGCACCCAGCCCCATGCAGCCACACGCCTCCACCCTCCACTCCTGCAAGATGCAAAGTTCCCATTGCTTCCCTGCAGCCACGTTCACTTTGATTTGCTGCACCTTATGAATGGAGGGAAGTGATGGAGCAGAGCTGGCTGCTGGATGGAGGAGGCTGGAAAATAAGGCTTTCTGCTGCTGTCACCCCCTAAAGTTAAAGCTGTGGCAATGATACCTGCTGGGAAGGGCTAGTTCTGGTGCAGTTGCTGCTGTCGCACTCTGTGGCCCCTGCTTTAGCAGCAACATCCAGAGAACATGAGAGCCTCGTGAGCCGGAGGTAGGGATTGGCACAGGCAAAATGCGGTCTGCCAGCTACTCAATCTAACTATTAATGGGCAATTAACGTCAACAGAAATCAATGGGAGTTACTCTAAACATGGGGTAATCCTAAGCAATGGCAATACAAAAATCTGTCAATCCTAAATGATTTTTCTCTGTATGAGACTTTTGCTTAATGGGTTGAGTATAATTACCAATGTCTGCATATTTTCTACAATTTTATTTTCTGTGCAGGAATGTAAACTCAAAGCATCTTTCTGATATTACTAACACCATTTTTTGCTTCATGATAAAACCTCTCTGCTCAACCAAGGTCATTTTTGTCTGTGGAAAAGTCACACAGTTCAGTGTAGTTCAAAGAACTCACTGTGGCCCAGAGTTAGAGAGACATTCAGATGCGTACAGATGGAAACTGGCACATAAGACATCAAAGCCCCTAACTCCCACTGATTCACTGATATGTTTCTAAGTAACTCCAGATCAAAAAGGTCAAATCCACCAAGGAACTTAAATCCTACTTACAAATGAAGGTGTCTACTTTCAAAATTAAGCTGCTATTAGAAATTTCAGAAATTTTGAGTAACTGTTTCTTCACCCCCAGGGTACTTATACTCTGCTGATTTACATCCATAAGAGCCCCTTGATGCCTCTCTTGCTGCCTGGCACTCACAAAACATTGGGTGTGCTGAGGACATCCAGATGCATTCACAAACTAGATACCTGAAATATCTGTTACACTCGTCATTCTCAGACCACACTTTATTCAGACAAAAGAGAAGGGATGTGTACCTTCCACAACCCCACACTTCTGAGATGACCTAGTACCTTTCGAATGCAGGAAACAACTGCTCTATCCCTTCCCCTGCATAACTGGAAAAGATGTTGAAGCTGCATTCCTCTTCACTCAAATGAATACATAAACAACATGTTCCAGGCTACAAGGCTCTTGGGCTTCAGGGTGAGGCTAGGAAATTGCATTGCTATCCTGGGAGGGTTCCCCATTTAGAACTTGTCTCTCACCACAATTTCTTTCGGATTTTTAGTTGAACTGGTACCTCCGGGTATTTCCTTCTAGGTGCACAGTGTGGTTCCTACGGGTCATTGCGCTGCTTAGAAGTTTGGCTTTGCAGTGCTTATTTCTGAATCTTCCAAATCCTTCTCCAGGCTTCTTTCCCAAATAGCCAATTTTATCACTTTGTCTGAACTCCTAACAGGAAAGTTTCTCAGACTGACTTCTTCTGGGCCCTCTAAACATGGGTGTGCCTAGCCCTCTCCTGATTACTTGGGTTATCTGACTGTGCTGACACAGTGATGCTGGAAGCCACTTGCTTCTTCCTCCTACCACTTTCCAGTGAGACACGTAGCATGGGAAAATGTGCTTTGTAGCAACCCTCAGCTTCCTGCATGGGTGGGATTGAGGGCTTTTTCCTCAGTACTTGTGGAATTTGGTTATTCCCTGTGGGAGGAAACTGTTACACACTTCAACCACTGCAGCTAAGTCCAATAGGAATGATAAGTCAAGGCTTTATGCCACCTACGCTCACAGCCCAGACAGTTCATAATGTAGCTGAAATCGATGCGCCAGGCCATGAACGGTACACGTAATGTGCCAGCCATTCAATTGTTTCTGCTGTAGGAACAATAACCTCTGGCAGAGAGAAAGGACAGGCAGCTGGGGATGATGACCTTTCAAATTGCTCTAACGTGCATTTGGAAAGACTATAAATCTGAATCCCTAAGTACTAATTCTCTGCCATGAAGAATAACTGCAAGTGCATAACAGAGTTTTTTTCTTTATTACAGACTGCCAAAGGCAGACAGATCTCTCTTTATTGAGGGACAATCAAATCTTTAGACCTGTGGCTCAATTGAGTATGCTTAAAAAGAAGACGCTGTCCTGCATGACGTCCTGGTCTCTCGACTGGAGGCACACAGATTTGATGAATGGACCACTCAGGGGACCAGGAACTGGCTAGATGACCACAGTCAAAGGGTTGCAGTCGATGGCTCAATGTCCAAGTTGAAGCCAGTGATGAGTGGCATTTCTCAGGGCTTGGTATTGGGACCAGCGCTGTTTAACATCTTTGCTGGAGGCATGGACAGAGGGATTGAGTGCACCCTCAGCAAGTTTGCTGATGACACCAAGCTGTGTGGTGCCATTGACACGCTGGAGGGAAAGGATGCCATCAAGAGGGACCTGGACAGGCTTGAAAATTGGGCCTATATGAACCTCATGAAGTTCAGCCAAGCCAAGCGCAAGGTCCTGCACCACACAGCAATCCCAGGCACAAATACGGGTTGGGGGAAGAATGGCTTGAGAGCAGCTCTCAGAAGGACTTGGGAGTGCTTGTGGATGAGAAGCAGAGATCTCCAGAACTTAAATTTCCTTTGGAATAAGGCCTGAGGAAGCTATTCTTTAATATGCTTAACACACTGTCTAATATAATAACTGAGGCCTTACTTTAGGGTCAGCTCAAGAAATCAGAAATACCAGTGTTTCAAAGCCTGCTTTATACCTATGAAATGTTAAAAAATTGTGGATTTAAACGGTGATTTGAAAAAATACATCTCTTTTACAAAGAATAATAAAGTAAAGGTATTACTCTTCAATCAGCAGTTATTTTCCAGCTGCAGCATACAAAGTGCACACAGAATAAACTCTTAAGTTATGTGTTTAGGAAAATTGAGTTCATTGATGTTGTTTGCATTCCATTTTATTTATAATTAATTCTAGTGTCAGACAAATATCCCTCCTTATTTCCCTTGAAATTACAGTTTTCTTTTGGTGTTCTATCACATTTTTGTACAAACTTTTTATTTAAGGAGGTCAGCATTGTCCCCTGACTTGTCTTTTCTGACATCTAAAGTATTTTTGTGATGAAACCTGTTAATTTAATGACAAATAAAGTTAAGCCAGTGGGAATTCATCCTGAATATAGACTACTAGACAGGCAATTACAATGTTATGCTTAACAGTTATCATTTATTCAATTTTGTTTTTTCCTGTGAGAAAATGAACTAAGCTATTTTCATTCTTCTGAGAGACATTTTGATTTTGATTTGAATCGTTCTTCTTAGACACCATAAAATGCAATAAACATTTCTGATGTATTGCCCAGTCTGTAGGAACTGTTTCTGTCTCAGTTTTTGTAGATGTTGATCACCTTCATATAACAAAGATGTATAAAGTACCCTTGTACTTTACCTTGTACTATAACAAAATACCCTTGTTTCTGGAAGGTATAAAAATGGTCTTGTTGAGCCCATAAGGGCAAGCCTAACCTCCAACAAACATAATGTTTCCCAAAGGTTGAAAGGCCAAGCGGAAATAGAAAATAAATAATCATATCTTATATACCTCACTGCTGTTAGCTACAAGCATCAGTCTGAGCCTATTTTAAATACCCATGTTCACAGACATTTCTTGGGTGCAAGTCTGGGCCAGGTCTTGTTAGTGTAAATGCAGAGAACCTCTACTACTGACATTTAGTGTCTTATATGCCTCCTTTACTAGCCATCATCATTGCTGAAACAAACTACAAATATTACTGTCTTCAATGGGAAACATTCCAATTAGGAGGATGGTCCTTGAAAGGAAAGAGTTGTAGAACAGAAGAGAAGGTGTTATCCCTAGAGCATGGCTCACAAGTGCTCTGTGCCCAGGAATAAAGTAGACTTCACCTTCCATGGAGAGCCTGAGGAACTGCCAGGAGTCCTCCTTCAAAGGAGGACTGGCACAGTGCATGGCGGTTTGTAGAACATTTATTTCAGATATGATGCTAAATGCATCCTGAAAGAAGAAGCTGGGAAATGGCCCAACTGAATGGTTAATGCCTCTCAAACTGCAGACAGGAGAACCCCTGCCCAGGATCAGCTGAGAGCAGCTTTCCTGGAGTATTGAATAGGGGCTGTTCCACTGAAGGAAACTGTGCTCCTTGAAAGTCCTAGTAGCTGAACCAACACAGATGCAGAAAACTTCTCCAACAATCTGTATATCAGATGGGTCTTTCAGTTTGTCTGGCCTACACCGAGGTTGAGTCTTGACAGAATCTAAGGATATGCCCTGTATTTTAATGGGAAAGCCTCACTCTGCAGTAATTAGGGAAGACGGTTTAAAATTGTGCCATTTTCTATTAGTGAAGTATTTACAGATGGCTTGCAAAATATGCTCACTGACATATTTCAGATCTGTCTACTGTGCAGTATTAAACATGCTTTAGCTGCTGCATGAATTATTAGAAATAAATTGCTTTCTTCTAAAGTCAGAAAAATTAATATCACAGTAAAGCCACTAGAAAGAGCAATGAAAGATTACTAAGAGGGGAAGATTTTTGTGCAACATTATCATTATAAGCTGAATTTCCAGAAGTTTCTAAGTTTGGAGTAAAAATTGTGTTCTAGCTTTAAAGTTGGTAGATAAAATCTCAGCATTGGCGTGAATTCTGTCCACATAATTGAGTCTAATTTTGCAAAGTAAATAACTTGTTTTAGAGTCTTGTTCAGATTGTAAACATAGAAAGGTCTTGAATCACAGCAGTACCTGAACATAGAAGATTAAGAGAACTCTTAATCAGGACAGAACTTTCCTGCGTTTTAAGTAGTACGCCTAACAGGGCTATTTTCTTCAGCTGGATTAAACCCACGCTGCACATTATTGCCAACCTCATCTTCAAAATTCATGCACTTGGGAAAATATCAGACCTGTTTAAAAGTGGTAAGATTTTAAGCCTCGCATTTTTTTATTTACTTTCTATTTTATTCTTTAGGCTACATTTCTGAAGCAGCTTCAAACCTTTCCATGAGATCAGAAAGGCTCAAAATGTACTCAAAAATGAATAATCCTCTGCAGTTTCTTGCTACTAGCATTTTGGGCTTGAAGAGAAAGCATTAACAGCTGTGATATTTGCAATAACTTTACAAGAACTGGTGAAACTAGCTCTGCCTCTGTCTAAATTTCAGCTTTTCATATTTCAACTTTTTCCCTCAGCCTAAAAGAAAAAGAATGGGAAAAAAGACAGAACCATTTCATGTATGTGCACGTAAGTAACCTGTCTATCCACAGGGTTTGCATCTGAATATTCACACAGCTGGCTTGGTTAATGATCCTTAATAATAGAACTATTTATTTTCCTCCATACATGCAGAAAAACTATTTTCAGATGCACCTGTTCTTTCTATTTCCAGGATGCATAGAGTATCTTACCTTATGAAGAAAGTAGATCAGCTGTAATGAGGTACATTGTGTTATGGTTCATGCAAAAAACTGCACTGTGTGAAGAAAGCCTGTCTTTTTCTTCAGTCATTTGAAGATAAAGGAAGAATGATAAAAGACAGCTGTAGCAGAGGAGAAGACAAAAAGAAATCAAGGGAAGGAAGACAGGGATGGCCGTACAATGGATACATATTGCCAGACTGAGAAAATCAGGGCTCGAGGCTAAAGCAGTGAGAAGAGACAGGAGAATCAAGCTTCAAATTGATTGAAAGGGTAATACAGCTCTACTGATCTTTCCTGAGGTTTCAATCTGGGATTGCCACTGTGGACTGAATAAAGACTAAATAGGGAACAGAGAGATGTAAGAAACTGACTGATGCCCTGTATGACTACCGAGTCTGTGAGTAGATGGTGCCCAAGAACCAACCACAACCCTTGCATTGTGTCATCAGGGATGGAAATGCATCTGCTCTTGACAGCATCTTAATGCACTACGGCAGTACTGCTGGAGATATAAAAGCCAGAGGAAGTTCAGAGAGTGTGTGGGGAAGATGTTCACCACGACTTCAGTAAGCTAACTCAGGTCTCTGCAATAGTGGTTTACGGGATACAGTCACTGCTATGGATACTGTCAGTCATACCTAAGAGTCTGAAGGTTAGTGATCCTTCAAAGGTGATTTAAAGACTGGATGCTATTGAATTTTCCCCTGGGGAATGCCAAAAAAGGTATTTGTCAGTGCTGATCCCAAGGGTGTTTGTGAGCAAAGAATGTGAGGGATAAACATTTTGGCCTCTACAAGACTAGAGGTGCCAGTATTCTGCCTCTGGATTTGCTCCTGGACAGCTTAACCTGTTCTCTCTCATGTTTCATGGCAATGCTGTGATTTATTTGGACTGATGACAGAGGAAGATTTATGATTATATTTCCGGAACATCTAGCGCAGAAAAAGTGCTGAAAACAGAATGCAGGAGTTATGCTGTGCCTCTCAGTGGCCTTTACTCAGTCCCTCTTGAAACTGAAAACAGGCACAGAGAAGCTGCAAGTTGCTTCAGCTGAATTTACTGCAAGATGTAGGGAATGCTGTGGGAGTGGGGCGAGTTGTTCAGCCTGGTTTTAGAGAATACTGGCTTTCAAATTTTGATTCTTTACTTCATGCTGTGTAGTGAGCCCTCTGTGCTAGCAATGGGAAGTGTCAAGCAGCTGAGATCAATCAGGCATGATCAGAATTAAGATTTGATTGTCCGGGGACAATGTCAGCAACCCATTATAAGGACCCGTCAAACAAGAAAACAAAAAAGTTTCTGCCTTGAGGGACTGTTCCTCAACAACCTCCAGCTCATCTTATCCTGGATTTCAACACTACCACATGCTAATACACCCTCTAGACACCCACTAAATTTCACAGTGTTTGAAATAAGCAGTGGATTTTAGAGCAGCTTTAAACAGAAAGAAATTCCCATCCTTAATTATAGCAAAGTTGGGTTTTTTTTTTTNGGCTACAATACACCAAGCTACTTAAAAGCTGATGCAAGAAACAGCAAAGTAAATTTAAAATCAGTAAGAGAATAACTGATTTTAGTTCTTATTATTGCTGTTATATATATATAGGGACACACAGATTGTAAATTATATGCAGAGCAAATTGCCATCCATTAACTGAAATGCCAGATAACCAGTCTGTGAGATTCCTCCCCATCCCCCCTGCCCACCCCGTGCCCCGGTCCCGATTAGCTATTTGCTCTCTTAGTCTCCAGGGAGGGGAAGAGGAGGGAAAAAAAAAATAATACCTTTGCTCAAATATAGAACAGTTCCAGGGGACGTGATCTGGCATTCTTCTCTCTGCATTGTGACACAGCAAATGGATATTAAACCCGTGACCTGATAATTGTCTTGAGATGTTGTGGTACCTGATGAATATAAACAAGTAGCTGTATGTGTGCCTTGGAACAGCTAGCAATAAATAAAATAACTATTTTGTCAGTATTTTCTGCAGCATAAAACCACCTGCTGGTGAGGAGTCCTGGAGAGCTTATCAGCATTTTCAGCCTTTTACTGAGCTGGGAGAGGGAATGTTGAGAAATAGTAAAAAATGAAGAAGCACTTTGCCATGCAAGATATTTAGAACAAGATAGACAGTGAAAGAAGAAGAAAAGGATTGGGTAAGGAGGAGCTGCAGCGCTTGACTCTTATGAAATTCTTGAAGTGAGAAGGAATACCTGCCAAAAGGGACAATTTCCGCCCCTGCATGGGGAAACAGCACCAAGATGCTCCATGTGGAAGGGATGTGGTTTGCCATGGGCTCTGCTGGCTCCTCACCACCCTGCTGCCAGCCCCATGGAGCCACCAAGCACCATGCAGACAGACCTATCTTTGGGTTGTGTGTGGCAAGCAGGATGGACAGACAGACCTCAGGCATGAGACAGATCTTGCTCCTCCGGGTGTGTGATATAGGGAGCTGTGATAAGCCAGGGAAAGGACCTCCTTGGAAGATAAGGGAGTTACACAGCCTCCAGGACTTCTGGTCCTTCTTCAATTACTTAGGCCTAACTTCTGTTACCTTTATTAGAACAACTCCTCATTATTTGCTCACCATGCAAAGTTCAACAGTCACACCATCAGAAAACCTGGGAACAAAATTCAGCTGCATGAACTGAATTCTGATCCAGAAATGTTAATGTCTTTAGCAGAACAAAGCCCTAAAAATACATTCATTAAAAATAAAATTTGTTTTGTGCCTGCATAACTCATTCTCTTCACTCAACATACTTCTTATTTGACTGGATTTACATCACTTTTAAGTTCTATAGATTTATATGAATGATCTGTATCTATTTAATGCTGTTTTTTCACCTCATTTACTTTTTGCAGAGAACCATATTTTCCCTAACTCCACTGAAAAAAAATAATTACACGGTCAAACCAACAACAACAACAAAAAAATCCCTGCCGTTGATAATTACCACACAGTTCTTTCAGTTGAGAAATATCCTGCACCATTTACTGCCTACTGAGATGCAATCAAAATTAAATGGGTGGAAATAACCCTGAAGTGGCAGCTTTAAGCTCTAGCAAAGGATCACAGGGTCTTATTTTCATAACACAGAAAGTGGCCTTCTGGGTCAAGCTAATCGTCCATTTCATCTCCAACAATGGCAATAGGAAATGCTGTTTGGGGACAGCTCATGATCCTGACTGCCTGCAGTCCACCCCCCTCACGTTCCTTCAGCACCCGCCACTGCATCGAGGATGTCAGCAAGCGCATTCCTGCCTCTTCCTTCCAGTATCTGTTTATGGACCTGCTGTCCTGGAATTTGTCTGCTTTCACTTTTTTTAATGTGCTGGTACTGTGGGTTTCCGCAGCCTCCAGAAACAGCAGATTCCAGTATGGCAGGTAGTGAGTGACCTGAGGTATTTTTAGGTTTTAAACTGCTCTCCAACTAGTCTCAGCAAGAGTCGATATGACACTGCAGGACTTGGCAATCCAGTATTTGCTTTACTTGCTGCCTTCATGATTTTATAAACCTTGACCATATCCCACTCAGCCTGAGGTGTGGGAGTAAGATCATTATAAGTCCCAGCCTTTTCTTATTCCCTGTAACAGCAACCACTCCATCCCTTTAATCATCTTAGTTGCTTTTCTCTGCATTTTCTTTGATTTTCCCTATGTCTTTCTTAAAATGTGGAAATAGGATTGCACACAGTGTTCAAGATGGGGATGCACCAAGGTTTTATATATTCATATATTTACTTTCTATACTATATTTACTTTCTTTAGTATTTTTTTTTTAACTTTTTCGGTTTTTTTACTAACGTGAATTTTCTTCAGTATATATGGATATCTTCCATGAAAGACACAATGTAGACTTTTGTTCTATTTATATCTATAATTTAAAAATTATATTTGACATGGGAATTATTTCAAAGTGATGTTTGATATTATAGTACACTGTAAACCTGCAATCGTATCTGTAAATGTGTGATGCAGCATTACTGCACTATTCTACTGAGTGAGGAAAAAGTCAGAGAACTGAATGTCACCTATCCAAAACATACATTTTTCTTAACTAGAAGTGTTCTTTCTATTATGCTGTGTAAAAATTCACAAAAAAAAGCATAACCTTTCCCCTAGCAAATATAAATATTTTATTGCAATATTGCCATGGTAAAACGACTGTAGGTTTCCTTAACAGTTGAAATAAACTGTACACCACCAAATAAAGGTGGTACAGAAGATCCACATGTCTACTGACTGCACTTAGTAACAAGGTGAGAGGTGGTGGATTACAGATTCTGTGAGCTGCTGCTATATCAAGAGGTTGAAGCCTTGGCTTACTTTGCCTCGAGAGAAGTTTGAGTATGGGGAAGCAATTTTGTCTTCAAGCTCATTGATTTGCTGCCTTGTATTGCAAAGTATCTTTGCAAAAGAATATTTGATGCTCAGAGCTCTTTCCAAAAATACTATGTTTTCATTGCAATAAAGGTAAAAAGGACACACATGGGTATGCTTAAGCTAGGCGATTTCAGGATTTCTACAGGGAACAGGTTCCAGGTTGGTAGCTCCTGGAGACATCCTAGACCAACCAGCTTCACCACATAAAAGTCCTGTTCTGCCCTGTTCAAACCTGGTATCAATTTTACCTCTGTTTTCAGTGGGAACAGAATAAAATCTTTCACTCTCGTGTTCTTCTCTGAAGCTGAGGTTTGCTCAGCAGCTCTTGACATTGCAAGGAGCAAGTTGTAGGCCATATGCCTCCAGACAGAAGGTAGTCAGATGACTCCAAAAGAGCAGGCAAATGGTTTGCAAGGGAGAGTCAAGTTCATTTACACTGCTGATTTTTCTATAATTTTAGAGTATATGACCACAAGCTGGCCTGGAAATACAGCACAGAATTTCCCAGCAGGAGCTCCCACTTATTCTTGAACTTGTGAAGAGGTCATGCAGATTCATGCTTATTTTTAACTTAGCAATACTTTTTTGTGTGCTGTGTTCTGCATACTTCATAGTTTGACTTGCATTTGTAAGATCTGAGGGAATGAGGTAAGCTACTGAAGTAAATCCGTTCAGGGGAAAAGCAACCCCTTGATACACAGAACTGACTGGGCTTATAACACAGGGATGTCTGTTCTGCTCACTTGCTGAATGGTCAGAAATAATACCTACCTGAGAACTTATCAAGTACAAACCTCTGCCAGGGTACAAATAATTTAAAACTGGGAGGTTAGGATTTTCAGTGGTGGCTGAGAAGACAAATACTCAATTCCTGTTAGGTTTGAGGGAAAATTAATTTCCTTCAGAAACCTGTTCGTAGGTTAGGGTGTAGTGGTGGTGCTGATAGTTAACTACACAATATAAGATAAAATGTTCTGGACTGTTTGGAGAAAAAATTATTTTGTTCAATGCCTTTGCCTTTTTTCTCTGAAAAGGTAGATCGGTTAAACAATTGACTTCTCCATAGGTACGATTTCTACAAAATGTCTTAGGACGGCAGAAAATCTAACAAAAAATTACCAAAGAATTTATCTTAATTCCTGTTAATGGTTTTCACTACTTTCCCAATAAGTAGGCCAGATATATTTGCACTATAAAGAAGAGGACCATAATGCTAAAAACACGTGAAACTACATGGCAATTCATTTTTTGCTGAGGAGAGAAATGAGCTGGTAAAGAAGCAATGTGCCAAATTTTGCTCTCAAATTCTGTAGTGAGGCAGAGGTAAAGACAAAGATAAAGAAGATCTCTCTTCTCACATACAGACATCGACGTAATTTTCTTCTGATGAACAAAATTTGCTATTAGAAGAGAGAAGCTGATATCCTCAGAAGGGGAGACGAACAGCAGGAACAGGTATGTACTGAAGCTTGTGGGTAAGATGAGGCTGGGAAAATGTGAGAGGAATGAAAGTAGAAGAAGATGGGAGTGTCCTGACTGGGTCAGGAATCACTGCTGGAGGAAAGCTAGAATCATGGGGAAGATTTGAGAATAAAGGGGGAAGGTGAATTGGTGAGAGCCACAGAGTAGTCTTTTTGTACATAATAGAAAAGCCAGGGTGAGACAGAATGTGTGGAGACATACAGAAGCAGAGTAGTCTCTAGTCACTCACAAAAACTCTGCTACAGCATCTGTGGAGAAATATGCTTTTCCTGAATCTCCTCACTGAAATCTGTTGATAGGAATGTGTGGTATTAACTTAATGTAATGGCAGAACCATCTAAACCTGCCATCATCTACTCTATTACCTAAAGAATCAGAGAGCTATGCCAAAGTGTAAGATTGCCAACATGACAAAAACTTATATGGAGGTCAGTATGGGTTTACAGATGAAAATAATCCTTTTTTTTTTCTTTTTTTTTTCCCCCACTAGTTTGACAATTTTGGTCTTGTCATATAGATATTTTGTTCTGAAACAGAATACATGGTATTTAGGAGAAGGGAGTCTGTATCAGGAGCTTTTGTGGGAGAACTATTTTGCCCAGTTTCCCCTGCAGATGAACCCCTCCTGTCTTCATGCCCAACAAGGAGATTATTGCATAGACATTCTGTATGGACAAATTCAATAAAATCTGCAAAGCATGAAGGCCCAAATCCTGTATAATTTGTGCCCCTGAAGTCAATGGACTCTAAGAGTATAAATGCTTCTGAGAGTCTGGGGACCAGCTACTCACATCCTGGAATCTAGTCCAGATACTGATGGTGAGAAAATTTACTCACGTGTCATCATGATACCAGGAGTGACAGATAGAATTCCTTTTGCTGAAGCCGAGGTACTCACAGTCTACAACAAACTAGCTGCTGAAGTTCCCATTATAGCAGGAGAAGGTCTTGTAAACAGCTGATGGTTCTTAGGATACAATTAGTCTAGCCAAGCCTAGGTACCAGTTTCAGGAGGGGATGAATCAAGTTTTAAACCCCACCTGTTAGAGTAAGCATCTCTCTCCCGACTACAAGGGGAGTCTAGCACAACTAAGCCAGATGCAAACACCTCTGCCACAGACAGCCACACACAGCCTCTTGAGATGCTTTTACATTTCTACGGGGAGCCATGTCTCTCTTACCATTCCTGAGGATGCTGAAATGATCATTCTGCAAGTTGCAGAGCAGGGAGGTGACACTGAAGAGCAGCTGAACCTTCCCATCTCCAGCCAGCGAAAGCAGTGCTGCAGGAAGAGCTCCTCACTGAAGGAAGACTGTGCCAGTCAGACGTGCTGGGTGAAGGGATTAGGTCTCCAGGGAATGGTTGCTGAATTTCACTGGAGCAGGAAGGAGGCTTTCAGCTGATCTGGAAAAGCGGGAGCTGACACATTCCTTTGTGCTGAAGCTGGGCAGGATGGATAAGCTGTGAGCACAGATGGTGCTCTGGCTGCTGATCTTGTTGCTGTGTGCAATCACACAACAGTTAGCCTTCCAAACATGCCAAACCCCTACCCACTTTTTCCCAAGCCTCTTCCCATCCCCTCTCTTCTACCCTAAAATACTCCTAGCAATTAAAATGCCATCAATCTCTGCAAAACGTGGGTGCGAATCATGGGCAGTTAACAGAGGAAAACTGAGAGTTCCTTTAGAAAACTGCCAGTTCAATTCTGAGTGGGAGGCAGACTTCTTAGAAAAGTATCAGAGCACTTTTTCTACCTTGTGAAGCTTGGCTGACAATCTTAAATTGTTCACAAACAGAACCGTTGGAGAGAAATGGCACAGTAAAGTTTTACTCTACTAGTAGATGTGGCACCTGTAATGGAAAGTATCCTGTTGGTGCATCAGCAAGGAGGAAGATGAAGCGATTGAAACTTTTCAGCATTTCTGGATGTTACCATATCAGTCATATGATTACAGATTGATAAGCAAGCTGTATAGGTTTGCTGCCTTTAGCCTAGAAGAGATGTCCTTCAGAAGTTCCAAAATGTGACAGAGTGCACAAAAGAAATAGCAAGGACTTAATTTTTAAAATTACTTGAGGTGATAACACGTATGAAAAGTGCTCCTTTATCACTTCTTCAGCAACTGAAGTAATTTCTCATTGACAAAAAATGCTTACAAATGAAATCCATTATTTTAATGCCATGTATTGTTACCAAATGGCATTATTCCATCAAATGCCCCACAGAGGAACAGAATGACTCTGGATGAAGCCAGTGAGTGGTTTAGCACAGCTTGAAAACTCTGTGTAAATGTGAAAAATGAACTGAAATAACATGGTGAAAACAGGAGAATTAATTAACTTCCAACAACATGTGGGAAATATACTCACTTGCCTCTTAGAGATTGTGTCACTGTCTCGTGAACTGCAAGTAAAAAATACATTTCTTTATGTCAGATGACACAGTTTCATAAATTACTGGAAACTATTTTAAAGTGCATCCTACATTTAGGCTCACAATGAGCACAATGTATTTTACAGGGCATTACATATCAGAGAGCATTGTCAAAAGGCCTGTCTTCATTCATGGATCCCATTATTCAACAAAATAATTTAATTTGTGAAAGGTTACCCTATCCATATCGATTCTTCTAAGCATCTCTTCAGGACCTAGATGCCAGCTGTACCAGCAATCATCTGCATCTTAATGTAGGTTGGCTGAGCAAGGGTCAAAAGATAACACGTTTCCTTGGCCTCAAGAGTAACCTGAGAAAGGTCTTTTCTCATGATAAGAGAATCAACTGTAACAAAAAAGCCCACAAAATGATATGGATATTTTTGAAAAATAGGCTCACTAAAATATATATACGAGTAACGCATCGTCAGCTGCTTGCTCTATGCACTCTCTACAAGGAGATGAGAACGTACATAAGCTTTATGATCAGTTTTCTATATTCTAAGAAATGTAACTTGGAGAGAGGGAACGTGTCCAGGACAACCTTTTTCATCTTTCAAGCTTAGTTCTGTTTATCTCAAAGGCAATTCATTCAACATTTCCACAGATTTCATTGGCAAGTGGAAAACTGAGCTTGAAGACAATTTATAAACACACATAACTTTTCAAAATTGTTATAAAGAATAATTTTAGGCAAAGCAAAGGGTGAGTGGCATTACTGCTTGTAACAGCCAAGGATTTCCAGAATTAGAAATAACTTACGTACAAGCAAGCATACAGCAAGCAGATAGAGTTGACTCACTTTTGCAAACCATTTAGAGATATATTGCTTTCCCAGTTACCGGAAACTGAGGACTGAAGTGTGTATGATGTTCAAGCTCTAAGCTATATGTGAGAATCTATTTTCTATGATGAATGCTCTAAAAATAAACAGAGTATGCTTGCCTTGGGAGCATCTAAAAACTCTTTAGAAATGGCAACAACTGATTGTATACCAAACTTTCAATATCTTAATGAAGTGTCACCTTCCACACTATATTTTGAACTTTACAGAAATCTCTGTATTTAAAAAGAAATGGAATTAGGGAAAAATAAGATTTTAAGAGGCTGAAGAAAAAAAAAGTCTAAAACACGAGCAATACAAAATACTGTGCAATGGTTTATTCCTTCTATTTTTAAATCCAATTAAATGTTTGGTCAGTCTCTTTGACTTCCATATAATAGAAAATAGATCTTAATAAAGGTTGGGTAGTTCTAGTGGAGGTTTGCTAATGAAAAGACCATAGAAAATACTCTGAAGAAATGAGAATTTCTATATTCTCTGCAGAGAAAGGATAGCATCATAGTAAAGAGAATGAATGAGATGGCAAAATATACACTGAGAATATATAGAAATACCAATAATGTACTCATTGCATAAGGATTGCCAATTTGGGACACTGAATAAAGCAGCAGACCTTAAAGAAAAACAATGCAACTAGTTAGTTAAAGACTGTGTCACAGTTATGTAAACACAAACAGATGTGTTAGTGTTAAATGGGCAACTTTGAACAGCTCATTTCTTGGATGAGCTGCTTGACTTTACAGTTTTAACTTTCTTTGAATGACACACGTGTACAGCAATGCACTAAATGCTTTGAGAAGACCATGTTTGAAAGACTTTGCAGCCTTGTCTTACGTGGAAGCAGTGCCGAGCTCAGTCACAGCCTGTGGGCACACAGGAAATTGAACTGAGCCTTTGGTGGTATTAGATTCTGAACTTGCTGCACTAAACTGATTGTTTAACGGGCACTGGCTGTGAAGTACCGCTGTTAGCAACCTGAAGTTGGTACTTATACATATCTACCAATTTCTTACATTCCCTGCTGGTGGGTATTTGTTCTCTTAGTCACCTAAGGCAGATTGATTACACTTGTTTATGCATACAGCTATTTCTTATTACTGCATTTTAAAAAAAGAGATAGGTAGAATTAAACCTGTCAGACTGAATCTGAACTGAAAGGGAATGAGAACAAACAACAGATTATAAATGTATTCCAAAATGTTCATAGGGCAATATGAGTAGAATAAAGCTAATTCTTTAGCTACTTAAACACTTTGTTCTGGCCTTTTAAGCAAGAAAAATCTTTTTCCTGTATAATTTTACACTATATGATCTCTGTATTGGCCTCATATAAAAGAATCAAGACTAGAATTTGCTCTCAAGGTCATGTTCTCAGGTATTATTGGTTTTCTTTCCATTTGATTTTTAAAGGACTATCCATGTTACATAGAACACTCTATTCCCTAAAACCTGGCTCGCTCCAGGAAAATCTGCATTATGAAGGACTGGCAGAGTTTGGCTCAAGCAAGTGGCATGCAGCACAGCACTGCTTTTAAAGGTCAGTGCTCAAGGGGCAGAGGTTTCTTTTCAATTCACTCCTTACAGTACATAAAATAAGGAGAACATTGTCTGGGGACAGGGGATGGGAAAGCTTCTGCCTCTTCTGTCTTGCTGATATTCATCAAGCCTTATATGCCATTCCGGCAAATCTAATGTTGAACAATTTATGGACAAAGACCGGGATCTCTTTCCTAGCTCTATGATTGAAACAAAAGTCATTACTGCTTCAAGTCTAGGTACTACATGCAGACCTTCCTTTTGCTCCTGTGAACTGATACATTTCTGAGGAGCTGGCAGAATTGCTTTTTACTCCCTCTGAAAAAAACTATGTTGGATGGAATTTGACAAGACAATTTTCTAACAGTACAGAGAGTTAAACAGATACTGCCGGAAGAAAGCAATGTATATAAAATTTCTTACAACCTGCCATACCTCCATAATGTGATTTGTAGCAGAAACAACATAAGTCCAAGAGATATTTTTCTCAAGCTGTTAAGCTAGACTATCTATATTTCACCTTAGCACATATACACATTCACAGCAAAGGATCACTTATAGGCTTGCCTTAAACAGGAAGCTGGGATTTAAAGTTCACGTAGTTCATTTATTTAGTGCAGGCCAATTTAGACAGTATAATTTACAGTCTACATCATGACAGTGTGAGTGGAGCCAGCAGGTTGAGAAGGGGCTATTCCCCTCTATTCACCAGTTGTGAGACCACATCTGAAATACTCGGTCCAGTTTGGGCCTCCCAGTGCCAGAAAGATGATGACAGAGTGGAAAATTTCAAAAAGGGTCACCAAGATGATGGAGGTTGGACCACACAATGTTCAAAGTGGGGCTGAGAGAACTGAGTTTGTTCAGCCTTAAAGAAGGCTAAAGGGGAATCTAACTTCTGTCCACAACAGGAGAAACAGAGTGGTAGGACAAAAACATTCTAACTTGGTCCAAGGAAATTCTGTCTTGCCCTGAGGGTTGTCAAATCCCAGGGTGGGCTGCCAGTGAGGGCAGTGTGTCTCACTTTGGAGATACTCAAAACACACCTGGACATAGCCTGGGTCAACATGCTGCATCTAGACCTGCTTTGAGCATAAAGCTGGACAAGAAGACCTCTGGAAGTCCCGTGCAACCTATGCAGTTGGCTGTTACTCAATGTGACTCAATTGAGTCAACTTTCAACTCAATGAACGTTGGCTGGTCAGTGTTTATGGGATGTAAATTTAAGAGCACACAGAGAAAAGTATCCATGGTGGATGTGGTCACCCACAACACATTTCATATTGAATAACTCATTTGCCACTTGACTCTTTTTGCCTCTGATTTTAATGTTTTCAGGGCTTTTCATTCAACATACTGTTTATGGGGTCCTCCACTACCACTCTTTACGAACAAAAAAACCTGTTGTTGTTTATTGGAAAGAAATTTCCATGAAGAATCTCAGTTGGGTCCTCAAGGAATCACCTTGTAGCAGGAAATAACCCCTTCTCTCTCTTGCATGGGAATCCAACCTTCACCAGCTTAACAGCTTCTAGGAACTTGTACATCTTGATTTTCTCCAGGAGTTTGGAGGTGAAAGTAAGCAACAGTTTTTCCTTATCTATAGGATCCTCAGGTGATTTGAGCTGGACAGATTGTAAAGATTTGTAGCATTTCACTACATCCTCCAAAACCTTAGGAGCAGCAAAAATATATGTTAAGTTAGAAAGGAGGTACAGAGGTAGACCACAATAGCAAAACCGCTGAGATGAGTGAAACACACTGTTAACTATTTGTAAGAGAAGGAAAGGGAAGAACTGCAGGCTTTTACAGCCATATATTATACAAGTGCTCTAGTTGCTAAAACTCAAGGCATGCATTTATATCTGCTGGTAGACCAAAAAATAAATCCTACAATTAAATTGACTTGGGAAATGAAATAATGAGGAGTAGGAGAGTTGAAACTCCTGGCTCTTTACTTAGTCATGAAAGACAGCTATTTTGCAACAAGCTAGGAGCATTCCATTAACAGTCTCAGAAGTGCTGAAGTACTAAGAGTAAGGCCCTTCATGAAGAGATATCCTGAATTACTAAACATCTAAGGGGGTTCTGAAGACATGTTTTGAATTTCAAAACCAACTGTAAATTGCTGAAGTTACTCCTTGATACTCCATTTACATTCTGTAGTCTTGATAAGAGCATGATACTGAGCTATAACCAAAGCAAGGAGCATTACTTCTGGCAAAGGAGGAGCTCTGGTACAATCTCCTTTAGAAGAAAAAGAGGACAGAAGAAGAGGACAGAAGGGGGAAGATAATGTCACTGATCCTTGAAACAACCTGAATTATAAATGCAAATTTACCTCAGTGCTAGAAAGTAAAGGAGCATTCCTGTTCTGAATAGCAGCTTCTGTAAGGTTTGGGAAGACAATTGGCCAAGTATCAGTGCTGTACCCACAAATCAAGCAAAATCTCCTGGCTCCTTTTCCTGGGAGCTACAATTAGGGCTGAAGCACTGCTCGGTAGATCAGGCCCTCCAACTGTGCATTGAGAAGCCACTCCCTTGAATCTCAGAAGTTATAGCTAGGAGAGAGGCATCAGGCACACAGCAAAATTCTAAGTAGAATCTGTTGATGGATTCAACAAGGCTAGACTCTAACAGAAGGGCTGCAGCACTGGCTGGAGCTAGTCCTGTAAAACTAGTTGGCAAGACAGGTTTTCCCAAAGGTTGCTGAATATAGAACTAAATAAACAGCAGCTGTTGTCTTTAACTTTGCATTCCCATAAATAAAAATGCAGTCTTTTATTTTGCTATTGACAAAATACGTAAAGGCTTCATTCATCCTTACACCTGCCCTGGCTACATCCACCTTACCTTCTTAAGGGGAAAGCGAATCTGTGCAACCTGGGGTGCTTTTAACAAAGATTTCAGCAGTTTTTTGAACCAAAAGCATCCTCTTCATACTGCTCCAGAACGCAGTTTATGGCACTGGGATAACTCGGGAAGAGGTTCAGGAGTGAGGCGCGTCCGTCAGCTCGGACACGGCACAATTCCCCTCCTACAAAACCCCCTTTTTCTT
>VXBW01003984.1:111141-151054 GCA_013400375.1 Thinocorus orbignyianus
GTCAGGGACTAGAGAAATGGGTGAAAATATTTTTGGGAAGTAAGAGGTGCTGCATTCTTTGGCTGAGTTACATCCTCCTGCCTGGACTTGTGGCAAAGAAGGGGAAAATCTGTGAAATTTGCCTTCCCTTTTACCCTTCTACTACACTGTGTAAATATGACCTGCTCTTATTTTGCACTGAAAAAATTATGAGATTTTGAAGCACCTGACAGTCCTGGGACCTCACCAAATCTCTACTCTAATAATATATGCAAGCATAATTCTTAGGTGTAGGTGCACAGGTTGAAGGAAAAAGCTCAGCAGAGTTCTGAACTTGTGCAGAGGTAGCCTTGGCTACGTGCAAATTGTGGAGCATCTCTTATGTTTTTAACGTGGTGGACTAAAGCTGTAATTGATGAAGAGTCCCTTCCTGCCACCTGTACTTAGGCTAGTAGTTGATAACTGATTGTATTACCAAAAACTGCACGTTAAGCTTGTACAAACAGCTGACACATCACAGCTACGTACCTCACAGTGTTTCACATCTCAGGCTTATGCTATTAATTCTACAGTAAATGTCTGCTAAAGAGTATAGCATAATTCTGACCAGTTTATTAGAAAGGGGGAAAATACTTTTTAGTTCATGCAATTGATCTGTTCCCTTTGCAAAAAGAACTTCAACTGAGATTCTTTGGGACGCAAACAAACACAAAGGGCTCAGTCAGCCCCTGGCAGACAACCCTCCGTTCTCAGGAAATCATACCTAGGGATGCGGCTGATAGGTGGAAACAGAGATAAGGGTGAAAACCTACAGTGAAGTGGATCTGATTTTCTTTTTTTCTTTTTTAAAAAAACCCACCCCAATAACAATTTTAAAAAAGCTATGCGAAACTGAAGACATTAATAGCTACACTACCTCTTTAGGCAGACCTGAATTCGAGATGGGTTAGACTGTGTGTAACACCTGATGGCAAGTAAACGACATTTTTTCTCTGCTCTTGCTTTCCTTAGGGAATGTATGGATGGGGAAGCAGAGTTAGTAACTCGGGTTTGGCTTTCCCCTCAGTGACCAGCAGTGATGTTTTCTCGGTGAGCCCACTGAGCAATGGCAATTTCTTAGTATTTTCCCAAGTGAAGCCAAGGAGTCCCCAGGTGCACGGAGCTCACCTAGCATGCCTCCCGTGATCTGGGCAGTCTGCGTGGGAACATGCATGTTTGACGTGGGATTAAAGTTCAAGTCAGTGATTAATTGTAAACACCCATAGATCCATCTGTGCCTGCTTAAGTCTTGGGGTAGCACAGAATTTGGCTCAGACTGTATAGGGAAGGCAACAAAATGTGATTTTGATGCCAGTGGTGAAATTCTTACTGAATCAGCAGGAGAATGATTTGCTCTTCTCTGACAGCAGTCAGAAATGAACGCCCTGATTGGCAGCCTCCAAGGAGGAGTGTTTTCTCAAACATTGCACAGAATGGAAATGCTATGTATAAATGAATTTTGATTGTTTATTGAGTTAATTTCAGCATGAATAGGTGACGCAGTCATTTCAGATAAATGCTATTATTTCAATTCAGATAGAACGGTCTTTTTGCTTGTCTGGTGGCACAAACTTTCCTAAAAGAAAGTTTCTTTAAAAAAGACTTAAGTAATTAGTTCTCTGGTGTTAAGGAAGTGCATAAACCTGTAAGAATTTAGGAACTATTTAAAGGAAAGACTTTCCATTAAGGAAAAGCTGGAAGATTATTATGCTAATAGCAGTCCGGGTGGTGCCATTCCATGTAGAATTCCCATAGGTATTAATGGAAGTTTTGTGCTAAATCAGCAGTAGTTTTAGGTAGTGGATTGTAAAAAGGGATATGCTGCCCAGCAGGGTCTTAATCCTTCTGCATTTACTTAGGCAAACTTTGCCTTTGAAATGCTTTTGAAATCTGTCCCAATTTTCAACAAGAGTCATGCCTGAATAATATTACAGGATCGGGCTTCAAATGTAAGGGCAACAGAATTTAAATATGTTAAGACAGATCTTCTTTTAATCCTGAGATGTAGAACGTGGGTTAGAGGAGGAATGAGCTGTAGCTTTAGCTTGTAACTTCTTGTCTTATCTACCGTGGACTGATTTCTCCACGTGTTCTTGTCCTGTTTTGTTTTCAGAGACAGTTCTGTTGCTTAGGCCAGGATTCTGCAAGGATGGGACCCCTGGAAGCAGTTGGTGAAGAAAACCAGACAGATGCAATGAAAATGGAGATGTTCACCAAGCTGTACTTGCCGAGATACACCACTCCACTGAATGAATTGGCTTTGGACCCTAAACCAGAACTGAAGGACAGCACAACACTAGTTGAAGTGCAGATAATCCTTATCTTTGCTTACTGTTCCATCATTCTGCTGGGGGTGATCGGGAACTCCCTTGTCATCCACGTGATCATCAAGTTCAAAAGCATGCGTACAGTGACAAACTTCTTCATAGCCAACCTGGCTGTGGCTGACCTGTTGGTGAATACGTTGTGCCTGCCCTTCACTTTGGTTTATACGCTGTTGGGTGAATGGAAACTGGGCCCTGTCTTGTGCCACCTGGTGCCTTATGCCCAGGCTCTTGCTGTGCATGTGTCTACAGTTACTTTGACTGTGATTGCTTTGGATCGGCATCGCTGCATTGTCTACCACTTGGAAAGCAAGATCTCTAAGCGGATCAGCTTCTTGATTATAGGGGTTGCCTGGGCAGTCAGTGCCCTGTTGGCAAGTCCTCTGGCTATCTTCCGTGAGTACTCATTGATCGAGATCATTCCTGACTTCAAGATTGTAGTCTGCTCTGAGAAGTGGCCAGGTGAGGGGCAGCTCAATTATGGTACCATCTACAGCGTCTCCATGCTCCTGATCCAGTATGTGCTGCCTCTAGCAGTCATCTCCTATGCCTATGCTCGTATTTGGACCAAGCTCAAGAACCACGTTAGTCCTGGGGCGGGGAATGACCACTACCACCACCGGCGTCGGAAAACCACCAAGATGCTGGTGTGTGTGGTTGTGGTGTTTGCTGTCAGCTGGCTGCCATTTCACACCTTCCAGCTAGTTAGTGACATTGACAGTCAGGTGTTAGACCTGAAAGAGTACAAACTGATCTACACAGTTTTTCATGTCATTGCCATGTGCTCAACGTTTGCCAATCCCCTTCTTTACGGCTGGATGAACAACAACTACAGGACGGCCTTCCTCACAGCCTTCCAGTGCGAACAGCGGCTGGACTCCATCCACCCTGAAGTATCGGCAGCTTTCAAAGCCAGAAAGAAACTAGAAGCAAAGAGGATTCAGTTCCCTGGAGACTCTTTCACACAACCTACCAATGTCTAAGAAGTCTGACTTTAAAGAAGAAACTAATATGTTGTGGACCAAGGGACAGATCCATTTTGACACATGCATTTTTAATGCATAGTTTTACTCATGAATGGTGAAAGAAAAGTAGCAGGAAAGTCAAGGCAGGTGGTACAATTTGAGGGGAGTTGGTTGGCACCAAGAGTTTGTAACTCTACTCTACAACTCCAAGGAAATAAAAAGGAGAGACTTTGTTTATGGCTGTCTCTAACAGGGTAAAAGACGCTCCCATCATTCCCATCTCTCTTTCACAAGTCGAAATGACGAGGACATTTTGCTGGTTTTTCTATAGGAAGGCAAACGGCTGATTTGTAGCGTAGGAGTATTGATGGTGAGAGCTGGTAATTTTTATGTTGCACATGGAGGTCAGGGAGAGCAGAAGTCTGCCAGGAGAATGAAGACTGCCTGGGGAGAACGGGCTGCGCTAGTTAAAGCGCAAACTTTTCAGACCCCTTCTCTCCTGCAGGCACCTTTTGTTAAGATAAGGGAATTCAGAAAAGAAGTATGTTACTGTTCTTGATTTGTACTGGAGTACTTCAAACCAGAGCATTTGAAACAGATTGGGGGAAAAAAGAGGGGGAGAAACCCCCCACAACTAAAGATCAAAAATCCCAACAGATTAAATGTGGAGAAAGATCAAGATTCCACATAAAATAAAGTGGGATTTTGGTCAATCAAATAGGGTAAAAACTCATTCCTTATGAATCGACTGTGGTTATGCTGGTGAGGAAATCGCAAGCCCCTGACCAGATCAGTTATTCCCTGAAGATCCCTTTCTTTTATCCTGCACTGGGAAAAGCTCACAAATACAGTGCTTTAAAGTGGTGTTTGAGGGCAGGGGATGCTGGCTCAGGTCTTCTGTGAGCACTTCATAAACCACCAATATTTTAATTTTCAGGGCCTGCTTAAATGTCTAACGTGTTATTAACTCCACAGGCTATGAATTGTTGCTGCTTTCTCCCTGGATAATAAAACAGCAGATAATTTTGATCCTCTGGAAAGGCTGCTAGATGGTAATGTGCTTTTCCTTATTGTGGTTTTTATGTCACACACTCATCTTGTCTTGGAGCTTTTTCCATCTTTAGCCTTTGTAAAGATTAAGAACATCTGAATGACTGTAACCTAATAACAGTATGCTAGCTTTATGTGATAACTTATCAGTTATTCTGCATGCTGTAGTTAATAGTTAAATTCCTTTTTTTGCTCAGGTAAAATATTTTAATCTGTTTACTGTGTTGTACACAGCAGTGTTCAATTCTTCTGTGTCTTTGTTTAGCCTCTTTGAACTCATTAAAGAGACGAAGAAAATTTCAATCCCTGTTTATTTCAAGCTGCCCTGTTGCTTATCTAGAATAAAAATATGCGTGATACTTTCACTTGGAGTCTCTTTCCACAGCTAAATTTCAGCTGCCTCTTTTTTTTTTTTTATCTCAATTTTTCATTGTTCCAGAATTCATTGTTTTCTCTCTAACAAACTAGAAACCAACAAAATTGAGTAGTGAAGTGTTAGCAATGTAATGAATGGTATCAGAAATCTATCAAGTGGAAAAATGCATCTTTGTGTGTGAAGTATTTGGCAGCCTCCTTTAAAGATCCATGAAATCATTTGGACTTGGATTTTCATGAAGAGAGGAGGGAGGTCTAGAGAATTAGCTAGTGTTTACTCAAGCAGGAAAAAGTATCCATCATTCTTAAACAGTTTTACTGAAATAGATTAATTCTCAACCATGTTGAGAGCATGATATTGTCCATAAGTTATTTTTGTCTGAGTATTAATAATATCTGAAATGTAAGCTCAACATTGTTATGGGTGAGGAAGGATTACAGAAGTGTGCAATTACTATAGGCATAAATCATATGTATCGGTTACAGTTGACTCTGAACCCTTCATCAAAAGTATTATTGCCACAAATAGCCTCCTTTATTTAAAAATCAAATGTTTAAAAGTTCTGTTTCAACTCTTTTAAGCCTGTTAGAGTGTGGTACATAGATGGTTTTGAAGTAACCATGACATTATGTGCTAAAGCTAAAATTGCTGAGCTAATTCTCCATAATTTTAAGTCTGCTTTACGTCATCCTGTGTTGAAGTGATTAATCACAAATTATCTTTCAGTCTGTTTCATGGCATCTTTATTTTACTGCTTCCTGAGCTTTCTGTGCAGCCATCGTGTTGAACCAAAGTTGGAGCACTAATTTATTGCATTGCTTTCTTCTGCTGTACGGCAGTGGGTCAGTACCTGCCTTACAGATACAGACCTCCGCACAGTGTCCCACCACCACTTGAAGGTGGGACATGAAAGAGCCAGTGCTCACAGCCTACCGTGTTGCTTAGTAGCTTCTCGGGACTTGGCTCCTGCACAAACACAGCTACGTGCTTGAGTACCCCTTCGTGGTGTAGGCAAATCAGGCCTTTTCTCGCCAAAAGCAATGGTGCCCAAAATCATAGCTATCAGAAGGATGTGGAAAGCCAGGGTTTGTCCCCATTTCCCCCTTAGGGAAAGTGAACCTATAAACAGGTTCTAAGCACCAGACCAAGGAGTCTGCAGGGGATCCTCTGCTTTGCTTGAAATAGGAACTGGAATCTAGGTGTCCCCAGTTCACCTGTCAGTGCTTCAGTTAGTTTTCTCAAAAGCACTATATTCTTTTCCTATTGAATAGGTACAAGTTTTATGCAAAGCTGAAGAATACCAGGAGCAACCCTCACTGAAGAATTTGCAAGTAGGTGTTGGGGCACCCAAAGTGAAACGTCATCGCTGATTCTGAGCGAGAGTTTGAACCAACGTGCCTCAGTTCTGATGAGAGTGACCTAGCCAGCACACTGCAGCCTTTCCTGAGGTAGCAACATACGTCGTCTTAGATCTGTTTGATTGTATATAAAACATGATTTTTAAGGGCAGGTGGTTGTGACCTTTGTGTGGCACTTGGGTTCCAGGCCAAAGATCTCAAAACAGACAGAATTTAAGTTATCTCCACCATGTTCTTCATGACTTCTTCTACTATAAAGATGCTGCACTGTGGGAGGGAGGAGAGCAAGGAAAGTAACAGTATACTAATCTCTGGGATGGTCTTACCCAGGGCTTGCCTTTGGGGCTGGCTTTTAAAAGGGAGACCTATCCACCATGTGGATCCCATCAGATGCAATCCCGGATCTGAAGCTGCTCAGCACCTAGTTCTGGGTCTTGCTGGATGAACACATTTTGATGCTTTACAAATTGTACTGGCAGAGTTGTGTCTCCAGGCTTAGGCAGCAGCAGAGTGCTGAACAGAACACAATTAGATGTGTACAGCTACACCCGTGCTTTCTCCCAGCACTGGCTGGGGACAAGCCAGCTCAGACCCAGCAGCAGAAGAGATGCACTCATGTGCTCTCCTGAGGCTTTCATGCTTTGCCTCAGAGGAGGATGTAGCAGCTTGGGACTGGCACTACAGGCATGGTGCCATGCTCCTTCCAGGTGAGCGTTAAAAGTCACGTTGCCTGTTCAGGGCTACAGCCATTGGACTACAAGTGAAGAAGTAATCCTGAGGAAGCTTGCCAGAGTCATATAGGAGGCCAGTGAAGCTGGGGTTTTTGTTTACAGGGACAGTGCTGAACCCTCTCAGCTAAATATGAGTAAATGGTCTTCACTGAGAGTTGTGATGTCCACACAGAGCAGCAGACCATGACTGAGGAGGAAGTATATCATCGTGAATCTGAGAAAAAATCTATTTGAGGACATAGCAATTAAAATAGAGGGACTAGAGTTGGGCAACAAATGGGTTTAGTATACATATCTATTTAGATATGGATTTTATGGCAGAGCCTTGCAAAATCTGTTTGTTAGGATTAAGGTTGTTAGAAATAATTCTAGTGCCCCACGGTTGCTTCAACCAGATCTTGTATAAAATGTGTAATGGACATACATACATTGCCAAAATGTTGATAACAAGTTAAATAACACTAACAGTAATAACTGAATGGAAAATATTGTCTGCATTTTATCTCTCAGGTCACAAAATAATCACTGAATTGACAGATTAGTATAATCCATTTCCTTGCTTCATAGTTTCTAAACCCCCTCAGGGATTTTTCTTATATTAATCCAGGTGGTGACCTTAAGGGGTAAATGTTGTCTTCGGATCCCTGAGTTATTTACCTGGTATCATCATTATAAATGCCATTCCATAATAAGGGAGCTACTTTGTGCCAAATTCAGGTTCTTTGTCCTAAGAAGCTAGAAGATATATGTAAATCTACGCAAGGTTGCTGAAAAGTCATGTTTTTAATACTGCAGTATAAATGCTTATTTATGCAATTGATAGTGATTTTCATATATCATCTTCATTTAAAAATTATTAGCTTGGGTGTCACTTTAAAAGAAAATTAATACAAAACTGAAAGCTGCCAAAACTGAAGTGAGAAAGTCAGAGGATAAGCGGCTACTTCAAGATAGAGCAAGGAAGGGGCTGGTGAAGGTGTAATTGATTTATAGACTTTCCTTCTTCCCTTAGTCTGAGCAGGGAGAGAAACGTGTTAAAATGAAAGCGGGGCAAATGAAGACACAGATCAGTCGTATGCACAATGCACAGTGTTGCCCAGGGAAACTGAGAAACTTTGAACAGAAATTCCCATGATCATCTGAGCTTTAAAACTCACATCATGTTCTCAAGCAAGTAAACCAGTGTCTGTACATTGTTTCACCTAAATGCAATACAAGTAAACAGCTCCATACTGATAATGTTTCAGAAGGAATGGATGTTTTATTACTTCTATCCAGTATATGGGATGAATAACGCACACATACCCCTCCTAAGCTCATTTCAGATGGGGTATATGAAAAAATTGATGCTTGCATTAGAATTCTTCCCCTCTCAGACTTCACTGAGCTGCTCTGGAAGGAGAGGACTTCCAGCTATAAAGCTTAAAGACTGCAGAATTATATATCTGATGATGGATGCACAATTTAGCATGAACAAATTATTATAATTTTTTTTTCTTGCTGATACTGCGTAGGAGAAGCAGGCTGTGGTTTGCCTCTTGGACCTGGAACTGAATTTACACAGCTGGAGTTTATATGAAACAGACTTTTATTTGTTTACTTCACAATTCTCATAATCTACTAACCCTGCTGTATAGGATGTTTTCAACAGTAGAATCCATGCTTACACATTCATGCAGCCAAACTATTTCTATCCCTCCTAGGCTGCACAGAAGAGTAGTCATCTAGGGCAATTCTGCTTACTGGCATCCATCAAAATTAGAGTTGTTTGTACCCAATTGGATTTCAAAGTTTGTTGGCAGCACTGTAACTTTTTAGCTTATTTAAGGTAACCAAGCTGGTGAAACGGTTGGTCTTGCTCTCACTGCATGCTATCTCAAGGCAAGCCGACCCTGGCTGGTCACGACCACAGTTACCCAGATATTTCTCACCAAAATGAGCCTGAAGACAGAGGCTGAGGCAGAGACACCCCTCCTCATGGACTGTGGGGTTTGCTCCCAGCAGCTGGGCTTGGGGAAGTGTCAATCAGTTTTTCAGTGACAATGCATGTTGCATTTGGTGGCATTTTTTCTCACTCACACCCTGATGTGGATGACTCTAGAGAGTGTCAACGTGCAAGTGCCACACATCTTCTGCCTCTCAAATCCAGTGCAAACCAGTTTCCAGAGCTCAGAGACAGCTGGCAGTAAAGGTCTGTCCTGGTTTGAGACAGAACAAACCAATTTTCTGTTTTACAATTTTACTTTTACTTAGCTGAGTCTCTTCTAACGAACTCAACTCTGAACTTAACAGCACATTGTTCAGAAAACTGTTCACTCTCACAGTGATAAGACCTGCTGGGTCTGGTACGCAGAAGAGGCCCTTGCTTACACTTATTGCTAGGACAACCAAGGTCAGGTAATTCTGTTATTTGCCCTGTTGGAGGGTCGGAAGCAGAAAAGCGCTGAGGGGTCACACCTGCAGGGAGGAATGGACAGGACAGGTGACCCAAAACTGACCAACTGGGGTATTCCATCCCATCCTCGTCATGCTCAGTATAAAAGCTGAGGAATCAAAGGGTCAACTCTCTTTCATCAATGGCCAGCGTCCAAGGAGGACCCTGTCTGTTCGCCTGCCTTTGACCCCAGTCTGAGTGTTCCTGACTCCAGATCTGGAATCCAGCTCCTGTCAGTCACTGAGTCCAGTCTGGGACTTTTCCAAATGCCTGTTGGTGATGTGGCTGAAACCATGACAAGGTCCACAGACACCCATGTACTGAGCACATGAACACTGCGTACCAGCACAGGGAGAGCTAAGACAGCTTTTGATCCATATAGGCTGGGCTGCTGACCCTGTGGCTGTGGCAGAGTTCCCCTCAGGCTGGCCCATCCTGCGTGCCTTAGTGATAGATTAAGGCTAGCTCTGGTATCTTCCACTGCCCCTTCACCAACATGTCTCAAGGCAGCAAAAGCTGACGGCTGCTTCGTAATAACACATAAATCAAGTGCTGGAGGCTCGGCCACTTCGACAGTGTGTTTCTGCCCATGTCTCCATCAGCTATCCTGCTGGTACCAAAACTGAACTGGCAGGGGGATCCATGGGGAAGAATATTTCACACGTAAGAAGTAATAATGTTCTTGTAATGACAGAAACACTGGCTGACAGGTGGTTATGGCAAAATATAAATACTTTAAAGCAGAGCTGGATGCAGCTGTGGTGGAACAGGAGCGTGCAACAGCACAACCTCTCAGAATCACACAGCAGCTTTTTGTGAGTGCATACATTCTTGAGTCTTAAAACAATATAATCACTGACTGATTATTTTGAAATTAGACCACAAAATAAGGCTGTAAAAGTAAAGTTTTATGAATACCATACTTTGGGAAAATGACATCATTACTTAAAAGAGGCAAGCACACAAACAAATAACAACATGTCATATCTAAGATTGAAAAGATGCTTTATAATGAAAGCTGAAGACTATAGATTTTTTTTTAAAATTAAAACATGAATTTGTCTTTATCAATTTACTTAGGACTTTTTTTTTTTCTTCAGACAAGCTCAGCAAGAAGCATAACTCTACTAGATCTGTTTATTAAACTCAGTAGTCATTTTGTGTAAGAAATGCTTATGCACCTTACTATTAATACTCTTTCTGGAGATAAATGTTTCTAATCAAACTTTCCATTTAATTGTTGGAATAATACTGCGGTTAACAATGAAGATTCTTTAAGAGATCACTACATCAATACTGATTTTAACTGTGTGGACTGTATTTCACCCCAATATTTCTCATTCTCTCATCCAAAGATATTAAGGCCCTTAGCAAAAGAGAAAGAGCATTACTGTCCCTGTACCAGAGATGGGGAAACCAGGGCACAGACAGGTAAAAGGGTTGCTGAGTGTCTTGTGGTCCATATTCACTGCCTGTGAGCTTGTGTGTGGGCGCAGCTTGCTATGCCAGATGGCTGAAGCTGAAGGCTTCCACACTATCTGTAGAAACAAGCTGGGAGTCCCTCCGATTACAAGCATTTTACTAAATAAAACAAGAATAGAAAGTGAAGCTGAGCAGTATGTTGCTGATAGTCCACACTACTGAATTGGCATGCTCCTTGGCACTGTTTTGGATTCTGCCAAATAACACTCTCACAGATAGAGCTTATGTATGCATGCAGCAGATTGTTCCCAGTTGATTGTGTGGCCAAGACCGATATGGTTCTCTCTGTCCTCCAGCACTGTCCTATCATTGACAGTGAGAGTACCTCAAACATGCCCTCAGTGCCACCTCTCAGAATGTACAGCACACACCCATGGGTTCACGCTGTGAAAACCCTTCCCTGATGGGCTGCAGCATGGCTCTTTTAACTCCAAAGTCTCTGAAGATATGTCTGAGGGATAGAGAGATACCACACCAGGTGTAGAGGAGACTTAAGATTAAATACCATAAAATTTGTAGGAGAGCTACTACCAGTATACATTATCTGACCACAAGGACAGAAGAACAGTGCACTGCCCAGTTTCATTGAGCTAGAGTCTCTGTGTCTGAATTTCCCTGCATAGAGAAGGAGGTTCTCCACCCTTCTACAAAGGGTAAGCCAATGTGTAGGCAGCAAGGATTTTCCTGAGTACTGTACTCAAACACCAACCTAACAGTAATATAGTTGTGGTTGCTGTGAACAAATAGCAGAGCTAACAGCCCTCTGAAAACAAAAATATGAAAATCCCAGATATTTCTGTCCTGTTGTCTATATAGCCAGCCTGATTCATTATTGTTTATTTGCTTTGCACGGCCACTGTAACAGGTATGAACTGTGCATGTAAGCATACGTGTATATGTGTATGATCTCTATCGATCGATCGATCTATCTATCAATCTATCTATCTAACTCCATCTGTTTAAAACAAAGTGAGGTTTCAGTTTCAAAGGGCTTAAAACCTAAGTACTATGTAAGCTTAGAGATAATAGTTGCTTGCATGGTTCTTGCACTAGAGGGACATGGCAACAATTTATACTAGTCAGTGTGATATGAAATGGTCCAGAAACCCCAGACAGGTGACATTAAATCCAGCTTCTGTAAGTGACTGGTGAAACTTTAGAGACAGGGATGCAGAGTTTATGGTCTCCAGTACTGAGATCCAATGTGAGTTTCCTTAAGTCAAAGGAACAATGGCAAGGACAAGCAGAACTACAAATGAAGCAAGGGGTTAGACGATAACAAAGGCAGTCTCTCTGTGTAAGGCAAGTTTGCCTCCTTCAAATTTAAGAATCCATGGTTCGTTCAGTCAGCTGGAATCAAATATATATAAAAAAAAAGGAAAGAAAGAACTCATTACATTCAGGATCCTTATTTTTATTTTCTTTCTTTTTTCTAATGGGGAAGAAAAAGGGCTGCTTATCCAACTCTGTATAATTGATTAAGGACATAAATCGAAATGAAAAATAATGCCCTCCATGATTGCTCTTCAAAAGCCTAAACTGGAAATACACCCTAAAAGGATGCTTGCAGGTTTATCAATCCCATCCATCATCCTTTCCCTGTTAGGACTTGTGCCTATGCTATGAATGCTGATTTTAAACATCCGGAGAAGCTGCCTTTCTGACTCTTAAGTTAGCTGGAAACCACAATGGTCTGTCAGCTTATTCTTAATAAACTACTGTCTAGTGTCTCTCAGAATCTCTTCTTCTAGCTTGGGCTATAAAATCAGGCAGTAACTTCCTCTAACCTTACTCCATGTTAATTATTTTTCTATTCCTGACAAACTTTTAGAGCACTTCATAATCTCGTATGCATATGTTACATATGTATGATTGCAACTCATTTCTGGCTTCTCTGATTTTCCTATAGTGGAATATAGCTGTTCCAGTCCATGAAAAAAATAATAAAATCCAATCCCTCATTTTTATTGCTTAGTTTACTACTTCTCTGAGACATAATACAGGTGATGCCAGAAATTTTCAAGTTCTCTGTGAGAATACATATATGGGTTATATTGTGGTAACTAGGTATATGTATAGCTTGGTACTATAAAAGAGACTGGAGTCTTTGGCTACATAATGCTTAAATCTTGATTTCTGCAGAAAATTCTCATGCCTACAACTTCAACAACTGCTTCTAATCACTATGCAAAACCTACTAATTCAGCAGCAATAAAGCAGCAGAAAGAGCTGCATGGGTGCTTGACAGGACAAGAAGGCAGGGTGAGGCAGTTCGTACCACTCACCTCCTGGCAGTCATGTAACTTGAAAGATACTGAACTTTGGCTCAAGAAGGTGTTTTGCTTACCTATTTTGTCCTGTTATACAGAAAGTTGTTTGTCCCTTCTGGTGCACACGGGTGGTCTCTGCTGCTGAAAGCGTCTGATGACAGCACTACTGTATCCTTGATACACCCCCTCTTTCACTTTTCATTGCCCATCTCCCCACCCAGTTCACTGAAAAAGAGATTTTCCTCTTGGGATCTACGAGTGACAGTCCTTCACAGACTGTTTTACAGCCTTATGTCTTTGCAAATCCAAAGCAACTGACATTTAAACAGCAGGGAAGAGCCAACAGTGCAAACAGAACTACAACGCTATCACAGCAGGGCTTCCTGTTTAAAGTAAATGAAATGCTGACTTGTCAAATTAAAAACAGGTAAAATGGGGAAGGTCAGAACGCTGATGCCTTTGTTCTTTACTCATGTTGATAATTTCATATTAGAAACTGCCTTCATGTTTGTCTACTAACTTTCCAGCTATCCAGTGTCACAGTTGCTGAGGCAAAAAAACAGATTAAAGAGGTAAATTATTAGGTCTGCTTTTTCCAACACAGACAGGCTGAACTGCACTTCTGATCTTTGTACCAGTGGGCGTGTGATCCTTGGTGTTGGTGTCTGTATCTTAACTCCTGCAAGCTGATGTGTTTACTGCTGAACTGTGATGGATGGCTACCAGCTTCTGTTGCCAGAAAGAGCTAAGAGAGAGAGGAAGGCAAATTTCAGTGAAAACCAGTTTTGAATTTAGGCTTACAAATTCCTTTTTCTCTTTTGAAAATCTCCCCATAAGTGATTTCATCCCTTTACATATGCATGTGTATGAATCATGTTGCCTGCACTCCTTCAGTTGCATGGAAGGATCAGCAGCATCTGACTAAAATTTCATGGGACTGCTCTCCCTGGAGGTGACCAAGTACGAAGTCCTCATTTACGTAATCCTCATCTTAAGTAAGCAGATACCCTCTCAGGCTGGAGCACTCTGAGGCTGGAAAGCTGCAGATGCTTGATTGCCCTTGGCAAAGTTCTGGTTCATCCATAAGGATGCAACAAGTCTGAATGACCAGTCCCGAGCCCAGTCCTTTTTGCTACGTCTAGCAAAATCAATGAAAAACATGTAGTTCTCAGTTTCTCACACTTCTTTTCCAATGGTGGTGCTTACACCTTAGGATGTCAAGGAAGAGTGGCTCTTAGCAGTTTAATTTGGAAAAAGTGAGTATTATTTTCTGTATCTCCATGGTGTTTTAGATACAATGCATCTGTCTATAGCACCTCTTAAGAAACTCACCACAATAACCTTCCTGAAAAGCATGACAGGAGGGAAGGTCCTTCACATGGTCAGGCTTTTACCTCTGCCTCATTTCCTGAGGCACTTTACTGATCACTCCTGGGTACTTCTTGCCTGGCTGTCAGTAAGTAAGGCTTTAATGTTTCATGTCTAATACCTTGGGTGGCTCGAGTCTTTAGGCAAGACAGCTCTCATACTTCCTCCCTTAGAAAGATGTTGTTGACTCTCATTTCCAAACAATCCTCTTCAATAACATGGATACAAACCAGAGAACTGGTTTCTTCAAAACACCATGAAATTGCTTTTGCAATTAAAAAAACCAAACAAGCCCAGCACAGGCAGCATTTGAAATGGGGCACATGAACTCATTTTTATGATGTTTGAAAGCCATATACAGCCACATTTAGACTCTGATCCTCTCAGAGACTGCTGAGAGCCTTTGCCTGCTGCAGATTCCAGTTTCTTACTAGACACCTTTCAGGAGGAAAGAACTGAAAGCCAACCCAGAACACAGACAGCCTAGTTTCATCATCTAGCCTTAAAGAAGTACAAAACCTATGCAAGGAGAATTGACTATCAGAGTTCAACAATTCGTTAGGTTTTCTTTTCTTATTAATACACACAGCTTAATTGATTTTTACAACAGCTCATTTTAAAAATATGGTCCTAGGTAGTACGCCTGGTATATTTTTATAATGTGACTGCAGGACTGGTAAAAAGGGAGATGTAGGCTATTAAGGCACAGATGTGTTCCCATTGCTTACAATCTTGGAAACACTTAATGCAGACCCTGTTAGATTTGAACAATGCAGCACCTAGCAACTCAGGAGTACTTCAATCCTATGGTACTTTGGCAGGTATTTTATTCAGATGAACAGCATGCCACCTGAGGTCATGATTAGTTTGTAAATCTATGCTGAAGAGATCTTCTGAACTCTGCAAAATTATACCAGAAAAAAATATTCTTTTGCATGGACAGAATCAAAGGCAAGCTATCTTATTTTACCCTCACTTTTTTTTTTTTTTTTTTTATGTTTAATCAAACACTATTAGTTGCCTAACACAGAAATTTGAGTTTTTTTTTTTTTTTTTCTTTTCCTGAGATACTCTTAATCTGGGTGGGATGTTATAAGCAAAAGGAGAAAAAGAAGTCAGGCATTGGCGAATGTACCTGAAGACAATGGAATGAACCATTGAGAAAAAATAGTGTTTCTCATGCAGAAATCTATATTACACACTCTTTTGCCGGCATGAAATGTAGCTAAACACTCCTGTACAGTTTTCTGAAGCAGAGCACAAACAAACAGAACAGTAAGTGCTATGTAGCTGCTGACCAGATTCTCAGCTCCAATAAATTAGGTCAGTGTAGTTCCACTGCATGTCCTAACACTAAGCCCATTTATATCGCTTTGTGGCATCGGCCTGAAGAACTCTCCCCTTCACAAGCTCAATTTCAGGTGGAGGCAATAAAAATAAATGCACTACATTAATGCTGTGTAAAAATTTTTTCATGTGCCCTACTTTTCTCTCTTTGGAACTTTATTTGGATGGAATATTAGTAAACACAACTTGTGTCCTCATATCTGAACATCAGGTGCCAGCAACGGGCACATGGGAAGAAAGGCTGGTGAGTAACTGGCAGCTGGTGGCTGGGGTGCAAGGTCGAGTTTAGGAGGAATGGAGATGCCTGGGACTGGGATTAAAAGAAGATAAGAGACTTTTTCCAAGAGAGCTTGAAGATACTCAGGATGGGGATAGAAAGAAGAATTAGAGGGTAGAAAAGTGGAGCCAGAGGTTAGGTTTTATAAAAAAACAGCTGTTTGGTAAGGTACTGGAGAGAGTCAGAGATTGGAGCTATGGTCAAGGGAGGGTAATAAAAAAAGCCTTTGCCCAGTCCTGTTAATCCTGTGTTTACTTGATGCCCTTTTCACTCAGCTTAGTGTTTGGGTTGGTATACCTGTGTTAATGGTGGTGTTCATTGGTCTCCATACTTTGTAAATATTATACACATTGAAAAAAATTCCAAGGGCATTCAATCATCTAAGCAGAAAGGTCTCACTTGTCTTTGTGCTCTTTCTCTTAGTAAAAAAGTATTTTATTCTGAGCTTGTCCTGATAATCACAAAATTTGAAGACATCCCAGGGAAAATATTTTCACCATTATTTAAACCTGATGAAGTTCCCTGTTTCTCCTCACCTCAAGATGAATCCATTTCAAATTTAGGAAGCCAGTGGACAGTCCAGATGGAGTCTGGAGCTCCTCATCAGCAGCCAGTTGCATTGGCCAGTTTCAGCAATCCAGCTGATGACTGGCAGTTGGTCCTTCATCTGCTCTTGTTCCCATAGAAACAGAGACAAAATAGACAAACTTAGGTAAAGCTTTTTTTCCTTTTCTTTTTCTTTCTTTGTTATTTTTTTTCTGAAAGAAAGAACAACAGAAAAGACATTCATGAAGTGCTGCTTGTTTTCTGTGACCTAGGGCTCTGGGCTCTTTTTCATTGGAATTGGCAGAAAGTAAACAGTCAGCTACTGTATCATAACAGCCTGTGGAAATGACAAGAGGTACAGGCTCAAGTGGGCTGGAGATATTGAGATATTTTCTAAGTAAAACATACAGACAATAAGTCAACAGTAGTAAAATATCGGTAGGAGTTTAGCAGATGAAAATGTAAACAAAAAGCATGGAAAAACACCTGTAGGTGTGAATATTCTTCTTTGCAACTTAATTGTATTTATGTGCCCTAACGAGTAAGGAATAGAATATATTGTTTAGATTTCTTTCATTACACCATGTACAGAAATGATCAAAATATTTGCTGAAATCAATTCCTCCTTGTGTTATAAACATTTTCTGAAAAGCTACAGCCTTGTTGTTTTGCAAATGCTCATCCTCACCCATCTTTTGGGCAATAAATTGCTCTCACTTATTCTTACTGAAATTATTTAATTTCTTTACAGTGCAATGTAGCAGAAGTTGGCCCAACAAGTATGCTTTGTGGCACACATTCCTGTAAGAAAATGACAATTTTACTTGGCATTTAAATGTGCCAGAAAGGAGAAGAAAATGTGCAACACCTTTCCCTGGGACTCCAGGTCCTTCCTGCCTCAAAATTGGTGGATTTTGTAACTAGAGTCATTGACCTTTCAGACAGATATATCATATGAATGACAGTGCTCCATCTGGATTTGGATTAATGGTGCAGGTGACATTTCCAGAATTTATGCATTTCCTGGCTAACTTCTTACTTCTTCCTGTAGTACATCCATCAGCCCTGAAGGCTGATGCTTGTTGATTCTCTTATTGAGACATTACACTAGTAGCTGGACATATATTTAAAGCCAGTCTCCAGATATATTTACTAAAAAGCTGAGAAGGCATCCACCCCAAAAACTACTGCAAAGGAAAAGCACCACTCTGGGAGTTAGTTTTCATATTATGACATAGTTTCACAATAATTTTTGATGGGTTTTGGTGATAATGTAGATCTTTATATATGTGGTCACTAATTCTTGTGGTCTTTGAGCCTCAGCAGCCTTGAGGTATTTCTAATGCAGCGGAGGAGTGGGCTAACTGAGCTGGTGGCTGGCAAGACTAATAAAATGCCTAAGGAAAACAAAAAGCCTTGTCTGTTCTCATGAGAAACATCTATTTCCAGTAGCATTTTCACATTGTAATGCAGCCAGAAGAGAATTCTTAATGGTTTTCATTAATAATGAACATTTTAGGATTTTACTCTAACAGTACCTCCTAACAAGAGAACTTACTTTCATTTCATCATTTTCTTCCTTGCAGTGGAAGGAAGTAATTTTACATGTTAAAAGAAATCAAATAATGGTGAATCCTGCTTCTTAAAATCTCATAGACAGAACTCTGCAATTTTGGTTTGGAACAAAAAGTAAAAAGATGAGATTTATTTATTTATTTATTTTTAGGAGATAGGTGAACCTAGGTTCTCTGCTTTAGTATTTACTTCTCGGTGCCCCATACACCAATTTATTCGGCTTCTTTTGCAGATGACTGAGTAACTTGAACTCTCTACTGAACACAGACTTATATATATACATGAAGTAAGACTCATGTATATATAGTAGGATAACAAGGCAAACTTTTGCACCCTGTATATAGAAGATTATTACAGAAAATTAGCTATAAAGTGCAAGAGTTCCCTTTCTTAGAGCATCAGAATGACTGGATAAGGTAGAATCAAAGGTCTGTTTTACCTCAAAAAGGCCAGAAAGGGTGAATAACTGATGTGAAAGGGGAAGAATAGCAACAGAGCAAGCATGTGATGACAACTCCCCTCGATACTTTCTGTTTTCCAGAGAGCTACACCCACTGGATGTAGGTAATATGTCTACATTAAATAAACACTTGAATGCTACAAAATTGTTAGATTTCAATTCCACAAGCTTGTCCGAGCAAGCTTGTCTTGCCTTTTAGTCCTATTCAAATACTTAACACTCTCCAAGGCCAATTTGTGTTGAGCAAAGGACAAACGCTCCTTTGGTTTCTTTTCGTCTGAATCATTGTCAGTTTTATTTGCTGCCTCCCTTAAGAAGCAAAGCCCAAGAGCTTCACCACAAGGCCTGAAATACCATCACCTTGTGCCTATTGATAAAAAAATCTACCAACTAATTCCTTATCTAAAGCAGCGCTAGAAGAGAAATAGGGAAAGGCTGGTTTGCATAAAGCCATTACTGTTCACACCCAGGGGCCAGGGGGAGTAAGGGGCAAGGGGCAAGGGCTGAACTGCAGCTCGGTCCTCCACAGTCACTCCCCCAGACTTCTGCAGAGCTTTGGGTTGGCTTTCACAACCAAGTCAAGTCACCTACCCACATTCAGCAAGGCTCAGCAGCCGGTGCTTAGTTTCTGTCAGCCCCAGCCTTCTTTGATTTACTACCCAAATATTCACTGAACAGAAGGTGCAGATTTATATCCTGAATTCTTGTGCGATCAGCTCTAGAAAATATTAAAAAAGAAATTAGTGGCACATGTGTCAGTCCATCCTTTCTGCATTTAATCTGTATATTATCATCATTTTACTGTAACATATCATTATAATGACTTCATGAGTATCATATTTTCAACTATATTTCCTTAGTTCCTCTACCTGACATATTTACCATTTTCCTATTTATTACTAATTATTTAAATATCTATTAGGGTATCACATAAGCAACAGTGCAACTACTGTAATATAGAAAGGTTTCACAGGTAGACATACAAAGTATGTACAGTTTACATAAACTTTAGCAAACACTATTTAAACCAGACTGAACTGTCTCCATCAATAAATGATGATTTGGGTAAAGATAAAACAACTACTAGAAAATCAATACTTAGTTATTATCCAAGGATACAGGCTGTTTTTATCTCCTTTCACATGAAATTACATAGTAATACATTCAGCAATTTGCTGCTTGGCTTTTCGTCAGCAAGTAATTTCTTATAAAAGCAAACAGCAGGCCAGCTATCAGCAAAAGGCAGGCATCAAGCATCTCATTATTTGAGACACGAGAATCTAATGGGAAAATACTGCTGCTTCCAAATCTTTCCTCTGCTGTCTATAGTTATTACTGTTGCTATGAATAGGGTGCTTTTGAAAGATGCTGGGCTGGCACCAATGAATGGCTGAAAGCAGAACTTGTCTTCTGCATCCCTAGGTGCAGGAAGAGCAGTGGCAGTACGGCGTGTGCTAGTCAGCCCAATACTACATACTGCCAATTATATGCCACTTCTCATAAACCAGGTTTCTTTGTGTCCCCTGTTAGGCCTTTTACTTGCAGAAGCCCAGGCTCAGGATGTGTACATATCTCCTCAAACCTGGGAGGTCTACCTCTAGCAGTTATATGACAGGTTTGAAGCAAGTGGGTGGAGAAGGATGAGGTTTATTCACGTGGATGTCTGGTGTTCTGAGTTATGGATGTCTGTTTAAATTGGAAGAGGAGAGATTTAGATTAGATATTAGGAAGAAATTCTTTCCTGTGAGGGTGGTGAGGCACTGGAACAGGTTGCCCAGAGAAGTTGTGGATGCCCCATCCCTGAAAGTGCTCAAGGCCAGGCTGGATGGGGCTTTGAGCAACCTGCTCTAGTGGGAGGTTTCCCTAACCCTGGCAGGGTGTTTGGAATTTAATGATCATTAAGGTCCCTTCCAACTCTTAACCATTCTATGATTCTAACTTCCAAATGTGACTGGAAGGTACACAGCAGGATCTGACTCAAGGTTTTTCACAGTACAGTACAGGTAAAATTCAGTTTTCAGATATGGAGCCGCAAAATTCCCTTTTGCCTAGCTCTTGCAGGTGCTGTCTTCTCCCACACAAGGCACGGGTGAAGTCCCATGGAAAAGAATGGAAAACAGTGCTGTGCCCAATCACCTCTCATTCCTGTACCCGCTGCCACATCCGTGCTCTGGGAAGCAGATTAGCAGGCACTCCTTGCTGGAGCAAGGGCATGGAGAGCAGGAATGAGGATGCCAAATGCCCTGCCTCTGGTGAGCAGAGATGCCCTGCATCTCCCCATCACTTCTGAAGTCTCCATGTGGAGGACAGCAGGCATTTTGGTGGGCAGTGGGAGTGGGAAGTTGATACAGATTAATATTCCCTCTTCCTCGGTGCTGGGGCTCTGTTTGTAACATGGGCTCTTTCAGTATTTAAAATCTTCTTTGGGGTTTACTCACTTTCCACAAGCACCAGTTTCTCTAGCCAACTATTTAATATATCGCTGTGCTATGGCTAGATCCTGAAGCTCTCATTCAAGGCAATAAACCCACTGCATTGCGTGAGACTAGCAGCCTAAGTAACAGCTGCCAAGCCCAGCCCCAACCCCAGCCACATTATGAAACTTGAAGGCATAAAATGATTAACATAATTTCTGAAATCTAAAGAAAATTTAGCCACAACTGATTTCCCCAGGCACTCTGGAAATACCTTTTTCTTGTTTAAGAAGTATATAGGTCAGTCAAGTGTTATCAGCAACAGCATTTAATGAGAAAGCTAATGCTTTCACTGCTTCAATCATCAGTTTTTCTAAAGCTGACTCTCTATTTTCAGAAATCTGAGGGTTTTTTTCGTATAAACATATAAATAAGGAGCACAAAGTACAGTACAGGTGAGCAACCTCTGTCCTTGTGTTTCAGCCGGAGCCTCTGTCGCTCCTCGTGTATGTAGCACTTGTTCTCTCATTTACTGATTCTTTAGGGACTTAGTTGACACTTTGCAATTCATCATGATTAAAGAGCAGAGCATAGCCAAGCTGTTTCAAAAGCACACTGAAAGCATTTTCACTTTGTACCCCAGGCCCTCCAACCCTACTTTGATAGTATGTATGAGCCAGACTAGGAAAATGGTCTGAAACCTTTCAGTCCCACACATACCCTGAGCAAGAGAGAGCCAGAGCACGATGATTGTGTGAGGGGAGAGAGCGACCTTTCCTTCAACACTCTCTAAAGCGCACTGACAACTTGTTTAGTATGGGGATGATCTGGCTTGGTGTTATGGCATAGTTTCTACTGGATTTCTGACTTCTCTGAGTAGTGGCTGGAAGATCTGTTACTTGCAAGAAAGATCCAGGATCTTGCCAGGCACAGAGGTGAGACTGAATGGCCTATAGCTTCCTGGGTCCTCTTTTTTCCCTTTTTTGAATACTGGGGTTATGTTCCCCTTTTTCCAGTCTGCAGAGTCCTGCATATAATGAGGAAAAAAAAAACCAACATGGAGTGCATTAGAGATTTTTCTCTTTTTCTAAAATTTTCTGCATAAAACTGAAAACAGACAGATTCTGCAGCTGCAGTATCCAATAGCACAAAAGGAAAAATCAATTCAAATTATACAGTAGGCAGTAGGACTGCCCATGGACTTTCTGTTCTCAGCATTTTCTAACCTTTGAAGTGACCAGCAACCAAAGACAATGAAGCAAATGCTTTTCAAAATGACTCATTAAACAGAACTGTCACATTGCATGATCATGGTCTCTTTTAATCTGCTTTATTATCCAATTGGTCAATATGTGCATACACTTGATCCAATGTGAGGGGGACGATTCTTTCCTTTATTAAGGTTTGGGGGAGCAAATAATTGAATATATGACTACAGGCAAGGAAGAAGAAGGAAGAAGAAAATAAAAATATTGAACAAGTTAGATTATGAAAAAAACACAGTTGGAATGAGTCCCAAGTAATTTTCACTTGAAGCTCCCTATTCCCTGTGTTGAATCAATCCATTCCTTCATTGGATGCTACAGATTTGATGAACAATTCTGCTCGGGAATGACACATGCAGCATACTGTAATCATAATGAACCCTGAAGTACTGTGCAGTAGAAACTGAAATTAGATACATTCTCTGCAGAGTCTGACTAAAGCTGAAATGTAATAGGGTGTCATGACAAAAGAGAACAATAAATGTATGCAGTTTATGGAAAAAAGACTTTGCTACTAAGGTAAATGTTTCTGTTTATTACCTGCCACATACTGGTACCATTTCTCCAAAGCAGTAAACAATACACTTCTGTTAGGAAAAACACTCATTTAAATAGTGAAGCTTTAGAAAAAAAATAGTATTAATTCACAATTTTTTAATTTAAATTTTCCAGAAGATTACTTATTTAACATATGAGACCACGCAGTTTCAAAGTGCTGTCCTAGGAGCTGCTTAAGCTCCCCAGGGTGGTGTTGAAGGCATCTGTTATTAACAGAGATAACAGCATTCTTCAGTCTCAGATAACAAAATCAAAATACAATGTGAAGAAAAGACTGAAGGAGATATCAAAGTTACAAATGAAACTGGATTAAAGGCATATAACCTCTAGGAAGAAGTTATTAAAAATCGTAGAATCATAAAACGGTTAAGAGTTGGAAGGGACCTTAACAACCATCTAGTTCCGAACCCCCTGCCTGAATAGGGGCCCAGACAGCTCCCACTAGACCTGGTTGCTCAAAGCCCCATCCAGCCTGGCCTTAAACACTTCCAGAGGTGGGGCATCCACAACTTTTCTGGGCAACCTGTTCCAGTGCCTCACCACCCTCACAGGAAAGAATTTCTTTCTAATATCTAATCTAAATCTCCCCTCTTCCAATTCAAAACCATTACCCCTCATCCTATCACTACACTCCCTGACAAAGTCCCTTTCCAGCTCTCCTGTAGGCTCCCTTCAGGTACTGGAAGGCTGCTAGAAGGTCTCCCCAGAGCCTTCTCTTCTCCAGGCTGAACAGCCCCACCTCTCTTAGCCTGTCTTCATAGGAGAGGTGCTCCATCCCTCTAATCATCTTGGTGGCCCTCTGCTGGATCCATTCCTTTCTATGTTGAGGAATCCAGAGCTGGACACAGTACTCCAGGTGGAGCCTTACAAGAGCAGAGTAGAGAGGGAGAATCACCTTCCTGGACCTGCTGGTCAGGCTTCTTTCAATGCAGTCCAGGGTGCAGTTGGCTTTTTGGGCTGCCAGCGCGCACTGCCAGCTCATGTTGAGCTTCTCATCCATGAGCACTCCCAAGTCCTTCTCCCCAGGGCTGCTCTCCAGCCATTCTCTGCCCAACCTGTATTTGTGCCTGGGATTACCACATCCCAGGTGCAGGACCCTGCACTTGGCTTTGTTGAACTTCATGAGGTTTGCATGAGCTCACATCTCAAACCTGTCCAGGTCCCTCTGGATGGCATCCCTTCCCTCCAACATGTTGACATCACTCAGTTTGGTGTAATTGAGAAACTTACTGAGGGTGCATTCTATCCCACTGTCCATGTCTCCAACAAAGATGTTAAACAGCACTGGTCCCAGTACTGACCCTTGAGGAACACCACTCATCACTGGCTTCTACTTGGACATTGGGCCATTAACCACAATCCTTTGAGTGTAGTCATCCATCCAGTTCCTGATCCACCACGTGGTCCGTCCATCAAATCCATGACCTTCCAATTCTGAGACAAGGATATTGTGCAGGACAATGTTGAACACTTTGCATAAGCCCAGGTAGATGACATCCATTGCTCTGCCCTCAGTCTACCAGGGTTGTGGCAATATTGTAAATGGCCACCAAATTTGTCAGGCATGATTTGCCCTTGGTGAAGCCATGTTGGCTGTCTCCAGTCACCTCCTTATTTTCCATGTGCCTTAGCAGATATTCCAGAAGGATCTGCTCCATGATCTTGCCAGGCACAGAGGTTAAGACTACATCAACCAGAATGTGGAATAACTGGAAAAATTGTCTTGTTTTGCTTTGAAAAGCCATAGGAAAACTTTCCATCTTCCTTTGAGAATCTGATGAGAGTAAAGTAAATGGATGAGGAGAGCTGGCTACAGAACTGCGTTTATTATGTAAATGCAGAACTAGGTCAAACTGTATTAAGACCACATGCTTTATACGGGAAAGCCCAAAAGTAAAGAAAGTGTGGGAAGGGATTCATTGCCTATCAAGCCTGGAAGAAGATAAAATGTGAAAACAATTAAATGTCTTAAAGATAACAGTATTATCAACATTAAGAATGTGTATTTAAAAGATTAGCATAATTGACAATGATTTTATATTGTGTAAATTTAAAGTTTAAGGAGCTGCAAGAGACTAGAAATGGTAAACCAGTGTTGTCAAAAAAAAAAAAAAAAAAAAAGGCACTCTCTTCCTGCCTACATTTACTTATCAAATATGTTACTTCACAACCTTTTCAGTGAAAACTTGAAATTTTTGATTAAAGCAATTCCTACAGGCTCTGCCTCTTTTCCATTAAAAAAATCATATTTTCACTGTAAAACAATCTTAAGCTTTCATTATTTAAAATTAAAATTGTATAGGGTCTTTAAAAAGCGCACCATTTTCTTATGTGAATTCCTTTGGATACCTTGAAAAGAGGTCTGGAAGTAAATTCATGATGAAATAGCATAGACAGGAATTGAGAGAAATGAAAACAGTTTTGGAAAGGACGGCCGTGGAAACAAAGACAAATGAGTGTTTTAAAAAAATATTTATGCTAGGCTGATTCAAATAACATTGCAAGGCTTGTGAGTCACGAAAAGCACGAAAATAATAGGACCAAACAGAGAACTGTCTCAGTAGACAGATGGAACTCATACTCTCTACTGTCCTTTCCCAAGTGATGGCCTTCAAGACCTTGGGTGGCCAGCTGAGGAGGAGCCGTCCCCCAGTGAACGGGAAGATGAGCAGCCCCATGGTTCTGCAAAGCTTTTGAAAAACAGGATGGGCAATTAATGTAGCAAATTGCATGCACCCGAGCTTCCGATTTCCTTACAACTGTTTGCCATAATGAGTAAGTAGTTAGGTCTTATTGCTTGGTGTACCCAACCACCCGAGCTGTAAAGACACTACAAAGAGAGAGACTTGCAGTTAAATTACTTGGGCAGACTAAACACAGAAAGAACATTTTAAATTAGCTGGGTTCAAATGCCAGCTCACTTCAGAAATTAGAATTAATTTGATCTATCACTCTCTCACATGTCTGTCAGCATCAGAAAATCACTAACTGGCAAACAAACAAAACTGGCTGTCTGGTCTAGATTGGGACAGCAGAGGTTTCAGGAAAATTCTGACTCCTTTTAAGAAGAGAAAATAGGAGAAAGAAAGAAAATTAGTTTTAAAAAATACCCTCCCCCTACCGTAATGCTAAGAGAGAGAACTCAAATAGTGCACGTTACTGGTAGGGAAAGAAAATGTAAACAATATTATGGAGAGGGAAATAACTGTTTACATCAAATAGTAAAATACCTTCTTGTGGCGGATTCCCATGAGTTATTAGTGAATATAAACATGGTATTACTAACTATTATTCTATGTAGCCATTACTACATTCGTGCTGCTTTATTTTGGTCCCACTCTTGTATTATCCTCAAGACCATCTTGCAGTGAAAGCACAGGCAAGGGTGAAGACAACCTGTGGTGTTTAGCTCCAGCATAGTCTGCAGGGCAAGCTGTTTAATCCTGTCCTGGGTCTGACTGACAGCACACATCTGAAGAGAAGTCAGAGATGTGGCACCACAGCAATACTGTTGCTTTCTTCTGTTGCTGTCTGGGATGAGCTTTCCTAAGAAGGGAGGCCATCTCAAAGTCCGCCATGTCCGCCCCAGGTAACTTCTTGTCTGGTTAGCAAACCCAGCTGTGAGCCCAACAGGCAGCCTTCAAACACTCTTTTTCTGTTTCTAAGGAAGGGGACTCACACAGAAAATGAAGCACCTGATGTGTGTCAGGTTGACAGCAGGCTGCCTGGGGAGAGACACACTGCCAGCAGTCAGTCAGCCAGCAGGCCAATCTGGAGACATGCAAGAGATTATTTCTTTCTTCTACTTATCTGAAGCAAGCTTGTTCCACAGCCCTGAATTGTACAGAGGATGAAAGGCATGTAAGCCTCTCTTCCCCTTTTGACATGGGTAGATCAGATATATCCCGTGGTGTCTAGGCAGATAGAAAGGAAGTAAAAGTGTCTGCTGATCTAGACCTCTTTGGTTTCTTTAGTCCAAGGTACACAGAGGGATGTTGGGAGGGAGTAAACTGGTACCAAGATTGTGGTAGATGGCACAGAGGTCTAAATATACCAGCCCCTGGGGTAGCAGCAATGCCCTTCCCTTGTCTCTATGAAGCTTTTTTTCTAACACACTTGATTAAGAAGTGAAGAGAAAAAGCCACTGTTGCTGAGGTCCCTCAGATCAGAGATGTCAAACTGAAAGGAGCAGGGTCCAAATGACTTGTAAAGAGTGCAACCAGCATAGATGGATCCAGACCTAGGTTTTGCACAAAAACAACGTATTGAATTTATTCCCCTGCCCTTCCCCTCCGCTATACGCACTTAGGAGTCAGAGAAAGTAATCAATGAAAGAACAGTGGCTCCAATTACAGCCTGTTTCCTGACTTGTTTCAGGATAATGCTCACACTGAGACAAATGGCAAAGCTGTAGCTTACCCACAGTCTTTAAAGAATCCATCTTTTCTGACATTTAGACTAAATTTAAACTGCAATTCAGGGCAATTTGTTGCTGGTCGCTGATTGTCTGTCTTTTAAGTCTATGGTGTGATTTTTAACCACTGTGTTGCATTATTACTATTCTGCATCTTGTGGCATGGAGTTAATTTTACATTATTCACAGTATTGAGGGAGAGAAGAAGGAGGGCATGGTATAGCATAAATCAAAACCAAAAGAGATCTCTATATTAGTCTGTAAGCACATACACCAAGGAAAGAAAAGAAGGATCAGTGACTGTAACCCACATTTAGGCTCCATCAGGGGCTGATGTGAGCTGGCACATTCATTAAACCTCATGCAATGCAATGCCAAAGTACTAGTTTCTGGAAGGACTCAGTTAATTCACCACAGATCATTACTAGATGACTGTGCTTTTCCTTCTCCTTCCATAACTAATTACAGGATGTGCACTACATTACACTCCTAGAAAAATGTGTGTTTTCCCTTTTTTTCCCCCTGGTGCTTCAAGCCAGTATTCAGCATGGTGAGGGCTCCAGTAGCACAAGTAGCAGTTCTGGAGAGTTCCAGCCTTGACTCCATCCCCAGGTGCTGGCTAGCAGACCCGTGCTCTGGGGCTGCCAGATGGGATGGGTATCTTCCACATCAGAGCTGGTGTATCTATTCAGCTTTGGTCATTTTTCCCAATCTTGCTCCTGGCAGCATGAGGTAGAAAGGAGCCACATATAATATTTTTGCTGTCCAGGAAGGTTACAACATTTTCAGCATATGCCCCAGATCTTTACTGGTGACTTCTAGAAACAGAAAATCTTGTAAAATATTCAACAGCCTGTATTACCATGGGGCCAGCCTGAATTACAGCAATATCAAGTTGTAATGTTGACTGAATTTATTTTTCAGAGGAGGATGAATAACACAAAATCCTGTGACTACGCGTTTACATTAAAATTCAAACTAGCATCGCATCTTTTTTTTTTTTTTTTTTTACTGCTTTCAACTAACATGCAAATAATTAATTTTTAAATGTGATGTGTTCATGGAAAATGAAATTGCATATTTTATGTACCAGTACTTTCAAAGCTAAGTTTGACTTTCTCCTGAGGTGAACATTTGTAGCCAAAGAGTTTGCATTTACAGAACTGATCCATGCAGCGTCAACTAATCTAAGTACTTTAAAGGATGAGAAAATTCAGGGAAGAATTGGCCATCAGTGAACCTGGATGGTTAGAAAATGGGACACCTTTCCTCCCCAAATCCGATGTAATTAAAGAATGATTAAATTAGTAAGAATCTTGATTATAGTGTTCCATAATGAGAAAATGATTAGTTTGCAAAACGAGTTCTTCATTATAGATTATTTCTTCAGCTCTGGTATTTTCTGCCTGCACTGCAGCCAGCTATGGTTAGAACACTGTGGTCCCACTGTCCAAAATAATACTGTGCAAAGAGAAATACTAACTGCTAGCTCTGATGTGACAGTATTTTTAAGAGTGAAAAAAAATCTCAGATTATTTAATGATGTGCTTTATGGCTAATTCAAACCTTATTGTTACCTATGCCATGGTCTTCAATTGCTACTTTTTTTTAGTCATCAAGCTACAGTTTTATTATCTCAAATGCTATATACTAAATCACATTAAAATGATACAAATTAAAAGTACATTAGTTGTGAAGGAGGTTTATTAGCCATAAACATTCAGATTAATCACATTTTAGCTCTAAATATTTGTCCTCCTGTGTGTTTCCATCTCCTTTATTATTATGCTTTGATAGGTTACTTTTGGCACCTCTGGGTGTTTGTTTTTTATCAAATGATGATTCATAATTCATGAAAATCATGATTCATAAGCCTTGGAAGATTCACAGCTTTATATAATCATCTCAGATTTAGAGGTGCAATAATACAAATGATCGGCACATTATTCCCTTTTTCAGTGGAGACTTGTCTTTCCCTGCTACTGCAATTTCTCTTTGACAGAAATTGGCTGTCCCTACCCCTTAGCCTTTGGAATGAGAGTCACAGGAAGAGAGAGCTCACAGCTTGCTGCTCTCTACCTTTTTTCAGCTGCTTATATTTCTAGCAGAAGCTCTTCTAGCTTTTTATTATCTAAATCCGTTGTCTGTGCAATCACTCAAAGTTACTAGGATTTCATCTCTGACTGAAATGAGAAAGCAAGGTCAATTTTTAAAAGAACTCTAGTGGAAATACTCAATTTTTTTTCTTGATTGCATCAAATGTTATTTGTTAAAAAAAATGAAATAATCAAAGCTAACGTCCAACTCTTACCATTCTATAGTTCTATGATTCTGTGATATTGTGAAGGCCAAACTAAAGGCAAAACTTGCAGGCAACAGCTCATCCCCAGAGATGATTCTATGTTAAGCTGAAGGAGCACTAAGAATCTGACTCTTGTGAAAGTTACTTTGTTCATGCAGCCTGGTAATGGCCACAGACCTAAGACTAAGCTTCTTAGAGGTTCAGGAAAAAAGAAGAAACACTCCTCTCCTTAATTTCTGAAGTTCTCAGAAGCAGTTACAGCTTTAGTGTGGCACTTCAGGAAGAGCTCTACTGGCAGCACAGTCCAGCAGGAAGGCAGACATTAACCATATTGCAAGAGTAGCCGTGCCCGAAAGAGTGTTGTTAACTTCGGGGAAAAAAACCCTAAAATTTACCTATTGTTCTTCTCTGGGTGGGTTAGTCCAGTAGCAGACCTTTGGAATAAGACAAATGTACGGTTTGACCAGAAACCACCAGGAAGACATGAGGAACCCATGGCTGAATATACCTAAGTGACTGGTTTGGATATTGACAGTGGCACACAGTGAAATGAGGACATTATTCCAAAATGTAACTATTGGTGACAAACGCATTGTGCTCCCTGCACAGAAGCACACAGAGGAGTCACAGAAAAAATTATGTCACAGGTCTCAGGGACATTCAGTGAATATAAGAACAGAAGAATAGAATAACAGTATTTTAAAAATTTATTTTGTGCTTAAAACCTCCCACAGTGTTCATAAGAAGATTTCTTACTTGAATAAACAATGAATCAAAAATGCTATTCAGTCATAGCATTTAAGGATGCATTTGTATTATAAAGACTCTCTAGAAAATAGGTTTACAGGGCTCATCTTAATGCAAAGAAGGTCTTTCATTTACATTCGTGAGTATGGATCCCCAGCCATTGTCTGTGGACAGATTTGCCAGGTATTAAACGAGTAAGGAACATTATACTTGGCTCTTTTTGTTCCCTTGAGTAGGTGGATTTGCTGACCACTCAGTTCTGTCTGTGGGCTCTGTTCCTAGGTCTTTAAGAAAATCTAATACACAAGAAATTCAGTTAAAGCACTGAGAAAAACTGAAAACTTCAGTCTCTACTGGTGATAAAAATGGAAACTGTAGAAACGAGCAGATGGTACACTATACACCATCATCCCTGCAGAGCATATACATATATAAAAATGTATCGTTAGCTCCATAACAAAATAAAACCTGCCATCTTAAAGTCAAATACCCTTTTCTGTAAGGGATATCTCATTTGTTGATCCAGTAGAAGCAGCAGTAGGTAGAATTGGGAAGCTGGTTGTGAGAAATGGACTGGCTTTTGTTTTCACAGGCACATTTTATCTTAAAATCATCAGGTGGATCAAAGTTTTCTTCCAGATGTAGTCCATAATTACATTATGCTACCAATGAAGTGCAAGATAAAACAGATTAATTTCAATAGTTTCTGTTATTAACTTTATCGAAAATAATTCATCGTGTTCCTTACACCACTTTAATTGATACACATCAATTGATGGAACTTGGCAGTTTTAACTGATTTTCAAGTTATGAAGCCCATGATATTTTTAAGTTCAACTTGGCTATGTTTATCAGGGATAGGAATGGACCATAGAAACTGTCTTTGTGTTAAAAGGAAGCAAAAATTCTCCAGAGTAACTATAGTTTGAGTAGAAGTAATCTTTAACAAATTTTCCTTTTTGTGTATGAATGCTGCTTGTCTAAATAAGCAGTTCAGCAGCTAAAATAAATTTTAATACGATTTGGGTCAGCAATCTGAATGGAGATTTGGGTGAGGTGGAGGATGTATCCGTCTTAAAGTCCACACTGAGGCATTAACCTTTATCCTCCCCACGACTGTCAGACAGAGGGCTTCTGTACTTTATCTCACCTGGGAAGTTTGTGTCTGCCACAGCTCCTGGTGCCAATGGAGTGATACCATCAGCTGCCTGCTACAGGTGCTAGGATGGATGGGAGGTGAGCCCCTCTTGGAATCTTAAGACAAGGATAGTGTTTACTAGAAAATTCATTTCCCACAGATACTTTCAAGATGATGAGTCACTCACTGAAGTAAGTATAAATTAATAAAATCTGCCAAACTGCGAAGAAGTAGTGAAAGGGATTTCAGCTTGTAAGAGGAGCTGGTCCCAAGTCAGAACTGTGGATCTGAAAACTGCCAGTTTTGGCACAAGGACTTGAAACCTGGTCCTGAATTATGGAGCACTGGCTTTCTGGAAAACTACACAATGCTTCTGTCTTTCCTTCCATCAAAGCTGGAACAGAAAGCAAATGTACCATTACTGGCACTGTACCAAGACTGGCACGGTCTTTTTAATTTTTTTGCCCATATTGAGAGGGTTGTTCGGTTTCCACCTTGCTATCAGACTAAACTCAGAAGGATGAGACTTAACCCCAATGGTCAAGGTTGTCCCTCTGTGTCCCTGCCTCGTTTGCAGATGGTGGCTTGGAACCTGCTACTAACTCTGCAACACAAAATGCCAGTAATTAATATGAGTATTCATAACAAAAGTGATCATTAGATAAGCCCCACATTGCACTCTCAAATTCAAAGGAAATTTTCAAAATCCCCTCATGACATTTATGACACCCAGAATATACGTAAACACACACCACCATCTTCATTAGCAAGCATCCTTTTTAAAGTTGAGTTGAAAAAGCTGTGCTAAACTACATTTTATTAGGAATCTCTACTTATGTCTTGCTTTGCTAAGCAGGCTTTTTTGGATCTAAAGTTAAAAGTTCAATTCAAGCAGTTGTGAAATATTTTATAACTGACATGCTTTTCTACTGCCAGTTTTCAAAACACAGTCTTTGTGGCAAGATGCTTGTTCAGGCTGCTTCATGCTAAATTATTCTAACATTCAACAGAATAAAAATAATTTTGTCTAGAGAAAGTAATACCCAATGTATTTTTCATTATAGAATAAGTACAGAAAAGACAACTGGCAAAGACCCATCTCTTTAGACTCAGTACAAGTCTCACAAAGTAAAATGTGTTCAGTTTTCTATTATCCAAATTTTCTGTGGTCACAGATGTTCTTTTTTCTTTCATTTTACTTATTGACAAGACAATCACATATTTAGTCCAGTCACTTTGTTGTCTTGCTTTTATCAAGAAAAATATGCTCATGTAAAATGATTCTTTGTCAGTCTTGTCAAAAGCTGTTTCATGAAATCAGAAATAATACAGAAATCTTACTTGACCTGTCCATTTTGAATTCTTTCTGGTGTAAAATATAAAGTGTAACTAGCTCTGTGCTTCTTATAATCATGCCTTATTAAATCATACACGTAAAGGCCATTATTCAATGGAAACTCTAAGTGCTATTTCAGCATATTTCTCACCAGAAACAGCTGAAAGGTGTAAAAAAATTATGGAGGAAATATTGTAAATGGATTTTGGGGACATATGAAGTTATTGTACCCTCAAAACACCTGGATCTAGAGGTAAGACTAATTCTTTAATTGCATGCCAGTAATAAGGGCATTCAACTTTCTCTTCCTCTGTTCTTCAGAAGGGATGCAAGTCAACAAGGCAGTGGGTGTCCTTAAGTTAGGGAAGCTTTAAGTACAGCTTCAGTATCATACAGACTTTGGTGTGTTTATGGTGTGGCCTACTGATTCCAGTAGTATCTTTATTCTGCAGTTTCCTGTAATATCTTTTAATTCCCATTTCAACTTTGTGAAATGGAGATGCGGTGAAATTAAAACCTCACGGTTAATTTTCCTTATAGTAGGCAATGTGGTCTAGATAAATAGATGAACACATACTAAAAGTTGCTGTGAAGCACAGTGGTGCTGAAGGAGCAAAACAGATGACTTTTTGCAGTGCTCTTGGCAGTACTAAGTAATAGCTTCTAATTTCATGAGCTTAATAAAGAGTCTGGGAAGAGCTGGATCCTGAAGGACAAGACACAATGCAATTTTCCAGAAATACTAATAGTGATGTATTACAGAATTATAAAAAGCAAATGTTCCATGTTTCTGCTGGCTTTTTCACATTCTTTGATCTAGCAAAGCTCCTGAACTTAGTTCAGAAAATATCTGTAAATAAAAGCTCCCAGACCCCCAAATATATAAATATTTGTATTCAAGCACAATAGATGAGAACAGCAGGAATAAAATATGAGGTAAAAGCTGCATAAAAATTGGCCCAAAATTTGCAGAAGTTGATAAAAGGAAGCTGTTACTGCAGCATTGTACAGACAGTCTGTCTGCTGTTTCAGAAATGCTAAGGCATCCTTTCAATTTTAAAAGGTTAAGAAATACTGGGTTTGAGGACTATGTTTTATCACGCCAAACTGTGAATTCTAAATACGTTGAAAAAGGCATTTGCCCAGAATGGAATGAAAGCCAAGCCCTGCTCTGGTTGAGAAAGACGCGGTTTGCCAGCTCTTGGAGCTCTCTACTCTGACACCCTGTGGAACTGGGCAGCCAGAGCATCTGGGAGCCAGAGGCTAACAGGAGGGGAACTATCACCATAGGATCATTAAACTGACATCGTAAGTAAAAAAATTTGTACTAGAGGTAAACTTTTCCAGTGTGGGCCACTCACTGCAGAAATAAACCTATTTTTCCTATAGGCCTTATATCATACATTAAGAATATTTACCATACATTAAGAACATCTCTTCAGAGTAATAGTTCAGAACAAATTTGAAGAATAAATAATACTCATCATAAATTGTATGATATATCAAAGGAAATGACTCTGCCCCTTTCACTCCTCAAGCTGTCTCTTAATCAATAATGAACAGATGCTGTTACTGGAAAATAAAAAATTGTAAATCACTGAGATTAGTTAAATTAGTTAAATATAAACCTTAAAATGTAAGGGTCTAAGAACACAATGAAAGCTTGACTATTTCTATACAGAATATAAAAGTTCTTCCAAGCTTATTTGTCTATTTTATGGTATTAACTGCATAAATATTCTGAAATAACCAATTTTCTTACATCTTGATAATGAAAAAACAAAAATGTGTTAGAGTCTGGCTTAAAGCCAGGTCAATGTCGAGGTGTTTTTATGAAAATGTCTGCTTCACTAAAAAAATCTGAAGGCATGATTCAGTTTGAAGTCTTTCAGAATTTGGAACAGCATTTGTGTATGGTACTGGTGAAGGATAATGGGTAAGGAGAAAGTTTTAGATGTTTACAGACCTTACTAGTGCTTGAAAACATTTATAATTGTACAAAAATGAAAGCATAGTATTCAGCTGCTAATGCTCTCTGAGAAGAAAATTTATTAAAGGAAAGAAAATGAGGTCAATATACTTCAGTCTCTCAGCACAGAGTAGAAGAAAAAAAGAAAAAATAAATGGCCCCTGTAGCTTTTCAAGTACTAGAACTCAGAAGATCAAATCTAGAGCTTCCAGTCACTCTCTTTACATCTGAAAGGAACAGTTGCAAGTTAATTTTCTTTCAACAAAAATGCAATTTATTTTGAAACAAATACACACTTGCTGTACAGTTAAAATAAAGTAGCTCAAAAGATTCAAAGAACTTTAGTCCTTGATATCAATTGCCATTAGTCTTCCTGCTCCAGTTTGGTTTTGGTATGATAGGGGTTACAGGTAGATGGTGCAGAGTTGTGATTAGCTTTGATTGAAGTTTCCTGAGCAGAAGGAACCCAAAAGTAGTCTCAGAAGAATGAACAGATGTGATCATAATAGCCAGGACACTGTTTTTCCATACCAGCTACTGTCTGGAAGATTATTTTAGTACCATAAGAACATCCTAAGGAATACCTCTAATGTCTTCAGCAAATTGACAAAAATGTTTTCTTTAGATCTTCCTTTCCAGTGGGAGGTAAGAACAATATCAAATTCAGCCTTGTTTCAGCACTCTCCTTCTCTTTAGCTTTTCTCAATGGCAAGTACCTCTGTACCATAATCAAATCTTAAAATCTTGTTCTGATGCATTTATTGAAAATTATTCCCAGGTAGTATACTGGAACCCCCAGGAATCATTCTGCTTCCAGCCTCTGATCAGACGAGGCCGTCTTTTAAAATGGTTTTGTTTCATACTATTTCTCACAAGTTTGCAGAATCGGCTTCAGGTATACAGAGCACATCACAGAGTTCTCCTGGTACTTTCAGAGGACATCCTTAAACTTAAATTTCCTTGGTTTACCATCATACTGCTTGGTCCTGCAGAAAATGCATAGCGTATCCTAAAAGACACAAACTGGTCCCCGAGGACCACACCTATAGATTCTTGGGTGTATTTCTGCTCTGGTGCGCATAACTGCACACTGCAGTTAGTGGGAAAATGTGGCTTGGTACACAGGCATGGGTCTGCTGGTAGGTTCTTCCCAGAGAGGGAAAAGGTTTATCTTGGAAGCAATCAAGTACCAAAGCAGGATGATACAGTTGTTTATGTAATCTCTGCATGCAAGTAACACTTAATACAGCAAATCTCCTTCAAGGCAGGGAAATCCTTCCATTGCTGGGTGAAACAAAATATCATGTCATTTCCTTACTTAAATGAGAAGTGCAAGTCAAATGGGATTTCAACCAGCTGTGTTCACAGCTCTGCAGTCCTGTCAAACCAGTCTGCAAATTCTGGGAGGCAGGAAAGCCAAACAGAGTGCACATTTAAATCCAAGTAAATAATGTACTTACAGGACACTTGTGGTGGTCTCAGCTACATTTACACTTAGCAAATGTGCACAAAGCTTTGGTTTGGCAGGCTATTTATTTATTCATGCATGTTTCCCTGTTTCTCAAATCCTATTTCACTAACATGGTAGGTCACAAGTCAAAGACCATAAACCAGGCGCTGAAGTAGCCACTGGTAACACAGAATAGTTGCTTCTCTCAGTCCAGAGTGGGAAGGTTCATGCCAGCAGGTACAGAAGGAAGAGTTAATTTAAGCACATCTGTGAAAGCATTAGCCAAGACTTCTTTGCAAGATCTTCCCTATTGTTACCAGTGTTTTTCACAAAGTAACCTTGGACAAACTACAGTCACTTTCAGTTTCCTCACTGAAAAAAGTCAATGAGCTCCTACAAGTAAGGGGCAATTCAGTTTTCATTAAAAAAACAAATAATGAAGACGCTGCTCCTCAGAAAAGGCATTCGTATGAATACCATGGCTCAAGTGACATATTTCAGTGCATATTGGAAATAAATCACGTGCCTGAAGTCAAACACATCAAAAAGCACTCCAAGCAACTGGGTACATTTTTCTGCCTCAAAACTCTTAAAGAATAAAACGTAACTATCTCAGAAGTATCTTCTTGCCATCTTTTCTACACTACTATTGTAGTAATTAGTGAAACTTAATCAACTTGTTTAGAAACTCTTTTTGGACTGTTCTAGCCTCCAGGGAAAAGGGAAACCCTTTGGTCTAATTTCTTCAGTGCAAGAGGCTGAGCAGACAATAATTTCAAAGCAGCTTTGACAGGAGCTCGGCATCTGGTGGAAATGGGCACTCAGAGCACTCAGCACTTCCACCTGGCTTTGGAAATCCCATATGGCTAGAATTAGGTGCTAGAAAAGCATTTATTTTTTTCTCCTCAGAAAAACAAAACAGTCAAACCCAAAATGATGCTACAGTGCATCTTAAATCCTCTATCTCGCAATAAAAGACGCTCTGATGTTACAGTAAGTCTATCACATCTTCCTTTTGAACTTCTTAAGTGTCATGCCAGCCAGAAACCGGCACGAGTTACCAAATCATTACTTCAGATGGGTTATGAAGGCTTCTCCCTTTCAGCATCTAATTAGCTTTGGAAAAATTCACAGTACAGTGGAGTACGCTGTAATTGGAGTGAAAGAGTAACATCCTTTCTATGATGAAAAAATAAGCTTCACAGATTTACCCTCTCAAAACATAAATCTGCCACCAAAAGAGATTGGTATTCAGTGTTTTCATGACAAACAGATCTTGAGACTGCCCTTGGATCTACCCACAGTGCTACTCAGTGAACGACATTAGAGGAGACTGGAGAGCACAGGAAAGAAAAAGTTTTAGTCCATGAGAAACAAGGAAGGTGAGTGAAGGAAGACAACTTTAATCACAACTAGTGAAAACACAGCAAATATGTGAAAGGACAGAGTAAGCAAAGGGTGTGAACAAAGCAGTAAATGTGTGCATGGGGCAGGAAGAAGACTCTGTTTTGTGAAGCAGTTGTCCCTCACAAGGCTGTGGAGGCTCCTCTGACCTTGGTGATTCTTTGCACCTTTTTAGGCACAAGACCAACTACGTTGCTCTTGCATTTGTCTTGTTCTGGCAGAGGTTAGCTGAGACGTCAATGCAACCCACCTGGACATCTCCAAACTGCAAAGCCAATTCAGAAGGAAGCACAAATGTCACTGAGAGAGGGGAATCCCACTGGAAACGTTCTGATGGTGATAAGCAGTAAGAGGCATCAGCAGCATGCTCATCAGGTATTCAGGCTCCAGACAAAGAGCCTGCATTCCATATTTCATTCCAGAACAGGGCATCATGGCAGCAGTTTCTGTGGGTCTGCCAACAGCAACAGCTCTGTATTGGCTGCCACTGGCCAAAGGCAGCAGACCAGGACTGCCTGCAGGAAAAAAGAACTGGCCCTGGGGCTGGGTGGGAGGCAACAACACACGGCATCCAGTCCATCTGAGCCCATCTTGCTGGATACTACAGCCACTAGAAAAATGGATGCTTGAATTAGTGCCCCTGTGCATAAAGGGACAGTGCCTACGGCAGAAACTGTAGCGATAGATAGTGATTTCCTCTTTTCAGCCATGAATGTTTCCTCCCCAGCTGTTCCCTAGGGTTTAAGTCATTTTCTGGAGATCTGCTGGAAAGCTGCTAGGACAAGATGGGAGCTGACTGCAGAAGCAATAGTGCTGCTTGGTCAGTTGTTTGCAACAAGTAGCGTGCAAATAGACGAATTTGATAACCCTGCCAGTGCTAGTTTGAACAAGATGGAGGTATTCGGTAGTATGCCCAGCTACGTTCCTTTCTCTGTCAGATTTATGACAGAAAACAACAGAAGCAAAATGGGACAAGCAGAGTGCAAGTGTTCTCTCTACACACTCCCCTTTTTGACAGTTTATAGGGACCTCATCAAAATGTGCCTGTAAAAGACACCATTAAGAGGACTGCAGCAGAAAATGAGAAAAAATGAGAAAAAGCTTTTTGTTTTGTTTTGCCTCTTTTTTTTTTTTTTTTTTTTTTTTTTTTTAATGCTTGCTTCATGTGTTTGACAACATAAGCTCAGGAGAGCAATCTATAAATAGCTGACAAGGACTTGCGTTCATGACATTACAAATCAGTGTCAATCAATGCCAGTCAGTTACTGATCAAAGCAGACTTAGCTTGGCCATATACAATTTGCCTCCACTCAAACTGTATCACTCACATAGACTGAAAATTAACAGATGTGCTACTGATACCTTATAACTGCTTCACAATATACATACACTGTTAAAGCCTTGTCCTAAATTAGGAGGTCTCCAGTGCCTGAGGGAAATGCATAGTTTGAACTGTGTCTTCATACAGTTATATAAATTTGCCTTTGATGAGCAGAAATAACTCTGAAGTCTGATAGCATTATAATTCATATGTGATTTTAATGTCTTCTGAAGTTAGTCTTCCAAGGTTCGTTTTATCTCCTACTGATTATCTTCACACTGAAAAATCAACAGTGCCTGAATTATGGGTCCCATAACACGCCTGACAATTCCTGAAGAATCTACAACTAAATTTGTTTCCTATGGATATATATATAGAATACTTGTTCTATAGCAATCTAAACAGTTATTAGCATTGCAGTTCTGTGTTCTAAATCACCAGCACTTACAGTGCTGCTAAATTGCCAGTTGCCTTCCTGGACTCTACCGAAACAGGAAATCGAACAAGAGATTAATCAGAAAGTTAATGCAGGCAACTGAATATAAGGGTCCGTTCAAAAGCTAAAGACCTGCTCTTAACGCTTTCATCTCTGTCTCAAAGTCCAAGTATAAACAGTTTCCCTACTAGTTAACTTACAGGGATTAGTAAGTGGACAACTTTATAATTCACTTCAATAAGGCTGAGGAAACAAGTCAATAAATCATGTCTTTTATCAGCCTGCTAAAGCTTGTTCTAAAGTCTGTTCTGTGTGTATGAATGATTAGCAGCAGGTGTAAAATGGTTCACTGAAGGTTGCTACTGGCAAGTCCCGTTCACTCCTGGATCCTGCTGACAACAGTTCATTAATTCACCGACATTTCAGACCTGAGTCCTGACATCCAAGTTAAGGGTACATCACATCTGTTTCCATTAAGAGACCTTACATGACCTCAGCTAGTAATTCAAATCTTCAGCAGCTTCACCGACTACCCGGGATGTTTTTTCATAAAACTGCAGCAGTTTGATGACTGAAGC
>VXBW01003984.1:151102-365680 GCA_013400375.1 Thinocorus orbignyianus
TTTAAAAAGGTAACTTGCATATCTTTTTTGATGTAAGTCCTTCTGGAAAAATACTGAGCACTGGCATATTGCAGCATTTTGAGATCCTGTGACCCAGGGAAGCTAAATTTATGTCACCAATGCTAGTTGTACTCTGTTTTGTGAACAAGTGCCTGTATGCCCTCTGATATTACAGTAGAAAAGAATATAATTATTAAAATGATCATATGTGTCTCCCAACACTGAGGAACAGAAGAAGTATATTTGGTGGGAAAAGAACTAGATGAAATGAGGTGGAAAGGGGGAAATTGAGAACGTCATCAACATATTTCAATGATTGCTCAGCCAGAGCTAACATTCAGTTTAATATAGTAAAAATGAGCTTGCTTCACTCAGTAAGTGTCCAGTGTCCAAATCCCGCAGCTGCCTCACTTGGATCAGACCTCTGCAACTCCACTCACTGTCTTTAGATCCAGCAATTAGGCCCAATTTAGTATTACTGCTGAGGCTGATGCAAGTCCAAGGAAGACATTAGCATACAACAGAATCTGAGCATCAGTGTGAACTACAGCGTCTGAGATCGCTCTTAAAGACACAGCTTGAGTTTATAGCTGTTTCCAGAATGAGGAAAAAAAAATAAATTCAGTAAGTAAGCAGATCAGTCTCTGAGAATAAAACTATTTCTATTTTTTTCTGTCGGTCTTGTATTCTAGGTGCAGCAGGGCATTAAGAACAAGTGCTTCACAGCTACTAAAGATGCAGATGACATCAGGGATTCTTTAAGCGACAAGGCAATCTTGGCTATATTTGGTAGCAGCAGCATGAAAAGGAGCATATTGCAATGCTGCTATCTGCTTTCAGGTGTCTTGGTCATCTTGTTCATGTATCAACTTCCAGTAACACACAGTGGTGTGGGAAGAACATACATCACACAGCTTTGGAAAGGTTAGTTTAACCATAGTTATTACCACATTATATGAAATGGAGCTGCCTCTTCTTATCACCAGGAAATGGATTAGACTATTGGTTTAATCACAGTGTCTGTCAAGGGGGCCACATATCAGGCCTTAGACAGTGAGTAAAAGGCTTTATGGACCACTTCTCCTTTTCCTTCCCCTAATATTTTATAAGCCTTTTCCAGCATTCCAGGTAGTTTAGCTGTCAATGACAAAGATTGCCTGAGGCATCCAAGAGAGGCACAAGTGATGAGTAGCTCATATTTGCAGGGCTTTTCTTCAATGTCTAGGTTCTCAACAGCAATATTCCTGAGCAATGAGACTAAGTCTTGCCATGTGACAGCATTTGTTTTCTCAATTTGTAAACAGATTACAGCATCTGCAAGAATAGCTATTTCTCAAATACATGCAGATGCTAGCATGAAGACAACTTTTATGAGTGGGTACCTAATATTACCTATTTGGGTAACGGGATTGCTTTTTTTCCATATCTAAACTTACAGTGATTTTACTGATCTTCCAGTAACAGGTAGATGAAACGTCCTTATGCTCTTAATTTCTTTTTCAATTTTGAGCCAAGACAACTCTAGTATGTAAGCGCAGACTAAGTTTTACCAACATTTATTACTGATAATGAGGAAAAATCTGTCCAAAACTTGCCAGATTGTGAAGCAGCCTACGAATATGATGAAGCATTAAGTGAAGCTACAATTACGGCTCTGGTTGATCGCTTTTACATCATGGGGAAAAAAAACTCCTTACATATCGGGTGGATATTATAACAGTGATCAACAAGTACCTTTTGTTTAGATCTGCCAAGGGAAACAAGCCTGTTTGTTGTACTAAACCTAGAGCAATGATGTCTCTCTCCATAAGATCTTGGGAGACTTCTGGAACTACAATTTTATTCCCCACTCATTACTCTAAACATGTTTACTTTCTTACTGTTCCAGATCAGATAAAGAGAAGTCATGCAACAACACAGGACAGAGTAAGAAAACACTTTACTAGAAAGGATATAATTTAAAATTGCTGCTTGATTTCATGCTCAAAGCCTGTGATTTCTTCATGCTGTTGATCACAATCTGATTAACTGTCATGATTAGAGAAGCTGAAAAATTACTCATCTGGAAAACATGTAAAACAACATCAGTATTTGAGTCTTACTAGGAATGATTCCATTTTTAAGCATGACTCAAATATTAAGAAAAATGATTCAGTTATCCAGTTTAACAGAATACAGACCACACAAACTCATACCAGAATTTGTTTGATAAATACACAATTGAATATGAAGAAAAGAAGGCATAGAAACCTCCTAGATTCAGCTATGCACTGGGTTGGTGATAAAGAGGGGAGTTGAACTGTCCTCTTCTTTGAGGAGACATATTGTTTGTGCTTTGCATATCTTACTTGTGTCCACATGTGGGAACAAGTAAATAGCTTGTCACTTCCACAACAGTCTGCATACAACATTCTCTCCACTATCTTCAGTACGGATAAACCAAAAGTATTGACAAGGAATCTGAGGCATCATATCTGTGCTGACGTTTTCTGTTAATAACAGCACAGTATGATATATCTTGTAAGAAAACCAGAGTATTTTAGGCTTGTGTCCCATAGAAATAGTAAGAAGTTTCAGTCATCTGACATTCCAAACTAAGTGCCAATTGAGAAGTGAAAATAAAAAAAACAAATGGATTTTTGAAGATGGCAAGAATATTCTTCCTCTTACTTCAGATATAAACAAAATACTAAGGTGGAGCTATAACTTCCAAATTACTACTGACGACAGAGATCTTGTCTCTAAGAGTGGTGACTGAGCATTTATTCTTTTCAAGCTTAATAATCAACATGGGGTACTTACTGGGAATTAATGGCTATCACGGGACATTTTTTGGTTAGCACATTTTCAGCTGGTATATTGAGAACTTTTACAGAGGATTAGTGAGTCACAAAAAGACTTGCTCACTTGCTTGTACAATCTCTCAAAGTTTCTCTCAACTTCAGATTATCTATGCTACCATCTCACAGCTGAAATAGGTGACCTGTGTGGTTCCGTTTTTGTCCTTATCCATTGCATAAATGACTGCAGTTCTACACATCCTTAATTCTGGTCAAGTTCGTTGGATACATGAGTTCAACTGAACCACGGTTTCAGCCTTACTTAATTTTCCTTTCCACGTAGTTGTCTGTATCTGCACTTTTTTGTATTCTTTCTGTTCATAAGTAATACTTGCCACAGCAGCTGAACTTAATAAGAAAATATTTAATTTTCTAAGTGTAGAATTCTGTTTGAAAGAGAGTAGTTCTCATGTTCTGGGTCCATGACCTATAAACAGGATTAAGCATTTTCAAGAATGTACTTTAATTTATATGAAGAAATTGCAGGAGGAATTTTAAAACCCTTATATGTAGTATGTATTGAGAAATATTAACATAATATAAATAATTATAAGACAATTGATCATTTTTCACGTATCCCCTTTGTACTCTTGAACAGTTGTAAGAACAGTTTGAAAGAAGAGGAATCTGGTGAACCTGGAGTTGAATTAAACTTACAGTTCAGAAAAATGAAAGATGACCACATGAAATGCAGAATATTCCTTGGAGGAATAGTTTTAGCATAAATACAGAATGGTTATTTTAAGTTTCACATTATAAATGCTAGCAGCAAACCTTGCAGCAATTCACTTTAAACAGTCCAGAAAGATTCTTTCATTTCCTGAGGTATAGTCAGAAGTTAGGGAGCTATACTTCAAAAACTTTATGCTGTATGCTATGGCTGTTTATAATATTACTTAGCATATTGCTCCACCAAATGAAAAGTCAATTGACTCTTGCTCTCTGGTTGGAATATAGTTTGGAAAAGAACAACCAAGTAACAACAGAGAACATGAAACAAAACCACAGTCTTTAATTGAATGGGAAGACATTTGTAACTCCACAGGCTGTTCTCATCTTTACTTGGAAGATTGTGAGTAAAGGGCAGGTTGTTAAAAGCAGGATTATACTGTTAGGTTTTTATATTGAATTAGAAATCCTGAAAAGCAACACCTAAATATCCATTTGCACGGCATCTACTCATGCCCATTGAAATGCTACAAATAGGTATGATTTCCAAGCATGAGCAATCAAATTATATTCATAAGTGTATTGTGACTTCTAGCTTCCTTATTCAAAGGGATTTAGCTGAAGGTCAGTATTAGCAACACCTCAGCAATAATGTTACTGTAGAAGAGGATCATTATTAGGGTCAGGTATGTTTTCTAGCATTAGATTAGCTGGTATGCTGAGAGAGCTCAAGTGTTTTCATACTCTGAAAAAGCACAGATTTCATAGATTCAGTAAGTGCTATTCAGTAAAAGTTAGACACTTCTGAAGTGCCATACAGGAATGCAAATTTTCGGTTTCATGTTCTATTTCAGAAATCAGAAGCATTTAATTTTCATTGCACTCTCAGTGTCCTATCCCCTCATCATCCAGAAGTCTGTAATCTTCTCAGCTATATTTCTTTGAGACAAACAGAGAACAGAATGAGCCAGGTTTTTTTAAGCCATGGCCAGAGGTACATGAAAAGTCTTCCAGAACATGAGAAGTACTTCACACAAGCAAATATCAGCTGGAGGCAACAAACTGAAACAACCTCATCTCAGCAGATACTATGCCAAGCCACAGAAGACCAGAATGTTTTTGTATCACCAAAAAAAAAAAAGTATCTTTGTGTAAACATGCAGTTCCATCTAAACCTCAGTTAAAGGTAATTGCAGCCTAGATTAATTTAAGTATGGAGTTGCTCATATCTTCAGTACTTACTGAGCAGTAGCAAGCCTTTATTTTTCAGTTACAAAAAACCTGTATTTTCACAGGTGAAGAGAAGACCATCAAGGTGTAGAGCACCTAGATGCTGATGGAATGAATGCACACAAGAGCACATTCCCATCTCCCTACTCCCTTTTTGTCACGGCAGCCGCGCACCCACAATCCCCAATGTGTCTATGATACATGGGATATGTCCCTGTGTGTGCCAAGAGCCTCACCTCCTCTGCAGTGGTGTGTCTGGGAGGGATCTTATACCCACTGGAGCATGGATTATTTCAGGCTCCTACCCACATCCCTTTCAAATCCATAAGCACAAATGGGCTATCACATACCAGGTATGTATTTTAATGTGTTGAAATGGAGGAATGGCTTTTTCTTTCACTGCAAGTTATTGTCAAGACCATGAAATGTTAGTTTCCTCCACATTTTAAGAATGGAAACATATGTGAGAGCAAGCATGGTGAAAATTGTGACTCTGACTGAAACTGAGCTTCAATGATTTAGGTGCTAAGTGCTTGCTATGTAGCATGACCTTTACCTTCATGTTTTCTTGAAAGGTATTTATAGCACATTTCTGCCACAGCACACATCTGAAATCTGTAAGCACTCCAGTGAGCCTGTTAGTATTATTAAGTGTCTATGAGTAACTGAATCACTTCATTCCGTTTTTACTTTCCAGAATCTCTTCAATGATCTCCCCTTCTTTGACTTTTTCAGATTTATTTCTTTGACTCGCCTTGCTAAAGGCTAAAGTAAAATTCGTTATAATCTACAACACCTAATTTATGCTCCAGCCAGTCAGTAGCCTTGGGCAGAACAAGATATCAGAGGCAGCTGTTAACACTTAGTAGAAGTTCATATTAATCAAAAGATGTGCATGGGTGTACATGTACTAGTTTTCATAACAACTATTACATCTCCAGGCTTCCTAAGGTGGAAAAAAGACATTTAGGGAAGACGTTGCATACATCTACACAGTTTTGTCTCCACTGTATCAAGTCACATGCCAGAAGGACTGCAGGCAACTGGATGTTAGTATTTATTATTGTATGAGTACCCAGGGACCTGAGTCTAGACCATGGCCCAGCTCCTCTTTGCAGAGCTGCACCATCAAATGGAAAGGAAAACACAATTTGTTCAGTTGGCAATATACATACCCAATAAACTCGGCAGAGGCAGCAACAGGAAGACATCAGTGTTAATTTACACTGTAGCCTTTCATGGCTCACCCTCACATGGACTACTGGCTGCAGACTGCTTCAAGAAAATGTGTTACACTACACTATCCATTACATCTGCTTACTAACCTTCAGCAAGTGTATTCTCAAACAGACACTGTTGGGTTAGCTCACAATAAATATCTTGGCATTCTTGTTACAAAATTGTGCTTAAGGCCACTGCACCACTGACTTTGCCTGAAAATACAAAGCAGATTGCACTGACAAAGCTCTAGCAGTAACATTGGACCTATTTTTGTGCAATGTGTGTCTATCTCGACAGAAGTAGAGCACAAAACAGTTCAGCTATGCACATGTAATGTACTGAGCTGAAAACACTGTCTCAGCATTGCTACAATGTCTGCTTTCAGTCTCAACACAAGACGTTTTTTGGAAAGATTAAAAGCAAACAGCATCTGACTGAAGATCAAGAACCGTCCTTTGTTATCTTCTATCATTTCTACACAAACAGTTTCCTGCTCTCTTGCTTATTAGAAAGAAAACTGAAAAAGCTAAGTAAAGATTAGGTACTTCTGAAATATTATTGTTGCTAAACGTTTGACCTGATAATAGAAGTGAAATACATACCAGGGCAAGTATTAGAAACACAGTGCCAAACAAGTTTGACCCAGCCTCCACTGATGTTAACAGGCTTGACGCAGGTTTTGCATTATTTAAAGCATGATACAAGGCTGCCTGTAAAAGTTTTATCTGCTATTATTGCAAATGAAATCCAAGATGACTGAAAGGGAAATTGATTAGAGAAAGTGTTTCTTTTTTCAGCTTGTTTTCTCGCTGCACTTGACAGTCGATTTCTGTACGGTCAGATTCTTCATGGTGAAAAAGATGAGTTTGTGTAGATATGCAATCATTATGATAAAGCTCCAGCCAGCACAGCTTAAGCTCTGTGTGTAACTCCTGCTTGCTTTTTGAACTGCCTCCCACCCAATTTAAGGACATGACATCAAGTAGCCCACATTCACACAAACTTGCGCATGCTCTAGTCCTGAGCACTAAACTGGGGGGATTAATGCAGTTTACTACAAATGTGAGGTTCAAGTGAGATAGCTATTACTCTCTAGGTCTGCATTAAACAATCTCACTCCACATTAAAGCCATGGCTGAACAGGGCTCCTCAAGCCAAAAGCTTGCCTGTAACAACCTTTAGACAAGTGCGTGCAACCAACTGCCTGTCAATAACAGGAAAATTGAACTAAAGAAAACCCAAACTCTCAAGCGAAAAACAAAACTTCACCTCGCCACACAAATAACTCCAGAACTTACCGCAGAAACCATCGCACATGGCTCTGGCAAGAACATATTCCTCTTGCTTTGGGAGCTTTCCTAATGTGACCAGTCAGGCCAGTAGCTTTTCACAGGCTACCCTACTCCCCCATGGGTGGCCAGAAACCCCTCCATGCTCTTTCACTGGCTCCAGCTCCACTTTTCTGCATGCAGGTGCCACAAAACAACTTGCTCTGACTTTAGACCTGGAGTTTTATTACTCTGCTTATGCCTGTTGCCTTGCTAGCCCGCTTTGACTTGCTCTGTTTAGCCCCCAGGTTGAAAAAGTAGTTTTCTGGTATGGGAAGCCCTGTAGCCCACGTACCCAGCCTAAATTCAGTTCACAAGTAATTCAAGTGAAAAGGTGGTCCCATTTTGTATTAATTTCCCTTGAAATCTGTATTATGCCACTTTGTTTCTTGGCAATATACTGGGAAAGATGTCCAGTACCCGTGAGAATGAAGAAGGCCAAGCAACAGGTGTTTCAAACAACAAGCTTTTTCTCAGTAACACTGCAACCCACACTTGCTCATCTAATAGAAATCTCATTAACTATCAGCTCTGGCAGTTAAATTATCAATAGGTCTGAGTAGACTTATCTAGAAATAACGTGCTTGAATTCTTCCCATCTTAGTCATAATATTAGGACTTAGAACTATATGAATGAAAAAATACAGAGTTAAAATAAATATTTTTAAAACCAAGGGACAAGCAGAACCAGTTCCTGAGTTTTAAACTAAAATCTAGTAAATGCTACAAGTATTTCTAGAATGTGACTTCACAGAGAATGAGGTCCATAAGCATGTGCAGTATTGAATCTCTCAGCCTTCGGTATGTTTTTTTTAAGACATATGAAATTCATTGTTATATGTGATTTCTCTAAAGTAACTATTCTTTTATCAAAATGTGCTCAGATGGTCAAAAGGTTTCCTTATGTCAGTTTGAGAATGTGTACCTTACCACTCTGCCACTGTTACATTCACGCACCTTTTCCACCTATCTATGTCCACACTAGCAACATCAAGCATTACATTCTTCCAAGGGAGAAAAAGGACAGTTGACTTTTTTGTGTCATTAACTCCAGGTTTTGCCTAGCTAGTGTCTTAAAAAAATTTGAATTTCTGTTGTTCCTAAGCAATTAATGGCTAATGACTCCTACTGGAGTATCTAACAGCAGGTGACCCTGGCTGCTTTTCTCAAATGTAAATCCTGACTGTAGGAGGAAGAATAAAAATCACAGGAGTCACTGCTTTTAAAGCAAGAAACTTCTCCAGAGAAAATGCTTTAATCCATATGACCTTAGAAACAAAGCATGGAAAAACAATATGATTATGATGGAATGATGACTCAGTTGCCTCATAATCATCAACACATTTCTCAAATCAGACTTAAGAAAAACAAAACAAAAACAAACAAAAGAAAACCCCAAAATAAAACAACTACCAACTACCACCCAAAACAAAAATGAAATCTTCATTACCCCACTAGAAAAAATGTTTAGCTTTTGAGACAGCTTATTATTGTTGTTAAATTTGGTAGAATAGGATGGGAGAAAACTAGCACAACCACTGTGGCCCTTCTCCTTCCAAAAGTTTCAGACGCAGTAGTGGTTGTGATTATAAAATCATAGAATCATAGAATGTTTAGAGTTGGAAGGGACCTTAAAGATCATCAAGTTCCAACCCCTCTGCCATGGGCAGGGACGCCCCTCACTAGAGCAGGTTGCTCAAAGCCCCATCCAGCCTGGCTTTGAACACTTCCAGGGATGGGGTAGCCACAACTTCTCTGGGTAACCTGTTCCAGTGCCTCACCACCCTCACAGGAAAGACTGTTTTTCAAATATCTAATCTAAATCTTCCCTCATTAGTGCAATCAAGTAGCTAGAAGTCTTTATAGAAGCACCTCTACCGGGAAGTAAAAAAAATAATAAATTTTCTGTTCATTTTCAAAGCAGAACCAATACACCTGCCAACTCTGACTTGATCCACAAAGATACTTAAATTCAGAGCAACTATTTACAGAGTAGTAGTAGCTCTGGGAGGTAACACGGTCATCCCACAATAACCTAAGCAACAGCAGACCTGCCACATTGCCAGTAGATCAACTGCCCTTACATTTTGATTTTGTAATTCAATAACATTTTCTAGAAGAATAGCCTCTGGCAAAATGTTCTAGCTTCAGCATCATTAAAAAATCTGTTTGAATCACCACTAGATACTGAAGCTATCTACATATGAGGAAGAGATTACAATTTGACACTGGGATTTTCTAGGAAGATACTCAGGTTTTAAAACTGTGCTCTTCAGCTGAAGATCAGCATGACATTACACGTTTTTACATCAGCTAGGGATGTAACTAGCTCTACTCCATACCTTTTAGTGAGAATTGCAATGCCATAATGATTGGGCCTTCATTATAATTCAAGATTTAGATTTTTCTATACTTAAAAAGGAAAGGAATCTGATGAGCCTGTGCTGGTTTTGCGATGAGAATTCTGCTGTCACTCACTGTTGATGCTTTAATCAAAAAAGTAAATTCTACAGGGACAGTTTTTCCATTCTATCTATAGTTTTGATGCATTGCTGAAAAGATTTTCTTCAGTATTCTTTGTGAAAGGTCTCGTTTCTATCAGAACTTGCTCATAACAAAACCAAGGTATGTTTTTATTCCTTTACACAGAGAATTCAGTACAAGCACACAGGAGAGGATGACAAATGGCAGTGGGTAGCCAAAACCAACATTCAAAGAGCAGGATCCGACAGATCACTGACTCTTAGTGCCCACAAAAACAGAGTAAGAATACAAAGAGAGTCAGCAACAACTTGAAAGGTTAAAGCAGCTGTTCATACTTTAATGCGTATGCCCTTTAAACTGGTGGTTACTCTTAAATTACCTGAGAATAAGTACATTGTAGATTGTTCTTCTCTTTCCAAAATGGCACTTTGCTGTGTTTTCAAAAAACTGCCTGTTTACTTCTAAAAGAGCGAGCTATTATTTCACTGCAATAGACATTGGCCAAAAGGTAGGATGCAGCAACGTGGCACCTCTGGGTGAGAAGGTATTTACTAACCTAAAAGGATTTCTTCAGTTTTGCAGAATGACCCAGTTTTTCTTCAGAAGTAGAGCATACAGATTTAGTACTAGTGAGGACTGAGCAACACAGATCACCTTAAAGAAAGTATTTGATCTTGATACAGTATGTGCATATTTTGAAAGAAAAAAAAAAGAATTTGCTTAAATATTCAAAGTGATTCATGCATAAATGTTGGAATTTAAGCCTTGAAGCAGATGTTGCCTGCAATAAGGTGCTCAAATGATATGCATTTCCAGCACTAATTTCCTTTTCCTACTTGGGTCTTACAACATTTAAGTTCAGCTTCAGGATATTTCCATTTTTTTAGGGAACAAATTAGTGGACACAGCACACAAGTTGTCCACGTAATTATATAACATTCTTACACATTTTACCCTGGGAAAAGCCTCATAGGAGTGGAAATTGTAGAAGCAGAAATGGACATCACAATATCAGCTAGCCTATCTTCTAGCCTAAAGGGAGAACTGTCATCCTTAATATTTCTTGAGACTGGTTTTAAACCAGTCCTCAAATGGAAATGCTGTAATCTTGTCAGTGCTCAGCCAATATCAGTGTTAAACTGCCTTTTCTTACTTTTTCTAATGACTTGCCTAAGTCTACTCACTATCATTTAAGTCCATTACTACTTGCCCAACCTGCAGCACATGTAGGGGGGAATTTAATTCTGTTTATTGCACCCTTTGATGTAATTGAAAACTTAGATCTCAGTGTTCTCACAATTAAATTTCAAGTTACTGTTGCTTTTCTCAACGTAGTCTTGTACTCTCCCCCAACATGTTTTTTGATCTCTGAGTGGCCTCGCCACTCTGGACCCTAACATTTTATGTACATCCTTCCTGATCTTCAGAATTCAGTGGTGAACAGAGTAAGAGACTCCTATTTAAGGACTCTATTTCTGATGATGCACCAACTCCGGTGTGTCTCACTCAAACAGCATGACAATGTTGAGTCACATTTAGCTTGCAATCCTCTCTAATGCTTAAATCCTTTCCCGCAATTCTGCTGTCCAGGCAGTCTTGTCCCTCTGTCCCTCAAGTGAATTGCATTCATCTCAAGTGAATTGTTAGAAAATTTATTAAGAGTCTGAGAACCTGATCTTGTCTTCCAACATGCTTACAGACTTTTGAATTAATATCATACGCATAGTTAAAACATTATTCCTTCATCCAAATACTGATTAGTACTAGACTCAAGCAAGGTCCTTGAAGAGTCATGTTTGATATAGCCTTTTGGCTTGACGTTAAACCACTGATTTTCTACTTTAGAGTAGATTTTTCTTACCAATTCTGCGTTTCCTAATAGTCTCACCTAGTGCATATTTTCCTAGTTGTTAGACACAGTGAGGTAGCATAAAAATCTGTAAAAGTCAAATTATTTGACTCCTACTGCTTCTCCCTTATTCATCCTGTCAGAGAAGAAAATTAGATCAGCTTGACATGACTTGTTACTTGCATATCCATGCTGACTTGTTACTCATCTCCTTATCATTTGCTAGGTGCCTACAAATTGCTTGTTTGAGTGTATTCTGGTATTTTTCCAAGATCTAAGTTGCAATGGCAACTGTATAATTCTTTACTTTTTCTTTTTTGCTGTCTTTTCCAAGACAAACTCAAAGTTTAGGGAAGATTTTAAAAAACTTTTCTAGACTCCAAGAAGAACACTAGCAGTTATGATGGCTGATTAAATTTGCCTGTGTAACCAAGTTTAAATTTCACCAGGTCCGGCCAGAATGAGTATTTGGTGTAAGTTATCTTTAACCTAATCTTTCCTTATAATAATCTCAAGTCTTATCCTTTTGTGACTCTTAATGCAATGTCTTGCTGCCTTTGCTTAGTGAAATTTGCAACCTCTCCTTTTTCTTCATGGTGTAGACATTCTATTAAACACATGCATAAAATAGGAACTAGTCTAGTAGATATATGGAATAATTTCTTTAATGACAAATGATGGTCCTTGTTCTTTTCTCATTGATCTTCCCATTTCTATTGGTCTTAACACTAATGTACTCAGGCTAAAGAGAATAAATCTATAAAGAAAAGTATTCTGATCTGGCTTGGAGGAGCAGTTATAATGCCTTCAATGCCTACAAAATTTGTTTGGGGTTTGCTGGTGGTTTTTGTTTTTTTTTGTATGGTTTATTTTGTAGGGTTTGTTTTGTTTTGTTTTTAAGAAACATTGTCAGTTCTGACTGTTAGAATTTTTTGAAACTAAAGAGTTAAATATTTTTTAGGAGCACATATTCCCTTTCGAGAAAGCTCTGAAGCACGGTCAAGCTTCGTATAGAGCTATTACCCATAGGAATACATATACGTGCACATTCATTAATAACTTAATCAGCATTTTCTTAAAGTCAAGAATGAAGGACTATATTTCATTATAATGTCCCTTTTAACTACTTTATATGTTTTCTGCATATAGTCCTGCCTGACGCCTTATCCAGTCCTTTCTTAAGTTGCAAATTCTGGGAATTTATTAGTTTGACAGTATAGTTAGCTGAAGATATAAACAAGGCAGCTATTAGTTTTTCAATATTTATTCCAAAAGGAAGATTTCTGGTCTCGTTATATTAAAGGATAGAGTTGATGGAAGCATGAGGCATCACAATAGAAAAAATTGTGAGTAAAGAGAAAACCCCTATGCTAGTAAGATGGAATCATTAACAAATGTTTTCACCTGCATGATTCTACAGGAGCAGTTTATGCCTCTACCACTTGAAAGTCAGTAGGAACATCTCCCATTTTTTTGGCCTTCATTACTTTCCTCCAGTGTCTTACTCACAAGGTGGAGCAGAGGAGGACATGACAGCAATTTCACCCCATGCAGCCACCCATACTCAATGAGCAGCACAGGAGACACCAGAACAAGAACAAGTAAGTCCCATCACACCAGTGTTGGCCACTGCTGCACTGGAATCCCTCTGTAATGAGTATAGTGATGGGCTCCAGACCAAGTCATCCTAGTCCAGATGAACTACTCAGCTTAGTCATCATAATTATCGTGGAAGTGATGACAATCACAGGGCAGGTTTGTGTGCAAGGGGACAATGGCTCCAGAACTTGGTTGAAGGGACAGGCTCTTGGCAAAGGTAAGGGAAAAGAACAAGGGACTAGACAACATGAGGCACAGCCAAAGCCAGGCAAAGCTCAGCTATAGAATAGTTAATCCTATGGATGTTGCTCTGGTCTTGAGGGCAGAACCTGTTACATGTGTCATCCCCCTTTGTGAGAGCTAACAGATAGCTTTGCAGAGTTAAAGATCTCAGCATTGCAACAGTTAAGGTGTGATTAAGCAGATGAAGGAGCTGATCTGAAGAAAATAATCAATTATGTATTCCACCTTTCTCTGAGGAAGATAAACTTCTGCAGTAAGAAAGTAATAACTATAGAGGTAATTATGCTCCAAATGTCCTCTTTACTATTGTCTTCTTAATGGTCACATTCAACATATTCATATTTATTAATGTTGCTAACAACTGATTTACCTGCAATTTGATTTTCTGCAATTTGCTTGCAGAAGACAGACATAAGAATTTAGCTGAGAGAAGCTGGAGCAGAAGATTTTATCACACCCTACCCAGAGAAGCTTTACAGATAACCAACATCAGTTTTCACTGACCCTTCCAATTTTACTATTTGTATAGCAAGTCTTTTGAAACACCAGATCCAAATGACAAAACACTCTGCTGTCTTCCTAAGCCTGCAGAAAAGAAATCAACTTTCCTTTATTACTTAACTACAAACTTGCTGTTACCCTCTGCCTTGAAGTGACTGGTCTCATAAACAATGTCTTACTTTGCACAAAGTTCAGCCTTACTTATGTATTGCACAGATCTTGTCAAGCTATTTGCATTTTTATTACTACCTTGTATAATACAGGAACGAAGCAGAAGCATATATCAAACCTGCTGTATATATTTCATAACTATGTTTGAATGTTGGACAAGGAATCTGGACTGTTCCAAGCATCTGACAGTTACGCTGAAGCTCCATTTGATGGAGCAACAGTCACTGCATATTTCTAGCAATGCATGTAAAGTTGGAATTTTAAATGTTATTTCATACATCAGAAGACAACATTATGTTATCTGCTCCACCCAAAGCTTTACATGCTCTGTTGGAGAAGTTAAGGAATACATTCTGTTTAATTTCATACCTCCTATGATCACACAGCTGTGTGATATGATACCACCAAAATAACTTTTCAAGGAATGGAAATACTCCACACATTAAAACTCAGAAAGCAGTAATAAATCTTAAGGATTCAATTTGCTACAGATGCTGGATATTACAGCAACACAGAGCATAGCTCTGAATATTGTAAAAAAAACAGGACATATGACAAAAATGCAATTTGTAGTTTTCTAAACAGTTCTGATTAGCTTTTTAAAAAAGTGAAAAAGCTACATCTGTCAGCTTTAGACTTGTGTTTTCTCCCTAGTATCTGTAAAGTTTTTCAGATCATGCTTCAGTCTTCAATAAGTCTTAACACTATTACAAACCAAGCAAATAATTTGGAGGGTACATTATATTCCAATTTAGCTATCATAATCTATTCCCTTACATTTTTCTCTGATACATCAGGTACTAGCCACTGTCACAAATGGGATATTAGACCTTGGAGTCAGTGTGCCATAAAAGTTCCTAGGTCTTGCTTAAATAGTTTAGGATTGGCTCTCAAAACTGAACTGGGCAACCAGACAGTGCTACTGCACTCTTGTCACAGAACATGTGTTTACCTTCATAGACTGTCATTACCAACAGCTAGTGATGCCTCCCCTACATTATCCTTCTGCATTTAGGAAGTGAGGTGCTAAATTTGCATTTAAATGAAATAAAGGTGCGAGACAAGTGTAAAGAATTAGTGCAAACTAACAACCAAACATTGGTTGAGTGCCAACTCAACCAGTTGAAGGAGAATGTTTTCCTTACGTTAAGGCAATTACTTGTTTATAAGCAATTAAGTATCAAGGCACAAGCAAGCTCAGTTTTCCATCTTGAAAGAACATGGTTCTGTCTACTTATGCTGAATAACACAGCATTTCCTAAAGTCATTTTATTTAGTCACTGTTTCAGGAAGGAAAGTTGAAATCAAAGCTGGTTAAATTAAGAAAGTCCTGGCCAGATAGTGAACAAAAAGAAAAAAAAAAAGCCAAGGAAAGAGATGAGTTTAAGAGGCCAGATATCCAACCCAAGATCTTCCTCAGATAACACCCTACCCAGGATGGAAATTTTGCCTAAATACCTAATCTTCACCATGATCTCTGTATGTATCTGGATAAATGAGAATTGATGTTTCTTGGAATTGATGAGAAGTATACATAGGCTTAGACACACTGATACATGTATGTCTTCCTGTAAAACCTAAGAAATGTGTTGCTCTACTAGGATTGCTGAAATATCACTCAAATATCTGAGAAAGGAAGCACTTGTAAGATGTAGCTGGAAACCATAGCAAGGAAGCTGCTGCAGAGGCTAGGATGGAGAATTGTGTCCTACACATTGGCTGTGACAGAAGTGTTGAATGCCTGAACCCACCATGCCTCTTGACTAATATGTGGCATTTATTCACATGCCCTCCAAAAGAAGCATGGCAACTGCTATCTGTAAAGACTGCAGAACTGCAGAGCCAAGATGTGAGAGGAGTCTCTCCTCTGCTTTGCTTCTCTCTTCTCCTGTCCCAGATTTTTGCCTCACCCAGTCCTACTGTGCACTCTGCTCTCTCTGCGAGAGACAGTGACTGGAAGGCTGTCAGGCATGGAGTGATTGACTTCACTCGTATGAGAGAAGTAATGAAATATTTATTAAGGTGAAACACAAATTTAACAAAATTAATAGTGAATGCAACAGTCTTTTAAAAGATTCCATGCCAAGGTACACTTGTGTATTTACTGCATAGAGGACAGGGTCAGACAAACTATCAGGGAGACCCTCCCGTTGAGTCATGAGGTTCGGAAAGGACCTCCTTGCTTTCTAAACTCCTTCTCAGAGAGGAGTCTGGGTGCGGCTGGATCCAACCCTAGTCCCAGACTTGCTCAACGGTTTATGTCTAAAGGATTATATATGCGCAATCAATCCCTTATATTACTTAGCTAAGGTTTCAAAGTTTTAGCATGCTATTAGTCACTTACCAAGAATCTGTTGCGGTAAGGCATCTCTCAGCCTCGAGGAGTAGAACCTTAAGCGACCGTCCTCACAAAAGGGGAGATCCTGGCATGCAGCCCACTGCCATACCAGAGAGCTCAAAGGGCTCTTGGGCTGTCCACTATTTATACCGTAAGATAATTGAACTATAGTCATATTTTCATGCAAAAAAAGGATCTAGGTCCCCACTCCCCACAGTGTTTTGGCTATGTTACCAGCCATCCCCCAAAGTCCAGGTGCAGCTTATTGCAACCGATGTTGCTATGGCCAAGGCCTGAGCAGGAGCCGGGTTGGGGGAAGGAGGGGGAAAAACAAGGAGAGCACACCGCCACAAAGGCTGGGTGGCCACACATACATTTAAGAAGATTCAGTTAAGTTTCCAAAACTGTTTTGTATTCCATGAAAGAAGACGTGTCTATAATCTGGACACACATTTATAATAGATTTTTTTAATGTACATTATCAGTATGCAAGTTTTGCTTTTTTTTACTAAAAGCTGAATGTAGAATGCTTCATTAACAGTTTACAGCCAGTTAAGCAATAAGTTACTTTACAGTAGCTTTACATGATGCATATATTTTCATTCCTAGTTTCCCAGGAATCAAAGTTACTTTTCAAAATTTCAATTTAAAACTTTAAAGAATGTGACTTTTTATTTACTAATCGATAGTTCAGTCTTTTCATATTTGTGCCTGTGAAATACACCAAACTTGGCATATGACAAAACAATTGATTACGTCGTTACAGAAAAGACACTGTAGTATGTATTTGAAACTGTTACTTCTGTTCACTCCAGTCTATACCCCAGAAACAAACACAGCATAAAGTTTCCTGTGAACACAGAATTAAGTAGCTCATGTCCAACAATGACAGTACAGATGATAATTTATCAGGATAGAGAAAGTTCAGTCTCAGTGCATTGTCAAGGTTTGAGGACTTTACCAAAAACACAGTAAAACAATCCAGCCATCATCATAAACATCCTAACGAGCATCTGGAAACCTCTGCAAGTTACGAGACTGAGGAAAACAAAAGTCACTTGCTTATACCACTAAATGTTTTCAATATGAAGGTGGTTGAGGCACCATCCCTGGAGGAATTCAAGAGAGGAGTTGACATGGTGCTGGGGGATATGGATTAGTGTTGGATGTTTTTTGTGTGGTGTGTTGGGTTTGCTAGTGTTGTGTTGTGTGGTGGTTTGTGGGGCTTTTTTGTTGTTGTTTTTTGGTGGGTTTTTTTTTTTGTGTGTGTGTGTAGTTGTTTTTTGTTTGTGTGTGTTTTTTTTTTTTTTTTTTAATTCCGCCCCCATTGGTTGGACTAGATGATCTCAAAAGGTCCCTTCCAACCTATATGATTCTGTGATTCTGTGATTCTGTGAAATATAGCAAGAAATGCTCTAGTCACTATAATATCTCTGTTCAGGCTCATAATTGAGTGAGGTTTGAAACCTGCATTAAATGCCTAGGTCCACACATGATACTAGATGGTGTCTCACCCAGGGATTCTATACAGGCACCACACTGACCAAATCATCATCTGCAGGTTTTAGGAAACAGATTTTGCACCCTCTCCAGCATATCCCAGTCTTCAGCAGCAGAGCACTGGAAGGTTGCATCCGCTTGAGTAACAGTAAGTAAACACAGCAGCAGTATAAGATGCTGTTAGGGAAAGCCTGGCTGGTATTCAGCCTACTCCCATCATACTCCCAACTCCCAGCACTGTTGTACTGGTGCTGCCAGAGGGTACATCCCTGCCCATTGTTTCAGAGAATGAGCAACTTCAGCACCACCTTCTGGAGCTACAACTGCCAGTTCTGAGCACAGCATCCCACACACACAGTATATTTTTTGCTCTAGAAGCATTATTTTGCTTTAACAGACTAATCTGTATCAAAGACTGTTTGCCTTTATTTTTGCCCACTCAGATCTATGAGATTCTTCTGGAGCTGCCAGCCATTAGCACAGTATTTAACCACCCAAAACTTATTAACTAGAAAGAAAGTTTAAGACAGCGCAACAGAAAAATGCCAAAGCTTAGTAGTTAGGACACGTACTAGGGTAAAGCCTGATTTCTGTCTGGAATTCATTTAAAGTCCTTGAGTATCTGGTTAAATGCAGCCTGTTTCAAAACTTCAGCAGAATTCGTAATAAAAATTTAGTCTCATTATCAGTGCACTGAGCCATTTACTTACTCCCACACACAAGTCAGATGCATGGCAAATCAGTCTGCAGAGATCATTTAATTACTCATGAGTGCACCTAGGGCAGTATATCCTAATTCTTATAAATGACCTATAGTTTCAAGTGTTTATTCAGAGGAGAAGCATTTCGGAAGGTCAGAAGGGATCATTCATCAGAGGCTTAGAAATTTCTCCTCTGTCATTTTTACATACAGTAAAAGGATACACAGTAATATTCAACTTGCATCAGGCTTCATTATTTTTCTGATAAAGAACTTTTTTCTTTTTTTTTTCCCCAGAAAGAATAGATTCTCAGTTAAAGGATTTCTTAACTAGTATATTCTTTCATTTGAGTCTAGTATTGGACATAATTTTATTCAATCATCATAGGACTGTGAATAGGGATAATTTTATTATGTATCCTGGAACTTAGAATTTGATTGCTTTTGTACGGCTACATGTTGTTGCAATGCACAAAAGTTCTCCCTCCCTCCGAAACATGAGAAAGAAGACCATTAAGTTTTGAACTCCATTAAGTTTTGAACACTTGTGAAGAATCACACTGTTACCCTGAACATAATTTAATTTTCATCATCTTACTGCAGGAAATTTAGACTATTTACAAGGCTAAAGATATTTTCATGTGAATGAGAAAGGTGAAGTAAGGTTCTTTCTCTTGCCTCTTCCTGGTCCATTATACATGATGTACCCTCAGGCATGTTGGGGAACACTATCTACATCAGTTACTTGACATGGGGTGCAGTGATACGGGACATCAAGTCATTCTAGTAAAGGCAGATGAGGAGCAGCACCACAGCCACAAGAAGACCCCTAAGATCCTTGAGATCTATGACCCTCTCATCACACTTCCCCATCATGGCTCTGCAAAGCCCTGGGGAACATGTAAAGTTCTCGCTCTGCTACCTGATGGAGGGGAAGAGCAGGGAGAGGTATGTGATGTGGCTGCCCTTTGCTCTGCCACTGTCTGCAGAAGAAAATTAAACTCTACTACAGATTAACAGAGAGAAAGTTTTGCCCAAAGACTTCCTTCATATATCTAATGGGCATTGATTTTAACATCATGATTCATTTATTGTGGCTCTCTTTGTAACTAAAAGACATAATAAAAATGACTGCAGTCTGCTCAGCAGCCACCTTCAGGTATGTGGTGTCCTGAAAGGCTGATACAGAAAAAGTCTCATTGGCTTGGAACATCTTTCAAATATTCCTACCTCCCCAGGAAATTCTTAGGACCCGCTTAACACACATTAGTGCAAATACTAGTCGTTGTAAAGATAAAATTCCAGATATAGATCAGATATAATTTATTATACTTCTACTTTCCTACAGATACTTTGAAAAATGACTGGGGGTTGAAATCTGCCTTCCTCAGTTAAAAAAAAAAAAATTGTTCTGTAGTGCAAGAAACACATGAGTGTAAGCATTAACTATTCAGATACTCATCATTTCAGTGGCTGATAACTGAAAAAAAAATGGGTGAAATATGAACTCCAAGCAGTAAAACGTATCCAGAAGAAAGACAACGAAGAGGAACAAAAAATGAAACAAGTACAATAACTAGGACAGAAGCCATTGGGGTCCTTCCCTGAGCTCATTGTCACCCTGCATGATAAAAACCATGACAAAGTCCTGAAGAATGAGGAGCAGCACAAGGCAAGACTCTACCCCAGTCTCACCTGCAGATATATCACTGCCCTTGGCAAAAATTTAACTTGGAATTGAGAAGAGCATATACAGGTAATACTTCTTGGCTGTAAGCCAGAATACAGATTATTTGCAGCGCATCCTCTCTGCTGAAATACTCTGTGTAACTCATGGCTGAGAGAGCAGGACCTCCGAAAATTTAAGCAGCGAGTTGGTAGCGAGCCACAGCATTAGCAACTGTGATTGCAGTCTGTGTGTCTGCATAACTCCCACAATTCTGTGCCATATGGCCTTTATTTAAAGTCTGGGGAAGCTTTGCCATGCAGCCTGCTCCATGGATTGCTTGTCAGTGCCCACCAGTACTGCTGAGTACGTACCTGCAGGTGCCAGGGTATCAAATGATCTGAACCTAAGAGCAATGAGCTCTAATCTGCAGAAAAATTTAAAGAGCCCAACTGCCTGCTGATTTAAAACAGGATTCAAGAGTGTCTCCAGCTCCAGACATTGACTAGTAAAAATCAGCTGGGCAAAAATATTAGGGAATATTCCTTACAGTAAGCACAAGCTCACCATTACCTTTTATCAGTCCAAAGATCATGAGTAGCTTTAAACACCATACAGCAATTAGAAAAACAGTTTTGCAGTAAAATAGGCATTTGCATTTGAATGAAACATACTTAATCAGCTAGGCTGCAGAATCTCAGATTGTGATGTACTTTTCTCCTCTTCAAACAAACCTTATAATATAGATATTATTTTCAAGGGTAGAAAATGTGAAGTTGCCTGTAGAAAGAACTTCCCAATTTTTTTTTCATATTCTTACTTCCTCCTCTAGACTTCAATTTTTTACTGTTTCTACTACGGTATTTTGAACAGTTTTCCATAAAACTAATGACCGTACTCCCCTCCTTTAATCTTGTTTTGTTTGACTGATTAGAAACAAATAGAGCATGAGCTACAAAGGAAGAACTTTGGCTCTTCATCAGCTGACAGAAGGCAAGTTATTCTCAAACTCCCAAACACAGACCTGCTGGTTTATAAATAACTTCTAGACAGTCAGTTACATCTAAACCCCCATAAAAGAGAATTGAGGGGAAGAGACAGGACAAAATTCCTCTTCTGGATCATTTAACCGTTAAATTGAACCAGGAATTCAATTATTTGGTTACGCTGTATAGAAATTCTTGGGCAAATCTTCTCTATCAGAAAATCAGACACAATTGTCCCTCTTGCATTTTTGTAATGTGGATGTTCTGGCAGGATTTTCTTGTAGGAATGATTACACAAATAAATAAGACAACTGGGTACACCTGAGTGGTCCAGGTGACTAGATTCTTGTCTTTTTCCTATTCTAGATTCTTAGTTTTCTCCTATTAGGTCATCCAGGTGACAACTGCTGATTATTTTAGCTAGAAGTGGCTATAGACATGTACATTTTGAAGTTCACATAACACTGAGTGAAAAAAAGTACCGCTGTTACTTCAAAGCGTACAACTAAGAATGAAAATATGGCAGCTAAGCAATATCAAACACCTTACGTAGTCTGACTAGTAAAGCTACCCTGAGCATCCTTTGTGTGCATCGTTTGCCTGCTTGTACATGTAGGAATTGTAGGTTTTTAGCTGCACATGTTCCAGTATTTGATATTTGTTTTAAAAGCGCAATTTACCTATGTTTAGCTCTACTAGAGAGACATAATCAAACATTCAGAATGGTGTTATACCTAATTTGTATTTTATTTAAAAGAGTGTAACACATGTTGGAAACTAGCTAGTTGAAATTTCTTCCTGATGACCATATTTGCCTAGAACAGCTTTTAAAAAGGAGAGATTTTTCATAGCTTTGATGCTATTTTCAGGCATCTTTCTAGAGGTTAACGGGAACAGAGGAATACAGACAAGTCAGGCCCCCTGGGCTCTCCTATGACCTTATGTATTCATTGCTTCCAGTTTGCTCGGATTCAAAATACCTTCAGTATTTTACTTGTACGTTACCAGTGCCTTTAACTTCAACAGGATAAGAAGCATAGCAAGCAGGAAGGTGTCAGAAGCGTCCTTTTGTGCTCTTGGACAGAGACATCACTTATCCATCCACCTGTTAAGATTTGATATTTGTATTAATTTACTTTTCTGCTGCCTTAACATAGATAATGCAAGCATTAAGACTTTGTTGTACAGCCATGTTCAAATAGGTTCTTGTTCTTTTATGTCAAGTGTCAGGACCAGTGACCAGCCTGTAACTGTGACTGGCTGGATGCAGTAGGGTGATAAGCAGTAAATAAGATGACAAAGTAGAAATAACATGCATTTTAGCTGACTTGAAGATGCTGGACAAGAATTTGCTTCAACTGCTGTATAAAGCATCACTTAAATAGACAAATTTAATGTCGGTGCTAAGGTGCACTGAATCTTGCTGGTTTCCACTTGAAACCTGGCCTGCTCACTTTTCCCACTGAATAGTTCCAATAATATGCAGGGCAGGAGGGAGAGGGGCACCTGGGAAAGTGCAGATTCTCGGTTTGGATCCTGATGTCTACAGGGCATCATGTCTACTCTGGCTCCCATACCAAAGCATCTTCATGCACGTGAACTGCACATGCAATTATGACTGCCATGATTAAATATTTAAAGATTAGTGCTCAGCTTCCAACACTCGTTGAAGAGCTAAAGGGCAAAGGAGAGCCTACAATAGTGTTAGTCTCCATAGAGTTCTGCTCAGTCCTTTTTTCTAATGTGGCCTGAACTCACCCCTCAGTAGCTAGGTCTATTTAGGAACTGAGACCCAGGACAGGTCTCCAGTGAAAATCCTGAGACTTTCCATTTCCTCACAGGATACCCCTGCTTTGTAAGTTACCCAGAAGAGTGAAAAATCACTTCAAAAAAGAACACTGTCTCTTGGGCCATGTTTTACCAAATACTTTACACAGATGCACACAACTTTCCCTGGCTGTGAAGATTTTCTAACCTTTCTGGTTAAGCTTTCTATTAAACAACACTTCAGAAAGTGAGAATCCTACTTTCAAGTGGCAGTGACAGTTTCCAGGGTGCTGTGCTGTAATTTAGTAGTGCTAAGTACTAGCTTGAATTTTAAAGCATGCTTTTAGCAGTTTGAACTGCATTTTCCATAAGGCTATTTCACTACAGATATTCTGAGCCTGCTGTTACACAGTCAAGAAACCACACATTTGAGAACATTTAAACATCACAACCAAATCATGACTGTCTGATATCATCACAGTTGCTGTTCCATGTTTTGCAAGAAGAGATTATAGAATGTCATACAATTAGCAGAAATAATCTTACAATAATACTATTTTTGGAGAGCGGACATAAACATTCAGAGCCACTATCTACAGCTTTTCCAGCAAGCATGGGCAAGCCAAGTTTCCCCCAAGGCTTTTTGTTGTTGAGTGGATTGCTCCAACCAATCTCTTCTTAGCCGTGTTTAATCCACTTTCTGTCACCCACCTTTTTAATTGTACCAACATTTTTATCTTAATCTTTTCTTCATGCTTTTGTTCAGGTACTGGAATTCAGCTTTTCTCTTACTTTTACTCCACTTTCATTTAATTAAAGCTTCCTTTGTTGCTACAATTATTTTTCTTTTTAACTTGTGCGTTTTCATGGCAAGTACTCCATCTGGCAAGGCACACTGTGAGATTTACTTCACCATATTTCCTAGATTTTTACCATGGATTGTCTGTACCCTTTCCACCTATCCACTTCCTTTTTGGAAGTGCACTGACTGAATAACAGCAATGTGTATTCAGGGGGAACACTGCAGCAATCATAGACTCATTGTCTTTCTTCAATATATAAACATGTATTTCCCATCAGGGGAACCCATGTAAGAAACACAAGGGTTTGCTAATTACAATGACCAAATATGCAGCCCCCAAACATGCATTGTATTGGAAGTATCTATCAGAATAGAAAACACATGGCAATGAACAGAAAGGAATTGTGACTTCCACTTCTTCCTTTCCACTGGTGCTGCCTATCCCACTCCTCAATGGCCCCCACCGCTAGCTTCCATTTCTCATCCCCCGTATGCAGCACTGGCATCACTCATGTTCCCTGGACAATACTTGTCCAGATTTCCTCCTCTGCTGGAGACTCCCGTATCACTCACATTAGGCAACTTAGCCATGCCCTAAGCCAGCAAGGAAAACCCAGAGGAAGGCAGCCTAGGAAGAAACAGGTCAGAAGCAATCAGGATCCACACTGTAGAACTCCCAGCACAAAGAGTGAAACTGAGTTAAACTGTACCTGAACGCAGAGCTGAAAAATTCTCATTATTCCTCAGTTCCCACAGCTGGGATACTGATGCTGCTCAGGGAGCTGCTGCACCTGTTACCTGTCACCCAAATAAGCTTTCTAGGAACACCTTCCTCCCCAGGTTCCTGTCCCTCGTTTACACATGTGAATCCTCCAGTTACTACCTAATTCAAATGACTCTATAAAGCATGTCTTGGTAACCTCATATCTCTCTATTTGTGCTGTTGCCAGGATATAAGTGTTCTGCAGAGACCAGGTAGCTGGCAGAGCACCTTTAAGCTTGGCTGCAGAGATTAACCATGCTGACTTTCACCAGGCCTTCTCAGCAGTGCGCTGACCTCAAGTTAAGGCCCTCCAAATGCTGAATTGTAGATCACGTACAGGCTTGGGTGGTGCACCTTCTCCCCTTAGAGAAGCAGTTTCAACCAGCTTCGTGTTTGCTAACGTTTTAGCAGGTGTACTATACAGACCACATCAATACAAGAGACGAGTTATACTACACCATAGACGTAGGAGTCAACATTTTGGATACACCTCTAGAATATTTTCAGTATAGTAATAAAAAATCAGTCTCTAGTTTCCCTACTGTTTTCATCAAGTTTCTTTCTTCTAAGAGTACAGCAACACTCCTTTTTCCAATGAATTAATATAAAGCATGAATGAATTAAAATAAGCAGTTCTTGGTGCCCTACACAGACTCATTAGCAACTATACATGTACATCCATATTCACAGCAGTTTAGGTTTTCAAGGTCTAGCCATACCGATACTCTTTTACTAAAACATTGATGCTAACTGTTATGTACCTTACAACTGTCAAGCCCAAGTGCTCAATACAAGTGAGCAGGGAGTCCCTGTGGGATCACACAGGCATAAGGAAACCTTCGGGGCAAAGAGTTGATTCTCTGGTCTGGGCATGGCTGAGTGGGATCCCTCCTGGATGCTTTTTGGGGGTGGTAATGGCCCACTCAAGGCCCATCCTTGTTACTGCCATTTAATGCAGCTTTCCTCATTAACTAGCAAAGTGAATCTCAGCTGAAAATCAGCTTCCCATGGGAGGTGAAGGGAGGGCAGCAGCGTTTATTCCAGGTTGTACGGCAATGAAAAATAATTCAGAAATACACGTTTCCAAAGCTCTCCCTCTTAGAAGAAGTAAACTAAGCTACTTCAAGAGTTTCAGTCAAAACAACCCTTCCCCATCCATAATTGAACGTGGGATTTGGGTTTGCTGAGCTGCCCAAAGTGCTTTTTTCCTTGCCGGCTGCGCACCAGCCAGCAGTAGCACTTAGCCCTGTTTGAGCAGTCGCCTGGGAAAGCTGCCGACCCCACCTGCCCCATCAGCCCGGGTCCCTGCTCACGCAAGGTTTTGTGTAATGGACCACATGCAATACAAGTGAAATATTCACCATAATCATATTTACAAGGCGGCTGGCTCCCCGGAGAGGCTGAAAGCCTGAATTTCATATCAGAAATGAAATAAAGTTTAGTTTGTTGGTGGGTTTCTTTTTTTTTTCAGTCGCATTCAAAAAGCCTGGAGCCAGACAAAAAAAAAAAACATTTTGTTGGGGTCAGTGGCCACAAGAAACACTCAAATATTTCTGGTGAGAGCCACAAAAAAAAAAAGCAATTGAGCAGAAGCAATGCTTACCAGCAGAAAGCCTCTCTGCTTGCGGCAGGCTCTGCCACCTCTCCCCACTGCCATCTCCTTTGGTCCATCCCCGTCCCTGAGGCACTGCCATGCCAACAGCTGCGTGCCGTCAGCTCCGGGAGGCAGTGGGGGGGTAGTTATAAATGTGTAATGAATGCTTTTACAGCTCCCCAGAAGGCACGATGTGTGCAGTTCAAGAGCTGGTGCAGTGATGTTGTGTCTGGGGCAAAATGCCAGTGGCCTGAATGAGAGAGGAAAGGACCACAGAGTGTGGGAGCAGGGTGACAAGGGTGGCAGGGGGCAGGCAGAAGCAAGGCTGGTGGCACAGTGGTGGCAGAGCATCCAGCAGCCCAACTACAAAAAGTTTCTGCTTCATCTGGAGCTTAAACCCTACAGAGAATATGAAAATACAACTTTTTTTGCTTGAGTTTTCGCTTGTGATGGGTGTGCAGCTCCGGGGACAGGTCAGGTACCAGTCACGGGAGGCACCCTGACATCAGTGCCACAATGAGTGCAGTAGTGGATCATGGTTGTTAGCTTCATGCATCACCATCTTTAAAAAAGTGGTATGTTCTCAACTGTTTAGTTAGAGGGGAAATGCAGTCTATGACATTTGGTCTGTAGCTGGTTGCCTGTTTCCCAAAAACCTTTTAATACGTATTTTAATCAAACTGGTGGACGGTTCAACAGTCTCCTCTGCTTATGTCCAGATACATTCTGTTCCTCAACTTTCCCCTCAAGTCTCAATACGTCTCTATTCAGCCATGCTGGTCACAGCCCATCAAAATGAACAGTTTCAGATTTTCTCTAGTTGCCCTGTTTTAACGTTTGTCTCCGGTACTCATTTTCCATGGAAAATCCCATGAATTCATCTTTGTGAGCCACAGTAGAACATGATACTATGTCACTCTGGCTAGCCTAGTGAATCTGCAAAACACTAAGTGCTAATGAATTTTCTCCTAGCGATGGGTCACGTTGACTGCTGGCACCAGAATTTTGGGCTTAGAGGATCATTCAAGTCACAGTGTTGGTTGCTGAGCTTTGTTTGATGTCCTTATGTAGCTCTTCAATACCTCACAGTATAAATGTCTAAAATGAAAGTTCCTATTCTCCTCAGCAATCAAAGACTGTGTGTCATGGGTGGGGGAATAATACAGCAGGTTAGTCTGAAAGACCCTGAAGCCTTTATGATGATCTTTGCACAATTAAAGCCTTTTAAGGAAATCAATAACCTCTGCAGGAGACAATACGGGGTTGGGAATTAAGAAGTCATGTTTTCTGACCTCTAATTCAGTTGTGAGTCATGGTTGAGAAACTACCTTTGTCTTACAAGGGGGATAACAGCTCTTACCTGTTCCCACGGAACTCTCTTTAGTGACACGTACGTCAAATGGATCACACTGCCTTTAAATAGTAAGTACTAATTTATTCCAGGTGTGGTCGGACATTTATGCAAGCGAAATCTTGTCCTTGCTCAGTTTCATCCCATCAGTGAGGACACAGTCTACGATCTTACGACGTTATTGCATCTCTGTGGCACGGCCACTTGGGACACCTTTATATGAATCCAATGGCACAGCTGTGCAGAAAACCAGGTCTCGTGGCACCTGACGCAGAGGCTCTGAGCCCGGGCTGTAGGTTGGCACACTTCACATCCCTCTGTAGTGGCAGTAATTTCAAGTTGTACAGTCTTGCCAGTTAAACTTTTTTAGCAACCTCTGTTTTGTGTGTATGCCCATTTTATAATTTTACTTCTACATGCTTACAGACCGACAACAAGGATTGCACATAAAGGTAAAACTCTACCTGCTCCTTCTTCTAAGACTGCTTTAACCAGTGCACACGACTATTTAAAACAAACATCTGCATGAGAAAAGGTGAATCATAAAGAGAATAGTGTGCAGGATATTTTAGTTGCAAATCAGTAGACAGTCTTTGTGAAACACTTAATGTCTACTTGTTATATTGAGCCTTGAGCTATTTATCCTGGTGTTTCCACCTGTCATTGCCCTGGTATTATTAGCACATAACCTCTCTTTCTAGTGATACTTGGTAAGCCAAAAAAAACAGTTTGTCCTTGAAAATCAGGGGTCATTATGAGCCCTTGCATTGAACATGTTACAAATGCATAGTGGTTTGCAAAGAGCATTTCTCTAATGCAATGTTCCTACATTTTATTGATTCTCATGAGGAACAGAAACTTTAAATAGAATGTCATTTTTGCTGCAGTGAAATTTAACAACCTGATGCACTACCATCTGTTTAAGGGAAAATAAGTATCAAGCTGATGTTAGGATTTAATGCCATAAAATATTTTAAACTGTAAAGCAATACTGATGGCAGATTCATTCTCGGAGTAAACTGATCTCTTTTGGAGGTACTGTATGACAGCTACAATGGAGAAAATTGTTTGGTATCTTAAGCAGGAAAGACAGGAGATTTTGTACACGCGAAGAAAGGGAACCAGAGCATGCTTGACAACATAGTCAGCAGAAGAGTTAAGGGGAAAATGAGCACATTGGCTTTGTCTGCTGAAGGCAAGATGGCAAAAAAGGACAGCAGCTGGTGGCCTGTGAAATCAAACTGCCGGGAGCGGTTGATACAACTGTCTAATGGCTGCTGTTCTGAAACTGCCGCTGCCTTTCCAAGACCATCTTCATTCTCCTTGTGTCTTTGACTAAATCTCTGTGATATTATTTTCTGGGATGGGGAGCGTTCTGTGGCAAGTCATCTTTCCATTTCGCCTGTGCCGTATCCAGCACAATGTTCATAACCACTAATGATTCTATAAACGATAAATTTAATAGTGATAGTACTGGTCACTTATATTTTCTCCCTGGTCCTCTCTTTCACCATGATAGACAATAAATGTTTAAATAAGAGCTTGAATGTCTTAATTTTACTCCCTGAGCACTTGCAATATAAATCTTTCCTGCTCCTGTTTCAATCAAGGGCAACGTTCTCCTTCAGTGGTGGATGATCTAAGCAATAAAAAGGGTATCAACAAGGGTCTCTAGACAGAAGTCAGACCTGGGAAGTGTAGAAAATTATCCTCAGTGGTTAGTTATTGGCTGATTTCATTGTGGCTCACATTTTGCCTACAGCTGTCAATTAAAAGATATTTCTGGTATGTGAAGAGTGGAGAATGCCCTGCCTGTGTCAGGGAAGAGAACTTGCAATCCCCAGGTCTCATGGAAGCCTTTCAGGATGGGAGCGTTTTTTCTGCCCAACTGCAGGGTTTCGTGACCTGCCTGTTAGACTAGGTGCTACATCACCTTTGCACAACCTCATATTTCAGTATTAGAAGTGTTGAGAAGCATACAGAAACTCAGGGTCACCCAGAAATTTTTTTACCAAATTGTCCTTTATTCTCCAAGATTCTGCAGATGCTTCTTCAAGAAAGTGGAACAGATTGAGGTAGACTTGTATTTTTTCCCTTTCTCTGACTTTTTCCTGATGTTTTTCCTTATTATTTTGTTAGAAAGCAGCACGTAGGGATGGTTCCACATTTTATTACACCATGTTAAAAGGTGCAAAGGAAAATGTAAGTCAACCAGGGTATTATTGTTAATAACTATGTTACACCTGAGCATTAAAACAGTTAAATGGTGCAACATTCTGCTTCACTTCTGGAGAGTCAATGATGCTTGAAAGCAATGTTATCACTTGTTATCACCAAGGACTGGGCATCCCAGTTTATATTTGTGAAAATGAATATATATTAATTCTATATTTCTATTCAGGAAAAATTACTAACCTATAATGGGACTTCTCATTTCTTCTTTAAAAGAAGATTTAATGAAAAAACTTTCAGCTGTTCTGGTCTGAAACTACCGAAATAAAAGCATCATAGAAAAAGACTACTCATAAACAAAATAGTAGTAAAAAAGAAAAATACCTTGCAACACCAAAGGCTTCTATTACCACTTTTCTTCTGTTTCAAGTGTAGGTGCTAAAATTATGTGCTATGTTGAAAACATACTTCACCTGCCTGAATGCAGTCTGCTAATACGAGCAGGTTTCTCCATGCTTCAGGCTGAAATAATGAGGCAGCGTTTTGCAATTACTTTATTTTATTATCCATTAGGGGAAAATCAATCTAATAAATTTTATTAAGATTTTGGAAATTGTTCTTTAAAAGCCAATGGTTCAGTAGGAATCTGAAGGTGGAAGTGCTGATGGCCTGAGAGGTACTTGAGACTTGAGCTTAGCTATTGCATGGCTACAGGGATGAACTAGTCTGGGCTGTGAAAGCTGATGGCCACTTGGCTGCCATGACTGAGACTGTGAAGCTTCCAATCCTTTAAGAAGCAAGCAAGAGAAATAGCAGAACCACAACCTTCATCTTCAGGAGAGAAAATGATGGCTTTTCCAGGGATCTGTTTGACAGGATGTCACAGGAGACTGCCCTAGAGAGCAAAGGGACCCAAGAGAGTTGGTTGACCCTCAAGAACATTCCCATCAGAGCACAAACCCAGTCCGTTCTGATATGTGGGTAGTTGAGCAAGTGTGGCAGATGGCCAGCGTGCATGAGCAGGGCTGTCCTGCCTGAGTTCAGACAGTAAGCAAGCACAGAGATGGTAGACAGTACGTGCCATCCAGGAGCAATATAGAGACATGATTTGAGTAAGCATTGAAGGATTTAGTAAAGCCACAGCTCAGTAGGAATAAAAGCTCATAAAGGATTTAAAGGGCAACAGGAGGGGCTTCTGTAAGTACGTTGACAGCGAAGGAAAATGTTGTCCTGCTGCTCAGGAGATCAGGTGACTTAGAGACACAGGACATGGAAAAGGCTGAGATACTTCATGCCTTTTTTTCCCTTTTTTTTTTTTTGTGTGTATTTTTTGTTTGTTTGGTTGGTTGGTTTGTTTTTGTTTTTGTTTTTGTTTTTAACTGTTGAGGCTCTGAAGCATTGAAGAGGAAGACAGCATAGCGGAGCACTTCAGCTAAGCTGCTTAGGGAAACGGTGGAATCACCGTCCCTGGAGATAGTTAGAATACAGATAGACATGGTATTTATGGATATGGTTTAGTGACGGTTTTGTCAGTGCTAGATAGATGGTTGGACTTGACGATCTTCCCTTCCAACCCAGATGATTATACAGTTCTAAGTGGACATAGCTAAGCCCGTGGAGCCAAGCAGGGTGTTTCTGAGGGAGCTGGAGAAGCGTGCTGATAGAAACCTTAAGTTCAACAAAGGCAAAGTCCTGCATCTAGGGCCAAAAAACTCCATGAAAAAGCACAGGCCAAGCCCCAACAGGGTAGAAAGGCGCTTTGCAGGAAAGGACCTAGGGGTACTGGAGAAGAAGCAGAACAGGTGTCAGCCACATGGGCTATTACAGCAAAGAATGCCAAAGGCATTGTGGGCTCGATCAGCACGAGTGCACTCAGCAGGTTGATGGAAGTGACTGTTCCCCTCTATTCAGCATATGTGAGACTGTATCTGGGACCAGGAGTGTAATTGGAGCACCATATTCAGTTTTGGGCTCTCCCGTCCAGTCCAAGTTCAGTTCTTGACTTGCCACCAAAGCTGCCACCAGCATTCACAACCCAAACTAGTTCATCCCTGCTGGTCAGTCTCAAGTGACTCAATTCAGCACAAAAATGACTGAGTGAAACATAGTAGTCCATGACATACACATCAGTTATGATGGCCATGATCTAATGGCCTTATATTTAGTAAATATGAAAGAAACATAAGATATGACAGTGAACAGTGCACAATCTCTTACCCAGAATGAGAGAATCGGAATAGAAAAATATTTACCCTTAATGTAATCCTATCTCCTGGTTTAGTCAATTTATATAAATTTCCCTCTGCAAAGAGACAGTCCCTGAGAAAGAGGGGTGAAGCATTTTCTCAAGTGCTCACCTTGTAGCTGGACAGCACTGGGAGGATCAGCTCTTCAGTTTCTGGCACATCTGTATGTAGCATAAATTTTGTAAGCTTGTTTTAACTGAGCCATGAACCTGTTCCCTTTAGTGCACCAGTGAGACAACTTAATGCTGGAAAAAAATACTGTGGAAAAAAATGAGATACTGATCACCTTCCAGGCCATTCCTCGGAAGCCCCCATGTTCCTTAGGCGTTAATTTGTGTTGGTGTGGCAGCGAGCAAAACTGAGCTGTAGCCTGTGAGCTGCAGTGCCAGAAGATCTGGTACAGTTCCCTGTCTATTTGTCACATCAACAATGATGAAAGAATAGCTTCTGCTTAGGGACACCACCTAGTTCATTTAAACGCATTAAAGCTTTAGATAAAGATCTGATAAAACATTGAGGAAATTATACTAAAATATACTTTATTAAATACCAAAATATTTTCCCTCTGTCATCAATCAGCATAAATCAGCATATTAACAGGATTTACAGATACATGTACATTTTTATAAATTAATGTACATATGTTCATTTTTCTCAGCTTGATTTTTTCCTACGTCTGTATCATGCTGTAACATGTCCAACTTTTCACAGCATAAAATTAGGCAAAGCTCTCAAAATTTTACTATAGATGTTAAACACAGTTGTAGCAACTGTTTTTCCACGTCTGTGGATCTTTAGCATCTTTTTCTAACTGAAAAGTTGTGAATTTACATGAGTGTTGGGTATATCACTCCTCTAAAAGATGTCACAAACATCTTCCTGCTTGAACCGTCTACCAAAAATTTTCTATCCACTCATCTGAGGGCTTAAAGCGAGCACAGATGCAGTACCCAGTTAAAGCACCGGCAGATGACAAACCCTTTGACAGCTCTGCCTCTTCCATCCTCGTTATTTGCATCCCTCAATCATTCGGCTGCCAGAGCAGGGACCTGCCTTCCTTGCTCCAGCTGGACACTGCAAAAGTAAAGATCCAGACGATCTGTTTCACACAGGCTGCAGGCTCTGCCTCACTCTCTCCTGACCTGATCATGAGATCTGTGCAGCAAACTCTGCTCTCTGCTACATATATTTCATCATCCTGTGATATTAAAACTATAGTTTCTTGACATACAAAACCCAAAATCAAGGTTCCAAGTGCTAGAAGCCTAGCACGCAGATGAGGCACAACACCGCTCCAACCTAAATGCCTGAGATCATTCCATTATTTTTCCCCATAAAATTTTTGGGGGTTAATTTGGATTCACCAGGCCAGTGGCATTCTGCCTGTGCTGTAATTCTGCCACCTCTCTCCTGCTGGTACCTGTAATTTTACCCTACTCTGCCCATTGAAACTGCTCTCTCAGCTTCTTGAAAGTTTCTGTGAACAGTTGGTTCTGCTTTCTCTTTGGATGCCGACACTGTCGCTGTGATACCACTACTGCCAGAAAAACTGCCTGACCTTGCAGGATGTAACAGCTAAAGCCAGACCCAGAGCTTATGAAAGCCCTGTATTCACTTGCTGCAACATCTGTGCTAGAGCCTGGCGTAAGGCAGGTAACAATCTGGATTCGCTGGATGTCTCCAAAAAACCTAATGTGCAGGATTCCCTAACCAGAGACTTGTGTGGTAATGCAATGTACTGCAATGCTGCAGCACAGGAAGCTCAGAAAGCTTCACAAAGAAACCCCACCAACGGCCCAGGAATGCAGCCAGACTCCAGCAGCTCTGCATGAGCAGAGTGCAGGCTGCAAGGTGTTTCTGAAAGCTCCAGCCCCTCTCCCCTGCCATCCCCTTCTTGGCCAATGTCTCCCTCTGCCCAAATGAAAACCAGTGCGCTCAGCATGAACCACGTGCGAGTTGCTGCCCTATCTGGAATTACAGCATTTGAGTGATGACTCTTTGCACAAATTCAGTCTCACAGAAGGGGCAAAAAGGTCACTACTGCCATTAAGGTCCACTGGAAGACATCAAGTGTGCATTACCTGCAGAGTGCACAGAATCAAAGGACGGGTGTCATAAAGGTCCCTCGCTTCTCTATAAACTTTTTAGTGGAACAAAAATTGTTCCAGTCAAAACATTTCAGTGGCAGAAGGCTAGAAACAAAGACTAAAAGCCAGGTCCAGTAATACTGTCTTTTGAGTCAGAACTAGATGAAAGCGGCAGGACAAGCAGAGACCTTCTCAAAAATCCCCATACGCAGCAGGGCTGCCATGAACGAGGTTCATGCAAGGCGAATGGAAGTCGAGACAGGCAGTGCAGAATACCTAGCAATACAGGCAAGCCTGATCCTGCAATAAACACACTTCATAATCCAGAAGAGGCTGTATCAAATCTGCAACCACTCCTCACGATGGATCAAATCTGATCTGTCAGATGATTTGGCTGAGCACAAATCCAGCACAACTACTGGTGAAACCCCATCTTTATTCTCAAGATTAGCAAATACATCTTGCCACTGCCAATAGATTATATATAACTACACAGCTACCTACTATTTTAACAAATACATCTTATCATTTTGCTTTCTAGCACCCACTTCTGCCTGTCATAAACTTTGCAAAAGGTCTGAATGACAAATTCAGAAAACTAGATTTCATGCTAACAATAATGAACAGGACCATATTCAACAACGAGACAGAAGAGATATCCTTCCGATTTCACTTTTACATACATACCAGCAATAAGTTTCACCTGTACAGCATTCTGACAACAAAGTGAGTTATGGCCAAACCAAACATCCCTAAATCCTCAATGACTCTTATTAAAATGTAAAAAAAAACAAGCAACATCAGGAAACTAAAGAAGTTAATCTGGTTGCTGGTCTTGTGGGTTTTCTTTTCTGAGGAGATGCCCCAGTGTTACATGAAAAGCAGAATGAGTGTCCCAGTGATTTATGAACACTACAGGACTCGAGTGATAAGGCAAGTCTACTTCTCAAATGCTCCTTTGACTTCCTAAGGAGGCTGTCAGTCTAAACAGGAGCAAGATTCTCATTTGAGAAAAAGCATCTATAATTTAAAGACTAGGTGTTTTATTCCCTGACAGGTGGTGTTGTTTTTGTTTCTCTTTTTTAGAGTATACATTTGAGCAGCAAAACTGATTTAGAGTGATTATTAAAATTCAAACAAGAAAATGCTACATAAGCAACAGCTTGAGTTTAGACAGTAGGCAAACAAGAGATCTGAAGATCTCTAAAGATATGTTATTCCCCAAATAGTGAGGTAAATAGCCTCAAAAATCCCAGAAGAAATTTAATTAATTTACTCCAGCAACTTGCTAGAAATGATGAAAATGTTTTTGGAAAGGATTTATCTGACCATGTAAAAACAACCACGGAAGCCTTTAAAGTAAGTTTCAAAAAAGTAGTTTTCAGTCTAATGTTGTCTCTTAAGACTACCACTGTTCTACTCCTGCAGTTTTTATGTAATATTTTGTGTGAACTGCAAGACCACACCTCTAAAACTGCTGTTCCTTGTAGGAGGCAGGAAATCTTGGAATGTATACAAACACCTGAAATGGAGTTAAGACCAACAGTCTGGCTTAGTCCTGGATCATTTCACATTACATGGATCCCAGTTTAATTCTTTTGTACCGTCATACAGCTGACTGGTTTTGGCCCCATGAAATTCTGTTTCTCCTTGATGCAGTTTTAATTTAAAAGCTATTTTAATATTTCATAATGTAACCTAAACTACGAATTATATTATCTTCTATGTAGCTTGTATCTTCATGTATGAAAATGACATCTCCCTACCATAATGCTTAGCCCTTTGTCTTCTTTCTGTCACCAGAAGAGAGCAACATCTCCTCACCCGTGATCCTGCCCTTCATAAAGCATTTCTTCTAGACTTAACCCCTCAGCAGTGTGGCCTTGTAACTTAAAAATAACCCCCGTGCTACTTACTGGGTGAAAAAAAATGCTAGAACCCAGCCTTATGTATCCCGAATATACTTTCATCAAAAAGGAATGAAGCAGCACAGGATTTAGCAAAACTAAATGTGGAATTACAAAAGTCAGCACACTTTCTAAAGCAATGGAAAGGGACAAACGATCTATTTAAACTCCAGTGAGAAAATAAACCAAAAAGCCAGGATAAAACATCTACTGTGGATTCAGTGAAAATCAGTTCTTATTGAAATAATGACTAGTCATTGTCAAAACTTTGTAGAGAATCTCTTTTCATAGAAATCAATAGACTGAATATGTGACTTTGCCAGGTGGACTCCAGGGAGAAGATGCTTCATCCCCATGGACAGCCTGCAACTTCTTTTGCTTCTTCTCCAGCTGCTCTTTCTTCTCCTTCTTTTCCTGAGAATAAAAAGATGTATCAAAAAAATGAAAGAAAAAACAAAACAAAAAAAAAAAAACAAACAAAAAGCCAACTTCACTAACAGAAAAGTTACAGTTGTTGTTATACCTTTCTCATGTAAAATGAAAAGTTAACATGCAGTAGAGATTTGCCTTTTGGAGCTTAGCCCACCACTTTCAGGGACCGAGTCACACATTGCACAGCGCAACACAAGAGGCTGTGACATTTGATGCCATTTACAATTAAGGTTACTGTCTCAAGGATGGGCTGGCTTTGTGCACTATCTCAACAAAAAGCTCAACCTAAGGCTTAATGGGTGAAGTACTCTATTTGACTCATATATAATTAGTCTCATTTAATTACTTCTTTTATTTAAGAGGGTACCTAAATCACAATGCTAAAGACGTTATTCTCATTACATGAGAACATGAATGCCTCTTTCTAGCTTTCTGGACTTATTAAATCTCACTTGTTGTGTACTAGAACAAACTGGGAAGTAAACAATTTATTTATAATCAGATACCTATCTAACATTTTAAACACTGCAAGTTCTGATAATGTTTTTCTATTGTTTCAAACACCAATGGGCAGTTAGGATGATGAAGGATCAGCAAGATACTTTCAATATTCTTCTTGTGCCTGATTAATTAATGATTTTCAAGAGACATATCATTCAAAAAGTAATTTACAATTACTTATAATTAGTTTTGAATTTTTATATTTTTCTGTTCTATATATAAAAAAAGCATTCTTCTTAGCAAAAATGACTGGCATTTCACCATTGTGAGGACAAGCACCTAAGGGCACATCTGCATCTGCAATTTGCTTCTTTATAGGTACCAATTTTCCTTGTATCACACTTGCAGTTTTGTGGTGCATGCTCGAGCACCCCACTGACTGACTTACAGTACTTTCTCTCTTGGTGGAACCAAGGCTGACATTACGGACCAGAGCATAACTTAGAGTGCCCCATTTGAGAGGTGGTAAAAGGTCCTCCAGCAGCTGGCTTTCTGGCACATGAACAGCGTCTTCATTCCTAGGATCGACGCCTGGCATATACATCATTGGCTGTAAGGACGCAATGTGGATATGCAGGCTTAAAATTATCATCAGTTGTGCCAAATCCATCCCTGGTCCTTGCCTCTTTTGCAGCCTATCAGCCAGTATTTTGAAGCACCAAAAAGCCCCAAAAAGCAAAACAATGACAACAAAAATACCACCCCAAACCACAGATAAATTATACACCCACCCAGGAAGGGAATGAAAGTAGCTTTGGATTTTTTAACCATGGTTCAGTTTTGAATCTTGGGGTCTGAAGATTCAACTTTCATGAATAAATCCTAGTGCCAAGAAAAGACTCTTGAGTTAATTTAACTGGGTTTAAAAGAATACATTTGACTGGCTTCTTCCCTGCCTTCAACACACACAAAGCTTTTTACTTTCTAGTCCTAACCACAGTTCATATTCTCCCAAGACACAACCAATATAAATCTTCCCCAAAATAATAAACAAGATATTATTTGCAGTAACAGAGGAAGAGTAACAGAAATAGTGAAAGATGAAAACAATAACTGTAGTTTGCCATGCACTAGATCAACTCGACTGTATGGCTTGATTTCTCCATGGAAGTTTCATACTCAATAGTCCAGTAAGATGAATTTCACTTACAAAATTCTGGAAAGATGACATTCTTTAGCATAATAATTGAATTTTAGATAGTATGGGAGCCTTAAAAAATTTAAAAGGGGTAACAATAACAGCCTTATTTCTAACGTATTGCAATGCCAGGAGATTAAAATTCCAATATAGAAAGTATTTTCAGATAGATCTTATTAAACTACATGAAATGAATAACCCATGTCAGCTATTTTCAACCCAGAAAAGCAACAAATACGTGAGACTCATCCAGGACATCATTTCCTGATGTTTTTAAACAGCTTTAGTATGCCAAAAATAGCTGTTGAGCATGCTCAACCTCAAGGTAAAATTTCAAACTTGCTCTACAGTATTTAACCTTTCTATGTCGATCTGTGAAAATTATCTGAAAACAGCCCTATTTCTCACCAACTCATTCTAGGGTAATGTTTACCATGTAAAGTGGAGAACATAACACATGTAGGATACTCACTTTTCTCTACAGAAAGCAGGTACCAATATTACTATCTCAAAAATAATGGAAACTAAACTGATCTGTCATTATAAACTTACTACATGATTCTTTTCCACGTTCTACTCCTAAGAGTAGGTGCATGTCAATGACAGGTGTCAGACGCTGGTAGACTGTATTAAGTAAAAAATGATCCTTTATCAAGCATAGCATCTAGATTGACTTGAAGAGTACTTGGGGAGTAGCAAGAGGCAAACACCATGAAACAAACAAAAAATCAGAAGCTTAAATTTACTCAGGAAGACTAAAGTAGCTCAAGATTATCCTTTTTTATGTTAGTATTTTACAAGTGTTAATAGCCTTTTTCAGGGCATTTATTTTCATGCTTTCTAAGTAATCTTCTCTATGCACTTATGTTATCAAACAGTCACACAATGACCTCTTAAAGTGTAAGTAACAAAATTTACATTAACATTAAAGCAGAAGGTTTCTTATATTTTAGAATAACTACAAGGAGATTTTTATGTCTCTTTTACCCATGCATTATGGTCAACACCTGGTTCAGAAAAGCTGAGGATGAATTTACACATTCATTTCTGTCAAATGTTAATGAAAACACATTAGAACGCTTCCTCCAGTATATTGTTCCTACTTTATTTCCTTTCAAACAAAAATCCTCTTATTTGAAATAATACACTTAAAAGTGTATTGAAATAATACACTTCCACAATTCGTCCCTCTCAGATTTGATGCCTGTTTATCTACCAGGTATCACCTTTGTTCCCTTGATAATACAGTGGGAACTTCACAGGTGTTTCTCTTCTGCAGTTCACCAAAGATGTGTATTTTCTCTATTACTATACAAAGTGAGATAATATTCTGGCCAAACATGATGACAGAGCCTTTGCCCGATATGACTTCTCAAATGAAAGTGTGTTAGCTGCAAAAAAAGGTACAATTTCAGAAAGTAAAAATGTGAAGACTGGGCATGAGACATATCAGTCAACACTTGCACATAGACACTGAAAATTATATCATTTTAGAGATACCTCTGCCAACCAATTCAGTAGCTATCGCATTCTCCAACACCTGCTCCTTTTGAACTGCCCTTCTCCTGTAGGCACATGTACATCCATTCAGATTTGATCATTCCTCCAACTACAAAAATTTATGTTAATAATCCCACTGAAGTGAACTGATGACCCAAGGGATTTATACACAATTTGAACAGGGGAGCCTGCTAGAAGGCAGATTTCATTCCCCCTAAAGGGGACAATTTTTTTACCTTTACAGAGTCCAAGACTGCAAGGAAGTGAAATGTACAATGAGAGGTAACATTCATACTTTGGTACAATTATGCCAATTGAAGATAACAAGTAAGCATGCTGGGACAGAGCGTTAGCTACTACTCAAAGTATAGTACGTCCTCCCCTGTGGACCAGGAATATTGCCTAAGCAATAAATAACCTGAGAACGGGCATTAATCATCTGACAAAATTGAGCTGGAAATCACTTGACAAAGGAGACCAAGAGAAAATACTTCTTTCCAATAATTACAGAAACCAAAGGTATTCCAACAGGGGACCAGGTCAAACAAGATCTTAAAAGACTTAGACCTAAGACTAAAAAGGTTTGAAAATAGAGAGAAGGGAAAACATGCAGACTCTTGCTGGTTTACATCACTGCATATTTCTGAATTAACCAAGTTAAGATTGACTACCCTTTTAAAATCTGTCCCACACCTGTACATCAGCCTGCCTCAGTTCTCATCATTCCCCCATACCCAACCTGACAAAAAAAAAAATAGAAAGTCTACTTGAGACTCTGGAAAAAACTTTTTGGAGCTATCGACAGTACAAATGAATCCCTGTGAGGACCTTAAGGCAGCTGAGTTGCAAGACCCCATTCTTATAAAAAGGCAACAGAGGCCAAATGTACAGGACATGTACCAGAAATCACACGAGAGAAAACAGAAGAAACACTCTCACATTAAGGAAACTTTGAAAGTCAGTACCATGAGTGACTGGTCACATGGTGAAGATGAAAAATGCAGGTTTTTCTCTAACTAGCAAGTCCCGTATCTTTAAGAAAACAATATATGCTAAGAATATTACTGATCTCTCTTCTGCTTTGTCTATCTGTAGTGAGGGAAAAAAATATTGCCTTATTGTTGAGACCAGAATACTAGATTACTAGACAATTTTACTGCTTAACAACTGTGACTGAAGCACAGTGTAGTATGAAAATATATTTGGAAGCATCACAGTTCCACCCTTGTTAGTAAATGGAAGTAATCTCAAACCTCATGACAAGTGGTTTTATCAATTTGAAGTTATACAAGTCTTCACTTTAAATGCTTCCTTGAATTCCTTGAATATATACACGCTCACTGCTGCAGCTGGTGATGCTGCTTGGGTTTGCAGGCTTTGTGCTGAGCTGCCCCTTCAGAAGACGGTTGTTCCAGACATGGAATGTCAAAACCCAAAACCTATGAAATTCAAAAGTCTATGACATGTAGGTAGGGAAGATGTATTTTCCATGTACGTTAAATATCAAGCACCCCGTATTTTATCTCCTTGCTCAAGAATTCTGGGGGACTAACTATGTAATGCTGCCATCCTTTGGCATCTCTCGTAACAGCATGACAAACCCATGAGTATTACAATACAAAAGTGATGACAGTCATGACTACATTAACCTTTTTGGTTTTGACAAAGTGCAAAAAAGAAAATAAAATACCAGCCATCTCGCATATTCCTCCATAGCCTTTTTATCTTTTTCTTCCTTTTTTGCCTGTTGTATTTCTTGCTTTCTTTTCTCAAGGATTTTTTCTACTTTCTTCTGTTTCATATATTTCTCCTTTTTTTCATTCCTACATAGTTAGAGGGAAGAACAGCAGATTATCATAGAATCATAGAATCTGCATCTGTGATTGATCAACTAAATTAAGTCAAAAGAGATATTTTACACATTTAATGAAAAATTGAGAATATATATTCAATATCTTCAAAGCCCACCTTTATACATCATATCACCATGTATAGGTATAAATTAACCTACTATTGTATGCATTATGGCATCACCTTTTCTGTACTACTGTCTCTCTTGTTGGTATTATATAAAAACTTAAATTCAAAACTACTGTGGGTAACTGTAAGTTGCACATGCTCTGTGAAAACTCTTGGCTTGTAAACCAAAGTATTTCTCCAGAATATCTCACTTGCTTCTGAATATACCTGCATTCACACACTGTATTCCATACAACTTCCAGATGAATATTTACCTTCCTTCCTATGGCTTAGTAATAAAGTGTGAGACTACTTACATAAGACATTATACTGCTCAATGAATCTAAATTCTCAGTTGCAGTATTTCTGCCTGGGCTTAGTCAGTAGCCTTTTGGGAAGAAAAGTATTTAAGCTACTAAAATGAAAGAAGTTGTAGAGATTTCTCTTGTTATTATACTTGTTCTCCATTGGGCCTGAATAACCTGATCCCATGTATGCCACTGTCTCCCAGTGAAAAGCACATCGAGCTCACAGCAGACCTACTGCATTTCTAAGTAAAGGTTTGGGAAACTGTGATATTCCAAAATCCAGTGGACTAGTACCATTTTTCAACTGCTGACATGCTATCTCTCTTCTTCTCTGCAATCAGTTCCTCCTCCTTCTTCTTCCTGATTCTTTCAGATTGTTTTTCCTTTCTGCTTTGCTCTCTCAAATATTCTGCTTTTCTTTCTTTCCATTTTTCAAATGCCTAAAAAGGACCACAAAATCATTCAAAATCTTACCCCTCATCTTTTTGCCAATACTTCACTTCCTTATTCTGTACTATTATTTTTGGTAATTTCTACACATTCCAATTTTGGAATATTTGTTTGTAGCATTGCTCAGAAGTGGATATCACTACACCTAAAAAGAATAGTATTTTTTTTTCCCAGTAAGTAACAGTTCATTGCCAATGTATTTATATGGAGTTTATTTAATGTTTAGTTCATAGAATCCAAACATGGAAAAACACTTGTTTGTGTGCAAATGTGAACATTACATCCTTCCAACAGAAGAGAATCTAATAAGAGCTTTATTTGAAAATTATCAACGTTTAGAATTTAGCATCAAGTTCATTTCCATCTATTGCTGATTAATCAAAATTATTCACAACAATCTCCTGACTGAAACACATATCTACATATTTATTGGAAACACATTTATTTACGTATTTCACATGACCTTCTGTGCTGCTTCTGTTCTCTGAACATTCTCTTCTGCTGCTTTCTTTTTCCTAAATTCCTCAGCCTTCTTCCTTTCATTTAATTTCTTTGCTTCTCTTTCCTTCTTTTTTTTCCAGGCTTCAAAAGATGCAATTGCTTCTTCTCTTTTAACAGCTTCTTTCTACATTGAAAACGACAGTCTACATTTAAATTCACTTAAATATAAAAGCATAATTGGAATTATGCTTTAAACTCTGTCAAATGTAAGATTAGATGGAGCAATGAAGAAATGGAAATTGATTTGCAGACAACATTCCAAGCAATGCTCAGAATTAAATTTGAACAATGGAATATTTTTTTTTGTGCTCATTTTTAATTTAACTTAATAAAATGAGACAAACTACTGCAAAATATGTGTAGAAGAACATGAAACACATGTTAAATGCTTAGAAGCGAAACATTAAATATTTAAAAGACAAAGCAAGGAACTGTGTATGTAGTATTCAAAATACAGTTCTCTGTAGATAAGCATCTCTTGAGACAGGGAGCAAACTCATTTTCTAGCAGGTGACTTAATACCTGAAAGATCAAGCTTCCCACGGTCTTCATAAACAACCCTGAAAATTCCTCTAAGCAGCATACTTTTAGCATACCTTATGTAAATGTGTAGGGAAGCATCGGCCACACAACCTTTACAGCAACCACAACAAGGGGGACATGCCATTTACTGTTTCAACTCACCAGTTGCTTCAGAACAGCAGAGCCATGTAATTATGCAGAAAGCACAGGTAAGAGTACTTCAAAGAACTATAGTTTGTTAACTTCTTTTTAAAGAAGAATGTAAACAAACCTTTTCAGCATCGTTCCTCAGGTTTTCAGCTTTCTTCTTTTCATTTCTTTTCAATTCCAGTAGAAGGACCCTTTTCTTTTCCAACCAATTCTGCAATAATCATTAGAGGACTTATATACTTTCTAAGTCTTTTTAAGGTATAACTAAAAAAGTTCTGTTAAAACAACAAAATATTATCATGACCAGCAAAATTACTCTTAGTTCTTGCATGTGCTACTTAAATAACTATCCCATGTGGAAGACTAAGCTGTGATCACACAAACATTATGATCAAGTAAGTTTAAGTTTCTAAAATCATAGCTACAAAATACCAAAAAGCCTAAGGATCTTTAAAACAGAATCTTTAAAAAAACAAACAAACAAAAAAACCAAACCAAACCAACAACAACAAAAAAAAAAAAAACCACAAAAACCCAACCAACCAACCAACCAAAAACACTGAAAAAAAAAAACACCAAAAAAAGTAAGCATTAAAAAAAATGAAAAAGAAGAATGGAATAAAGATTTTAATCACTTTGCATATAGGAATACTATTTCTATTTACGGTTTCTCATGAAAATACCTAAAACTAAAGAGAATAAAATCCAATTGGGAAAAGTGAGACTTCAGGCATTCATAAAGTGTTATTAGCCATTTGCAGAATCAGGCTTAAATTTTCAAGGTTTAATTATATATTTGGTATGCTGTTTAAAGATACAAGTGTCCTAACTGAAGCCTCTTTTACTTTTAAAAATTATGGAGACAACATAAATATGGATTTGAGGTTCTCCATTTTGTATTAGAAACATAACAAGTATTAAAAATACATACCAATATGAACAGCATCTGTTAATTAAAGTCTTTCTCACAGGTTAGTAGCAAAAATCTGTTGAAACCCTCAAACTAATTGTTATGAAATTCTACACAGAATCCTAAAATACAGGTTTTACTTCTGGAGAGAACACTGGACTTGTTTTCACTTTTCCTGAATGCCAACTGAACAGAACATACTGTGAAAATTTAAACTATCTACTTAATCATGTTATTATACACGTCTGAAAATAGTCTGACAAAAATAATTATGAACCATTGTAGTATGTCCCTCTTATCCAGCTTTTTAGTTCATAATTTGATGAAAAGGCGAGAGAACAAAAAGAATGTTACACCTGTAAGCATACCCAAGAAAGATACTCAGAAATACTGATTTCAAGAAAATAGGAAGTGTTGACTCTTACAACAGGACTTTCATGTGTGTAGTTTTGTTTGTTGGTTGTCTTGTTTGTTTTTTACTTGTTTGTTTTTTAAAATCTACCTGGAAAACAGCTGCTCGTAAACTATCCGCTTTGTCAAATTCTGTACTGCTGTTCTGCACGCGTTTATCCTCCAACACCTTTAATGTTCCCAGATACTGAGATGAAACACGTGTAGCTGACGGAACAGCTTTCGCCTTTTTCTTTAAGCATGCAGGAGGCAGAGACCTATAAAAATACCAAGACACAAACATATTAATGATCTTTCAATTTATTGTAGGTGATACCAAGTAGCATTTCTTTTATTCCAGTGTATACCAAAAGCTAACTATGATGCTCTTTTTACAAGCACTTGGCTGGGGATGGGGGAAAAGGGAAAAGAGGAAGAAGCCCATTTTCTTCCGAGGGCTTTACTAGTGCCAGAACAAGCCACTACTCAAGATATTCAGCCTAAGAAAGCTGACAAATTCCTTACACTTTCATCTATAAAACAGCTTAAAGCCTGTAAAGATATCATTAACTGGATTCATTGGGGGATCCAGCAGCACACACTCATCATAGACAGTGGCAAGAGAGTTGGAGTCTGATCTGATGTAACCCTGAGCAAGGGTTATAACAACATGCCACCTCTACCAAACTGTTCTCTGCAGACGGTCAGAGGTTGTCAGCAATGAAGACAATGCTGACAGAAAACAGAATGAAGCAGTGTTGTCAGAGCATTCACGTGCACCTTACACTCTGCTATGTAAAGGCTGTGCTATATAGCATCTTTCTCTTACCTGTCAGATAAAGAAACTTTTGGATTTTGTAGAACTCTCTCCTTTGTTTCGCTTAACTTCTAAGAAACACAGAATGAAAGTAAAGTTATGAGAGTCTCTCAAGCAACACAACCAGATCAGGATCAAAAAGATTTTACAAGATAAGGGTGTTGGGAGTTGGACTTAATGATTCTTCCAAGTCTCTTCCAACTGGAGATATTCTATGATTCTATGATGTTATATGCAAGGAAAACACTCTAATAAAGGAATAAAAAGAACTCAACTGGGGAGTGGGCTTCCCTGTTATTGTATCAACACTCTTTTAACTGTATTTAATATTTAGATTTAAGTTACACATATCTATATATATTTTTTATGATAAAGCATAAAGTGCTTTGTATCTTATCTGTTATTCAAGTCACACCACGAGTTACATCCTCTGCCAACACATACTTCTCATTCCAATTCAGCTAATATCACAATAGAGATTTTACATTTTCACTTGGATAAGGGTATTTCATTAAGATTGGAAAATTCACATTTCAGTACCTTTATCTGGTTTAAATGATTTGTATAAGAAGTATTCCTTACATCTTCCATACGTCTACACAGAATTTGTAAAAGCCTCAGCTCTAGAAGCCAGAGATAAATTGTCAGCTTTACAAATCGAGTTCTACACATGTAAGGTACCAACTGTAGCTTTAAAAAACCTTTCACTGTGCTCCTAGGGTATTTTCCTCTCCAATGGTAAAAATGAATATGAATAATAATAATACCTTGACAGAGTCCTTTGAAGTGTTCTTTGCCTCCACAGGCTCAGACTGATCATTCACTGACACCTGCTGTATCGTAGCAGTTACTATTTGCCCTTCTGCTATTTTCATAACTTCATCTGAACTGTCATCTGCTGACTTCTCCAGTTTCTTTGTTTTCTCCTCTACTGCAGCCATCATTGTTTCTGTCACAGGAGGGCATTTATTCTCCAGTTTCAAGTCACTGGTGCTCATTGTCTGATCTTGATCTAATGGGAGAAAAAGAAGTGAGAGAACACATGAACAAGAATTTCACCATTTCTCAATTCATTTCTGTATACTTCCTTCTAAGACTTATAAGGACTAATAAAAAGTATACACTTGTATCGTATTTAAATGTAAGACCAGAGTATTAACTGAAGTTGTAAAAAATGTTACAAAATGTTTGAGTATGACTAAGTCAAAACCTCCTGTCTGCCTCCCCAACCAAACATGGTTCTAGTGGAGAAATCAAAAGCAAGAGCCACTGCAATCACAGTAAAAGCTCTTCTGACATCTAGCAAACTACTAATGAAGTCTCTATGATATTTTGAGTAACAAAAACTATTATCGTTATGTAGTGTTTTTCAGGGGTGTGGGGCACAGGAGAAAATAGTGGAAAGGTTCTGCAGTCAGGATTTAAACGAAATAGGATCTCAATTTAAATGCATGCCTAACTGGCGAAATTGTCCTTCATGACAATTGTCCTTCATATTAGGGCAACAAAGACGATTAAGGGATTGGAGCATCTCCCTTATGAGGAAAGGCTGAAAGAGCTGGGACTCTTTAGCCTGGAGGAGGCTGAGGGGGGACATAATTAACACTTATAAGTATCTGAAGAGCGGGTTGAAGGAGGATGGAGCCAGACTCTTCAATGGTTCCCAGTGACAGGACGAGAGATAATGGGCACAAGCTGGAACACAGGAAGTTCCATTTTAATATGAGGAAAAATTTCTTTACGGTGAGGGTGACAGAGCACCGGAACAGGCTGCCCAGAGAGGTTGGGGAGTCTGTGTCTCTCTGTGTCTCTGGAGACATTCAAAAACTGCCTGGATACATTCGTGTCCAACCTGTTCTAGGTGAACCTGCTTTGGCAGGGGGGTTGGATCTCTGAAGGTCCTTCCCAACCCCTACCATTCTGTGATTGCTGGCACAGCAGAACTTTCTTAATACACCGAGGCCATATAAAGACAGCTATATAAAGAGTTACAGCCACTATTTAAAAAAGCTTAATGAAATTTTTAAAGCCTCTAATATGATCTCCTGATAGGCAATTTATTAGCTCTGTGTATACATTGAAATGACACTCAAGAGCTAATCCGCAATTACATATCTAACACAGCACAGTTATAAGAAGAATGTTTTGCTGTTCTGCTTGTCCCTTTATCTACTAGAAAAGATGCAGAGGGAAGACTGCTTCTGTCTGCACAGTGCAGAATAGAACAGCCTTGGGGAAAAGGAGGCATCATGAGAAATGCAGAAGAAGAGGAGGGCTTTCAGCATATTTCTAGCTTCCAATGATGCCTCTTTCCTGCTGATGGCAGTCACTGGGCAGCAGAACCACCATGCAATAGTATTTTACAGGTTCCTGTCTTCTGGCTCCCTACCTTTCTCCTCTTCAGTAATCCTATCTTCTTCATGTTTTCATCCCCCTGCCATCAACAATATCAAGCCATACAATGGCATTCTACCTGCCTTTTTCTTTACACATGCTGATGAACATAGAAATGTGTATCTAATCCTGCACATTGGCATGGAAACATTTCTTATTAAGTCCTAGTTCATACAAATCAATTGCAGGAAATGGAAGCATCACCATGCCCAACAAGCACACTCAGGTGCATAAAGTTTAATTCTATAATTAGTGTGAAGTTTAGAGGCCTAAGAGGTCACAACAATGTTCTGACAATTGTACTGAGAGTTTTTCCATGCAGTAAGCCACAAGAAAAATCAAAGGAGCAGAAAAAGCTGATTAGTGTCTGCACAGCTACCACGTCTATTGGACAGACATCAATTAATCTAACATAAGAAAGTTTGCAATGGTTGATTACTGAAGACAGTATGTTAGTATCACTGCACTACTGAAGACACACATGAAGAAACCTTTTTTCTGCCAGTCTGCACAGGCATACTGGCCAGGAAAGAGAGGTATCTGCAGTGCTCAGTTGCATATTCACCTATGAAGCACTTTGGTGCCATCATGTGGAAAGAAATAAAGGAGTTAATGTCACTAATCATGCTCTACCAATTTCAAAGCTGTAATCTTCCACCACAGGTAATGACCAGCCATAAATTTCTCTCAACATCAAAGAGGACAAATTATTCTCCTATTACGAAGTAGATAAAAAATATTAAGTCTTTTGACACTTTAGATTTGTAAAAACACATATAGTCAATTAGAACTCCAAGTTCTGCTTTGCATATTAAAAATGAACTAGCTATTCTTAGAAAAAAAGTTCTTGTTTTACATGTTTGACTACATCCAAAGTGTCTCAGTATCTTCAAAATAAAAGACCATCTGAAAGTCTAACTCAGTGATGATGAGCACTCTACTACAAATGTTGTGGTTACAGCTCATGCTATTACATTACACCATCATGATGTCTCAGCATCACAACTTCAACATTATAGTTGCAAACACTGTGGTCCAGCTTCACTAGTGATAGAGAAGGGATGTCTGTTTCAAGACCTCTCCATTAAAGGGTGCATGGATGCTGTGGGAACTGTGTGAATATGGTGCTCTGTGCTATGGACACACAGATGATGCAACTCTGTAGCCCCCTTCAACTGATATGTGCTGACAGACAGCTGGACTTTGAAGTACCCAAACAGCTGGCTTTCATCTCCTGAAACAAAAAGGTAAATAATACCTCCGGCTACTCAGCCCACCTGTAGGCTGAGTTCAGTTTACACCCCGGCAGCTGGAGGTTATCAAAACAGGTATTTTTAGAATAATATTGAATAACCTCCCTACAAACCAAAGCAGTTGATATTTAACACAGAACATAACCCCAATTGCAACACTTTGAAGTACTGTAATACGGCTAAGCAATAAAAGTAACAACATGAAAATGCTTTCTTTTCACCTGATGCTGAAGCATTTCTTGCTTTGTGCACCCGTGGCTTTGGTATAGGCTTGTTTTCCTCTTGATTTCTTTTCTTCTGTAGTTCACAAACAGGCAAGTCATTGCAGCAGTCACTTTCACTATTATCTTCTTCAGCAGCTGAACAATTTTCATTACTTTTTCTGTCATCACCCTGATTTTGACTTTTCAAACATTCTTCTTCATCTTTTCTGTCATCCTGTATGTTTCCACTTTCTAAAAGCATTACTTGATGAAGCTTCTTTTCATGAAAGGATAGAGTCAAGTCATCAGCAGTTTCATTTTCCAAATCTGCTGCTTTTTGTGAAGCATCTTGTTCATCATCTGAGAGAAGACTTTCAACAGCAACTGATTTCTTAGTGCTTTCAGCACCTGAATTACTTTCATTAAGTTCTTCCCCAGTACTTGAAAATAACATATTATCAGCTTCCATTTGAGACAAGTAGGGAAAAAAATGGGACACAAAAATTAAATCTTCTATAATTTAACAGTATCTTCCATATAACATTCTCCTGACTTAAGTCTCTGAGTATTTCTTTCTGCATCTCTGATCCCTGCAAAGCCACCAAACTCGATCCTTATTCTACTTCCTTTCCTGTCATCTGTTTCCATTGCCCCAATCTGAATGAAATACTTAAAATATTCACTGATTAATTCTTATTTGACATACAGTTTAAATATCTTCTAAAAAAATATGTCTCCAATGCTGTAAGAAGTGGAACCAAGTCAACAACAACAAAGTTAGGTTTGGTTACCAGAATCCATCTTCCCCTTCTGTTCTCTTCATTTCTGTCCCATCTAAACTCTACTCGAAGACACTCAAAGCAGGTATCTGCTTCAATGCTAAGGTTCATGTTTAACAAAAATATTTTTATTTTCCTGCAGCCCATTATTTCTAACAGACTTTATTTCAGTGTTCAAAACCTTATGAAAGATGACAAAAGAGTATCATGATAGTTGAGTAACAAAGGGACTTCCCACAAAAGGAAATCAAAACATGTCATGAACTTCTAAAAGATGTTTCAGATGTGAATGAAAAATAGGACACAGAGGAAGTCTTTTTAAAACAACATTATGATGCTGAAGATTCGTATTTCCCTTAACATGCAGCACCACATTAGGAAGAAGAGCCATTCCGCCAGTCCCATTAGACTAAACATAAATATTACCAAATATTGAATGCATCCTGGCCCAAGAAAAACAGTCAGATTAAACCTGTTCCTGGTCTGCGTACAGCGCCAGGCAAGTGTGTTCTGCCATGTTTCCTGCAGCCCTTATTTGCTGATTGTCCAGACTGGGAAAACAGTAAGACTAGTGCACGGCTTTCTTTCTGATCATGTCCACTTTCATACACCGTACTATGCATTACTGTCTCATTCAGGTGTAGTCTAAACAATATAGCTAAGGAGTAAAATTTACCATCACAACTGTAGGAAACAGTACAGACTGCATCCAGTCTAGCATGCTGGCACCACCGATTTCACTGGGAATTCTGCTTCTAACTTGGAAGGACTAAATGATTCAGAAATTCTTAAAATAGGAAATCTTGGAACATTAAATAATACTGACTCACAAAGGTCCTCTGTGGTCTAGTAATGACTTAAGAAAGGGAATAACATGAGAAAAAATACTTCCTTCCATCTTACCATTTAACACACCATCTTCGTCACTTTCAAAGTCGTCTGAGTATTCAGCTGTTTCCTCTCTTGCTGCACAAGCTTCTTGCAACTCACCCTGAAACGGTTTTACAAATAGATTTACGGTGAAGGGAAGATATACTATTTCAAGTTCAGCACTAATTCCACCCTCCCACACATATGTAAGTAAAACTGAGTAAAATAAATAGACCTGTTTAACTGAAAATGATTGTGAAGGATAAGTAAACTACAGTGTTTTCACTTTATTATCATCCCACCAATTTTTCTGTGTTAACAAAAAAACCCCTCCAAGTATAAATTTATCTTTTGTCTTCATAAAGAACAGGTCTTGTAGATCTCTCTCCCGTTTTTGGCAATTAATGGCCTTGTATATCATGCGACACTTTTTCCACCTTTCAAATGTTTTGATCAGCCAGAGCACAACCAAACTGTCTGCATGTGTGGCAGAGCAGGTGAGCAGGGACAGAGGACCTCCCTGCTGACAGCTGCAGGGCAAGAACCTGACATGGGTGATAGGTCTGAAACTGCTGGTATTTTGGACTCTCTGGTGCAGGACATCACGGATACACCATGTTTACACGGGTTCTGAAGGCAACTGGCCTTGTTTATAGATTAAAAATACATTACAAAACGCAGCAGTATCTCCAGACTGGAAGACCCTGAGCCACAAACCAGTCAAGTCTTGAGAGCAGGCTGTTTGCTGTGGGTCCCACCCTCCTCCCGAGGCACCTGCTGCGGGCCGCTGCTGCTCCTCTAGCCGCGGCAACTTTCACAGGTCTATCACAAACAGGGACGGTCTTAGCCGGGTGCCATGGGGGGAGAGCAGCGTCTGGCGTCCGCACAGAGGGGAGCCTGCTTCACCGCTTTCATTTTGACAGCAAATCGGCTGCTTTTTTGTCTGTGCGTGCTGTCCTTAACGGCAAATTACTGCACTCCCAGGCATCTGTTCACAGAGAGGCGCCCCCGCNCTGGCAACACCGCGACGTAGCAGAGTCGCCGCCTTCAGGCCGCGGCCGCCGGCTGGGGTTGAGCTGTGCGGCGCTGCTCACCCCACACCTCGAGGCCCTGAGGCGCAGGGTGCAGCAGAGGACAGGCAGAAGGGTCCTTCTAATGGAGGAAGGTGGTCCTGCCCCTCTGCTCCACTCTGAGGAGACCCCACCTGGAGTACTGTGTCCAGCTCTGCAGTCCTCAGAGCAGAAAGGACATGGACCTGTTGGAACAAGTCCAGTGGAGGGCCACCAAGATGGGCAGGGCTGGAGCACCTCTCCTATGAGGACAGGCTGAGGGAGCTGGGGCTGTTCAGCCTGGAGGAGGCTGCGGGGAGACCTTATAGCAGCCTTCCAGTATCTCACAGGGGCCTGCAATAAAGCTGGAGAGGGATGTTGTACAAGGGCATGTAGTGATAGGACAAGGCGTAACAGTTTTAAACTGAAAGAGGGGAGACTTAGATTAGATACCAGGTAGAAGTTCTTTCCTGTGAGGGTGGTGAGGCACTGGAACAGGTTGCCCAGAGAAGCTGTGGCTGCCCCATCCCTGGAAGTGTTCAAGGCCAGGCTGGATGGGGCTTTGAGCAACCTGATCTGGTGGGAGGTGTCCCTGCCCATGGCAGGGAGGGGAGGGGTTGAACAATTTTTAATGGCCCTTCCAGCCTAAACCATTCTACAATTCTATGATGTGTGTGTCAGAATCAGGACCTTCTGTCAAAACCGAGCAACTTTCTTTCCGGGGCCAAAATAAGACTTCACCCAGCTGCAGAAGCCAGCTGAAGTTGACAAAATGTATTATTTATGCCCATATCCTACATATAACCTACACAGCAGCTACCACAGATGTATGTGTACCTGTATGTCACTCAGGACATGCCATCACAGTAGCAGACTGGAGTGGCGCAGTGTCATGGTTTGGCCTCGGCAGCAACACCAGAACCAGGGGGTAGCCTGTTGGCTCTGATGCGCCGCAGCAGCGGGGAGGGGATGGGAAGGGAAAGGCAGACTCGTGGGTTGGGACAGAAACTGTTTACCAGAACAACAGGTATTGCAGGGAAACAGCAACACAGACGGAGGACACAAACACCAGTACGATACCAACCGTAGCCCGCACCACACCACACCGCACCGCTCGCCGCCGCCGAAGCGCTCCCCGGTGCCGCCCACTCAGATATAGCCCGACGCCGCGCCGTCACCACGCCCACTTCCGGTTGTGGCCCCGCCCCTTCCGACCAGCTCCCTGCTGCCCGCTGGGTCTGGCGAACGTGGGGCAGTAGGGCCGTGCCCTGGTAGAGATAGCGGGGAGCTGACCCCGTCCCTGCTGGAAACCAGGATACGCTGGTTGATCAACCTCACTCTTACCGCCAGATAATTGCCCAAAACTTCCTATTTGGGATTTCAGCAGTCTTGTGAACAACGCTTTCTGTAAGGAACATACTCATCTCAGTGCTCGCTAGAAAAAAATATCCCATAGCACCTACCTGTGCATTAATTAATTATTATTTATATTTATTTATATTAATTAATAATTAATTAATTAAAGCAGCACGGATGCTGTCCTAGACAGCCCTAGAATGGATGGCATGGTGGGTGACGAGGAGTGATGGAGGCGACCAAACCCCAGGACGCTCTGGGAACGTTAATCTCACTCATCAAAAGAAAACTATTGACTTCCAAGACTGCGTACAGATACGGAAAACTCTGTTTTTCCTCCAGTTTAAATGCTGGCAATCGCTTAATTTCTACAGTAAGACTGGTGCTTCAGTTGTCTTATTGATAATGAAAAACTTCTGACATACTCTCTGTATTGGTGTTATATTTGCAGATATTAATCTTCCCCAAAATACATTACATTTTTACATGTTTTGCAGAAGAAAATCTCCCAGAAAGAAAAAAGGAGAGAATATGTAGTACAGAGCCCAAAGACTCGGGACTTGTTTACCTCTTGTTTATTTATGTAGAGTTACATTTTAAAAGCAGTGCAGTTACACAAAGGCCACAACACACCTAGGGGAAAGAGACCGTTAGTCCTAATGAGTAATGGAGTTGAAACTAACAATTAATTGTGAGTGATTATTGATATTTATGTGTCATCTATTAGCAGCTCCTTACTTTATTTACCTATGGTTTTTTTCTGACCAAATAATGCAAGATTTGCTGATTATTCATGCCATTTGTTGAGACTTATGCCTGGTGCATAGTTTGGTGTTTTTTTTCTATTGTATTAACATATAAAACCCTTAAATTTGAATCTGTGCTATTCCATGGCTGTGGAATGTGAAATTGGACATACTTGTTTGGAATTTAAAAAGTAGTAAAGACAAGATGTATGTATTCTTTGTCTGTAATAACATTAACAATTCCTGTTGAAGGCTAAATTGTCTCCACATTACAAACATTTGAGATGTTTTATTAAATTCCAGAAGATGGCAGCAAAATATTTCAAAATTTTAAAAATGGGTTCATTTATTTTTTTTTTAAATGTCCACTTTATTCTTTACACTGCCACTGGTGTACTTGGCATTTTTTTAAATTTAGATTAATTTTCCAGCCTTGCATACACTGTACAGAATGACAAAGATTTGATTTTAATTATGTTATCTACATGAGTCAGACAATGGGGCCTAACATCACCAGTATTATTAAATATTCAATGCACTGAGCTGGTAGGATATGGGAAAAAAAAAATCAGTACTGTTAGCACTAAAGAACTCAAAATGTGTGAGGGTGTTTTTATCAAAATGTATGAACATCAGGTTTGCATCTTCTAGTCTTGCCTCAGGCAAAAATCCCACAAAGACCCACTCAGGTGAATGGGACATGCCTAAATATGAATGTGAGGCTCAGAGTATAAAAGTAAAGAGTTTTAGGAGTCTTTCTTAAAAAAAATAAAATATATATGGAGGCTTATTGAGAACAAAAAGAAAAAGATTATATGGCAAATGATTAATACCTGCTTTTTAATTAATAACTAGTCTCAGCTCATAAATGCTTGTTCCTGTTCTTGCCATCGATGGGAATTAGACATCTAGCTAGGAGTGCACCTAACTCTTGGATTTAGCATACATATTGGCTTAGCAGAGTAACATAGTCAACAGGTCAAGTAGCTTCTTCAGGTTTAAACAACAATGAGATCTTATACCTATGGGTCACTCTGCCAGACATTTTTAAGCACAAAAATTAAAAATTCATAATCTTCCCATTTTCCTCCCAGTTCATATGAAATGATCTATTGCGAAGTGCCACATATTGAAGGACTATGCAAAATTGAATCTGCCAAAATATTATATTCTTATTTTGCTTGTCTGGAAATAAAACCAGAACTACAATCAATCTTATGCTTTTAGGTTCAGATGTGCTGGGAGAGTCCCCAATCCTTCACTGCAGGTCATCCAGTGTCGACGTGTCTGAGCTGGGCTTGACCTTTGCTGTCTTAGATGGTGGGAGCAGCTTTGCTAGGTTGGGAAAACATCCAGCATAGTCTTAAGCACAGAAGTGGGTTCCTCGATGAGTTTGCAGCCCACAGTGTGTGCTGTCCCACCTCAGCCACTCGGAGGCCCGACGGTTCCTGAACCAGTTTAAAATCCCTCTGGAGTAACTGCAGAAACAGCCACCCACCACTGCAGAGAAATGTGCAATAGCACTTCAGCCTTTTGTTCTGCTCACCTATATTATTTTGAGTAAATGTCATTCTTTCTCAGAGAACAATCTGTTCAAACCATGACATTGCCAGTCTAACTGGGAAGGATTTGACAATTCACCTTAATTAATTTAATTCAGATTGGCAGTCCTCTACCAGTATCCCTGGATTATACCACAGCTGCTCTTGAAAGAGCTGAAGGACTTTCATTGGTCCCTCTAAAAATATCTTTTTGTACCTCTCAGGCACTTCTGTAAAGGCAGATTTAGGTATATTTTTTGATTTCTTTTTGTTTTTTCTAAACAGAAATGATGGCTAAACTAATGCTCAGATTGTACAGTATAGGTGGAAATGAGTAAGGAAATTGGCTGAGGATGCTAATGTATCTTTCCCCCCCCCTCTTTCCCTTTGAATTTTTACCATGATGTAGTCTTTAATTAGGTGACTGAGTTTAAATTTTTTTAACTGAGAAGAAGACCTACGGTTAACTAAGAGAAGTTGTTGATGCTCTATCCCTGGAAGTGTTCAAGGCCAGGCTGGATGGGGCTTTGAGCAACCTGCTCTAGTGGGAGGTGTCCCTGCCCATGGCAGGGGTGTTGGAACTTGATGATCTTTAAGATCCCTTCTAACCTGAGCCGTTCTATGATTCTATGATTTTTTTACATAGCAAAACCTTTTTTCAGGATAAAAATATCTATTTCTACTTTTTAATTTTTCCTAAAAGAGGCTGTCATTATTCGGTGATTAACACAGCAGCTTGATCCCCATTACATAGAGGAAGGGAGTTATCACAAAAGATCTGCGTTTTCAACCACATCTGGGACTACAAGAAACAAGAGCTGTCAGATCGAAACATCAGTTTAAAGTTTAGCTTGGCCTTTTCTTCATCATTCATTCCCGTAGAAGGTCTAATAACATGAAAACAAAATATTTCTCATTTTAGTGGAACTATATTCAGTGATTTCCTGCCATCTTTCCAGAAGAGGTCAGCTAAATTTGTGATAGTGCACTCTTAATGCATTGAACATAGTAATATCCATAAAATGTGCTGTCGTGGAAATCGGGTAGAAATCCATATTGTCATCATATTCATCCTCTCATTTTTACATCTTGATCCTGATTTGTAAGTAGTTAAAGAAGATGCTGTCAGGATAAGGAGGTGTTCACTTCGTAGATTCTTGCTTTTGGGCATGTTACCAGGGAATTTGAATATATATACAGGAATAAACATATGCTGAAGGAACAGACTGCAAAACTGGGGCAAAAGAAGGGGCTTATTAAGATGAATAAATTCATGACAACTTCATTTATGTAGCAGTTTATGAAGAATATGTGTATTCTTGACTGGTTAATTTATTCCTGAACATTAGACTTAGAAGCAGCAGGTGGAGGTAGATATTCAAAAAGAAGAAGAAAAAAATGGCTTTTTTTTAAGTTATTTTAAGCTTTATTTTTTACATTGCCTTTTTTTGTTAATAGTACTTGATGTGATTTTAAGGAAAAGCATTGGAACACAGAGGAATGAGACACAGCTGTCTGGGTGTTGTGCTTGGTCATAGTAACAGACAATGAACTTTTCAAACAGACAAAGCTTGTGTGTGTTGGTGACAGCAGATTAGACTTCCTGTAAAGCAAGTCGCTTTGTGTGCAAATGACTCAAGCTACTGTTATTTTTTGTGTGTAGATAAATTCTTCCTTTAAAGTCTTGCAAGTGTGAGCTCTGGTTGAATAAATATCTTTGATGGAAACCTTGCAGACCTGCAATTTCATTAAACATGTCTCCCTGACAAAACGTCTCTCTGTCTAATAGCATATTTATGCTGCCAGGAAAAGCCAACAGCTGTGAAGTGCTGAGCAGTAACTCTGGCCTTTAATGTTATGGCACATTTCACAGGGAGAGGAAGAACGCTTGTCACATCATCACCTGTGCGGCTGAGAAGCATCAGGACTCCAGCTGTTTCCACCTGCAGGATCACACCGGAGAGGCGGATGCAGAACCCTGGGTTAAAGACTTGGACAATGTCCCGCAGTCTTCCAGCCCCAAGGGACAAGGAGTCTGACATCATTAAAAGTAATCAGAGAAAATGGATGCAGTAAAAGGCCAAATTAAATTGTTTCGTGGTCAGAAAGATTGACTGGGTAATTCTCACTGACAATAATAATGTCTGCTCCTGCTCTTTGCGTCTGTATTCCTCCCTTGTCCCCTTTTAATTTTCAGTGCTATTCTAGTTACACTAGGGCAGGGAGATTTAAAGGAAAACAGAGCTGCCAGGTCTGATTTTGCTACCATTATTCTAATGAAGATAGAATGTTATGGTGCAAGTAGCTTCAGTGAGTAAAGATGTATGATCACTTGAGTAAGTGTAGCAAAACTGAGGCCCATTGGGAGCACGCTGACTGTATTGCTTAATGGTTTTGAATTTATAATTACCCATATAAGATAACGGTTTTTATATCTTTTGAATGTATTGGCTTGTCTGTTGGTATACCTATAAGAACCTCACTGCTACAATATCTGAGGACTTAGTTTTCCCTGCTCAGCTGCTAAGAGAAGGAATTATTCCCATTTTCTGTGTGTAGAGATAAAACTCAAGAGCTGTGCTAGAAACCCAAAGGCATACAAAAATTCCACGGTGATGTAACTGGAGGATTTCTGACATCTTTGGTTTTCACTAAGTTATGCCCTTAACCAACAAAGAAAATTTGTAAGTAAGAGCTTGTCCCCATCAGAGGCAGTGCTGCACAAGAAGCAGAAGGATGTGAAGACCATCCATGTTATTTCAGTGCTTGATAGAAGGTTTAAGCGCTTTCTAACAGTCACCCCTTGTGGTGGTCTTTATTTATTTTTTAGCAAAAGAACTGATGAGGGCATTTTTTTGCATACACTACAGACAAGATACGTATTTATGATAATATGGTAGAGAAAACTACAACATCAGGCTCAGTACCAAAGATATATATTGATGACTGTAGTGTCTAGTTGGGCATTTCCTATTTTATATGGGCATATAAATGGGTAGATCACTAAATAGCTTGTAAGATTGGAGCCCTGGTTTCTGTAGCTTCAGATGCATGGTACTCAACTGTTCCTTTAAAAGAGGGCCATTTTAAGGGAGAACACTTACATAGCTCTTTCGCGTTTCTTGGCCAGCCAGCACACGTCCACTGGCCACGTCAGGGTCTGCAGGCTCAGTCCTGCAGTGGTGACACCAGAGAGACCTGGAAAATACAAAATCCAGATTTTGTGTAGTTCCTGTGGAGACCATGCTACTTTATGATATTTTTCATTATGATTAAGGATTATATTGCCGTTCCCTGTGACTGATATCGTTGTGTACTTTTATGTCATCTCTTACAAGGGCTATGGAAAGAACATTTCTTTCAAACATGTTAAGGGAAAGTGTTGATTAACCCCAGCACTTGGAATCAAGTCATCCAAGTTAGCAATCTGGAACATTAAATCAAACTCCGTGTTTGTAAAAGACGCTTAACAGTTCATCTTCTCTTAGTCTCCATGTTTCCTTCCTTCCGTTTGTGACTTAGTTTGTAGCCACTGTAACTGGTTTGAAATTTTGCAGCTGCTAAGACTACTTAGCTTTGGTTTAACAGCAAATGTCATCAGCCCAAATCTGTGCTTCAAGAGATGTATCTTTCCATTTACTATGTCTTTTTCAAATTCATCAGTCATTGGTTTAGGGGATTATCAAAAACTGCCCTAAGACTGGTTCTCTCTGCCAGGGCTCTTCAGCTTGTTTTGTCAGAGGAGAATCCCATATGGAAGCCAATGGGCATGTCAGAAAATTGTGAAGAGTGAGAGAGTGTCGCAGTGCCAGGCCTCTCTCAGGAGGAGCTGTGGTGGAGCACAGGAGGGAATAAGGGAAAGAGAAGCAGCATCTCAGGCCAGACACGGTGGGGAGGAGGCACCACTGGGGGGTGGAAGGGAGTAAACTGAGCGCTTTGTGTCAGGCTATTTTTGACTGTGTGTGCTCTTCAGGAAAGGGATGCTGCCCCCTCCAATGAGTGCATTTTCATGCATGTGTAGGTTCAGATTAGCTGATGTAAATTGGATTTTCGGTTACACAGGGCCGGCCAGGCTGTGTGGAGAACTGGGAAAGGGAGCTATTAGCTTTGGTAGTGTAGGATCATGCTAACAGCTGCGCTGTTCCATTTCTGAAGAAAATTCACTCAGAATTAACACTGGTATCTCTTGCCAGCAATACTTTATGCCACAAAGATAAGTTCTAAATATCTGAGGCACATGCAAACATTTCTAGGTACAGACCCAACACACTGGAGCATTACAAACAAGGATTAATACATGAAAATGGTATTTTAAAACCATATCTGGAAGACCATGTGTAACAGGAGCTTTGATCACCAATTTTAGTTTCTTTCTTAGGTTCAGTACTTGTAATTTAAGGGGACAGTGACTGATGCTGAAGCTACTCTTTCCTGAGTTTAAAACTTATTATTTAAAACAAGTGGTTTAAAAACTACTTGCAACCTGGCAGTAAGCCCATATATACATACACAGACATTTTTATTTATGCTCTTGACTGCCTACCTATCTACTTAATCATTGGGCTTTCTGTGTTGAAAACAGATCCTGGAATACTTCACAAGAGGAACCATCATGGTCCTTTTCACTTGTTGCCTATGAATTATCCATAGTATAGCACCTGCACTTCCCACCAATAGTATTTTCTGAAGCTTTATGGTTCTGTAACATTTGCAAGCTTTAGATGGCAAATTAACAGCCAGCTGAGAATCTTTTCCTGATAGCAGAGCTGTGGGCTATGAAAGCCATTTAATAACAAAATACAGCTGGGAACTGCATTTTGTCTTGTTTCAAAACACATTTTTTTTCCTGTAGAAGAGTAAGGGAAAGCAGATCAAATGAGGTAGAGATCACATGCTGATCTTTCTATGCAATGTTTCAAAGCTGAAATGTTTCGTAAAGACTTATTTTGCTAATGATGTGAGACTCATTTGCATTGCAGTAAGTTGCTGAATAGATTGTGCGGTGTTTTTCTTCTACAAGATTGTTGCTTCTTTTCTCTCCTTTTTTTTTCCCCCCCCCCCTCCCCCCCCAAACACACAGTTATTTACCTCATAGTTCATATAAAATATGCCAACTGTATTTCCAAATCATCTAGGGAAACACCACACAACTCAGGCACTGCTAATAAGAAGCACAGTTCAGTTCACATTGTCTGTGGAGCAGCGGCAGCACTGACAGCTGCTAATAGCCCACTGCACAAGACTACCTATTACAGATCTCATGGGCTTTTCTCTAGTACCATCTACTTACTTTTTGTTTCTATTTTTTTTTTTTTTTTTNNNTTTTTTCTTTTTTTTTTTTTTTTTTTCCCTCCAAAATCACCAGGGGAGCCTTGGAAATCAGTGAGGATCCACCAAAACGAATCTATTCCTTCTAACTTCTTGTTCTAATTTGTGTGGCCAGCTGCTGAAAGAAGGCCCTGTAAAAGTCCTGGTTTTTTTTCCTTTTGTTTTTCATACAGATCAGTCAGTGTCTAGCTCACTGAAAAAAAGAGGAAAATCTCCAGCAGTACAATGTCCATTATACATGCTTAAGAAAAGTGGATTCAGTGCAATAAAAGGCAGTGGCTTACATATATGCTAATCTGTGCATCTGAGACATTTAAAGTGTTCAGTGGTGATGCAATTCTACATTACTGATTTTGGCAGCAGGACTATGATGGTCTGTGAAAGGGCAGAGCTTGGGCAATTCGGAGGGTTTTTCTAATTCATTACCACTATATTATCTCAGTGAGAACATGCTTTTTGGGTATTGAGTTCCTGTATTTTATCTGTGGCTTAGTGATGTGCTTTAGCCAGGTTGGGATTTAGCACAGCAGCGTTGCTAACTGAGAGCAGAAAGGAGCTCCAGAATCAAATGGTGCCCTTACACAATTCAACACCTCCTCTGCGAGCTATCTTCGCTAGCTTTAATCTTGCCTAATACGGATAAAAAGACTGATGAAATCGGGAACCGCAGAGACCTTCCTACGTGTTGTGCAAATCCTGTTGATAGCTCTGCATATGTTTTTAGCAGCTGACCTCTGCTATACTAGAAGCTCATTGGCTAGAGGAAGCTAGCCTGTGTTGCAGATAAATGCAACGTGTAGGAAAAAAAAATCCAGAAAGGTGTTTAGACTTTTAAACCAACGGAGTAAAGCACCTGAGTATGATTGCAAGCGGTGGGGTGAGGTGGTTGTGTTTATTTCTTTTGGTTTAGGACTAACAGTGTTTGTTTGAAAAAGGCTGAAGTAATTCTGTAGTGTCTTGTAATGAGAATCATCCTTCAAGGTTATGGTGCCACCTGATTTATTCTTGGGAGATAAAGGCCAAGCAGACAGAAACAAAGCTAAACAACAAAAGAGAGAATTAAAATTACATGCGAGCTCCAGTTCTTTGAAGTGGAGACAGAAAAAGTAACCGTTGAGATTTTATGTTCAGGTGATGCCTTTCCCTCCCTGTAATAACAGTGCTGGTGACAGTATAGAGGATTTCATGTGTTCAAAGTGTGATGTTGCCATTAATGAATGACCCTTACAAGCAGCCAAGTGAGTTAGCAGCAAGTAAATATTACCTGCCTTTTAAGTTAGATAAAATGAGCCTTACAGCAGAATCCTGCAATGAACATTAAAATATGTATTGCCTAGTACAGTACTTAGCCTCAAAAATGGTCTCCACACAGATTTTGATGGGTTTCATTTTATGTAGTGTTTTTCCATTTCTGCCTGAAAATGCTTACTGCTGGCAAACAGAAAAAAAAAAAATTACACCAATTTTTCCATGTGGATGAACCATGCAAGCTAGTGGCCAATGTAATCGCTTAAACTAATTTATGAGCTTGAATCTTCAAATAGTCTGCTGATCAACCTGGTTTGCTCATATGGAGGTGACTGCACCATTTCTATGCTACTGGTTCTTGGGTATGCAGCGGGTGTATAGACTTTTTTCACAGTTTCAGTTACATGGAAATTTTAGTGTCATCTTCTGGGGAAGTTTCTGTTTGGAAGACTATTTGCATGTGTTTCCCTCTATCTTATAATAATATGTCAACCTCGGTATTGGTGATTATATTTCCAGTGCTGAAATCAAATGCTGTATACACAGGTTTTACACAGATCCTGTGAGCGGGCTTTTGCAGTGGTATATAACATGGTAATGCTCTCTCTCTGATGCACATTTCTATGTGTGGTGATTTAGCCCATGGCTGTGAATTCTTGTGAAGTGGACGTTTCCTTTTGGATTATATTGTTTTATCGTCAGATAAGCAACTACGCTTACATTTAGTATCAGTTTGTTGTAACAGAAGAGTCTACACTAACAGACCCACAGTTGCTAATTTGCAGATGTGAGAATTCAGCAGTGCAAAGCTTGATTTATTTGCTTGCCCAGGCTATGTTCTATAATTAGCTTTGGCTTCCTTTCACATGGGACAGAAAACATAACATGTTCCACGGGGAATCATCCAAGTGTGTTGAACTCGGAGGTAGTACTTAAATCCCTTTTAATTTAGTTTTTCTTCTCTGCCCTTTATTACTTTGTAACTCTCACTTAAAAAGAGTTGAAATGGTAGAATATATTTTTTAAGGGTGGAGATTTGTACTTAGAAACCAGACTTCAGATATCCAGTTTCTTTCTCCTTCCTTTTAATGGAGTGAGAAAAGATATAATGATGTGCTAAAGGTTCTTGTGATGTCTGCAGTCTCTAAAGTTATATTGAGGTGATGATGAAATGTACAGCCTATTAAGGAGGACTGTTCTAAGATTCAAGTTTTTGGCAGACATAATCGTTGTCATAGGCTGAGTATCAGGTTTAGATTATGTAGATTCTGCTATCCTTAATTTTATGGCAAATGCTTAGGTAAACATTCTGCCAGCATCTGTGATGAAGTATTTGAATAAAGTATAATACTTTTGTTTTCTAGGTTAGAGAAGGCAATCAGATCAAGAAAGGAACTAAACTGTAAAACCTTGGTCCTGCACTTGAAAGGGATTAGTGTGATACAACTGCTATGAAAACATACCCAGGGTCTAAGCAAACATTCCTTTGTTCATTAGTTGTGACCGGAGTGTTTCCAAAGTTATTCCCAGAAAGCAGAGATCCCAGTTACTGGAAGAAACCTCTAAGCAGTGAACAGCATTTTGTCATTTTTCTGTGAGACTTAGCAAAGGCTTTCTTAAGAAATGAAGTTTTGGAAGTGGTGAGCACTTAGAATGGGTAGATCTTTTCAGCAATTTTTTAATTAATCTGTAATAAAGGAAGTTACTGACAGGTACGTTCTCTCTGCTGACTACAATATTACTGGTAATTGTCTGTGGTCCATGGGGAAACCACATTTATGCAAGTCATAATTGCTGTAGTGTTTTCTGTTTTAAATAGGAACTGTGGATCTGAACTGCATTGCTTCCGAAAGACAAGGAGAAGCTGATGCACAGGAACTCTACCTGCATTGAATCATAAGACTGTTCTTAGTAACAGGCCTTTTGGGAAGTTTAGGCGTCTGCCCCTACAGCACAGGATGTCATAGTGCATTACTGAGATCATGTGAACCTAAGAACAGAGCATTTGCCTTTGCAAAGAATTTTTTCCACTGTTGCCTTGTTCTTCCACACAGATTTTTAGGTCTTTCAGACAGCCATATCATCCCCAAGATTTTTTTCTTATGAAGGTTTTGCCATGAGGCTTTGCTTTTCTTCTGGGAACTGAACTTCAGAGAGGTCATGCCTTTTTAGAATTAATCAGAGACATTTGACTAGATGCTGCTGCCTCTCCAAATTCATTACAACTTTTTAACTTGTATTTTGTTTTTAAAATCAAATCCCTCATCATGCTTTCCAGCACTTCCAGTAATGAAACACAGACAAAAATCCCTTCTTAAATCTTAAAGGTAAACATTTTTGGTAATTGACTTTATGTCCACCTGTCACACAAGGCAATCACCGTGCAGTACATTTATAATCTGTATTTCTCTCCAGGTGTCCTTCTCAAGAAATACATACTGAGCTTGGAAGGAATAAACGCATGAGTCTTTAAAAACATCCTTACAGGCAGAACTACTGTCTTTCTGGATTCAGAGTATGAGAAATTGAACCCCGTGTTCTGCACTGTTAACAATATGAGTTTTGTTTAATTCCAATCTATTTATACTTGCAAAACTGAATATTGGACTGATTTTCACTTTTGATCTTTACAGCATACTCGTGTCTGTGGTAAAGGACAAGAGACTTCAGTTGTGATCCAGGTACTCTTGTAAAGTCTAATATTCCCCTAGTTGCACACTCTTCACTGCTGTCCATGTCATTTTAGTAATAAAATTGTGTGAATATCAGATTTCAAAAGTCTGTCTACTGCAGCATCCTCTTTCAGTCACTGATGGCACCAAAAGAACATGGCAAGCACAGAGTGGTTTTTCCTCAGAAAATTTTCTCATCCTATGGCTATGTCTAGCTCAGAAAGTTCCTGAGTTTTGGCTAATGGCTTTCTACTTATATTTAACAGCCCTCAGTGGATTCTCCTGCTAATGATCCATTGAGTGACTACTACACCTCCTCACCAGTCTTTCAAGTGTTGCTATGTACACAGAGTGTGTAATAGAAGTGGAGGAAGCGACAATGCAAGGTTTAGGAGAGCAGAAGCACTTCTTGCTGACCAACCACAGAAAACAAGGGGAAGTTTAGTCCTAAAATTTTTATTTAAACCATGGTGATTTAGGGACATTTCCCATTAATTTTTTGCTATCTCAGGAAGTTAATTTTACTGTGCATAGTTGAATACTGTGCATAGTTGAATTTCAACAGCTTTCCAGCAAACTGGTTGCAAACAGAAATCAGACACCCCAGATAGGGCTGAAAACTTGGAACACAAAACCCGATACTTTTATTTTACAATTCTGTTTGAATCCTGTGTGAATGCCTTCCTATAAAGGATTTTTATTTTTGTATGGCCGCAAATGGAAATACAATGTAACATTGCATATGAATATGAGAAACGAAAATGTTCTTCTTTCCAGACAAAGTCCTCTATTTACTCCAGATATAGGAAATTGCTTATTTTTCTTCCTCAGTTGTGATCTCTCTTTATGTGTTTTGCTTAAATACAGGAATAATAGCATTTAAACCATCTCACATGGAATGCAGGGAGATGAAGCTCTAATGGCTGCAAGATCCTAGCTGAGCATTTCTAATCCCTAATGAAAAGCAAATCACTAAATCACAGTGATGACAAATGCTGATACTGTATTTTCACTTACTGGAAACTCTTCTGCTGTTAGCATATATTTTTTTTGCATGCTGTAAACATGCAAGCATTTTGTGTACTCTGAAAGACAAAGATTTGAAATGCATGACAAAGCTTTGCTCTCTCATTTGTTCTGGTGAAACAATCTTTGAAATTTCATGTGAAATAAGAATCTTGTCATCTGACCCCAATTTTTTTTCCAAGAGCTAAATGCTATCACTTACCAACACAGTCCGTTTTCGATCCATTTGCAGTTAAGCAATGGCAATTGGTAATGTGTTGCTGTAGTAGCCTCAGAGCAGCCTGGGGGGACTGTCTCTGCCTCCAGCTGCTTCAGGATGGGCTGCCTGCTGGACCATACCTGTCCCATGAGTTATCACCCCACCTCTGAGGGGCTCCTGGGAGTAAGATGCCTCAAACTCTTTCATTTCGTCCTGTCCATCAGTGCTGGGGATCTGCAGCAACCCTGTGGAGCCCTTTTCCCCAGTGCGCAGCAAACAATTACATAAGTGGCTGGTAAGGCAGTAATCTCTGTGGCTTAATATGTTAATTAGAGTCATTAATTGTAGGGCCACTGGTTAATTTGGAATGATCTAGCTCAGCAGAATTCAGTCTCCAGTTTAGATGTCTCCAAGGAGAGATTCTGATTGATGAAATTAAAATATTCTCACTTATAAGTCACAAAACATCAATTATTCTAGTTAATAAAATGTATATAAACTGAGAATATCAATGCAAATATAACCTATCTAGTGTTTGTATTACCACCTTAAAAATGTTATAATAGAAAGATTTTTGTGTTAGCTGTTTCACCAACAATCATTCTGGGTCATACTAATGTGATCACTTCTTTGTTAGCTGATGTGTTTTACTGTAGTTCAATAATTTCTAGAGTTCCATCTTTCTTATAAATTATACACCCAATACAGTTCTAATCAGGTCCAGTGCCAGACTGCTACTACTATTATGATGATACATTTACATGGTGAAGATCTCTGCTTATTTTTATTTTCATTCCACCCCTACTTTTTACTTTCATTTTACTCCTGAAATAATTCTCTACAACTTTTAAAGAACATTGAGCCTGAAAGCTCAGTGTTAAAAGTCCAAGACATTGCCCTAGTATTTACTCTAAGCTTTCAGCTCTTTTATTGCCTTAGGCAATGTTCTTGTTAAGTTGCTTGTCCTTGTCCATACTGAGGCCCTCTTGAGCACATTCAACAGTCACACCTTGTAATTTTTTAAGTGTTAAAGTTGAGAACCAAGATTAAATATCAGCTGTGCTCTATGAGAAGGGCTAATGATTAATCAGTCTTGACAAAGGTGATGAAAGCAAGCTACAAAACCTAATATCTTTCAAATAAACAGTCTTATCTATTTTAAATTGAACACTGTTTAGTAATTAATATAACTTTAAAGTATGAGAGGACAATTGGGATTGTGGTCACCAGATTATTTTTTATTTTGACCTGATCTAACATCAGCCTGGCCTAACTTTGAAGTTGGATTCTGTTTTGAGAAGGTGTTTGAACTACATGACCTCTGGAAGTCTCTTCTAATCTAAATTGTTGTATTATACTACCTGCTTTGATTTTGCATTAATATGATGGCATCAGTTCCATTAAAGCTTTCTGTCACGCAGGGTTGTGTGAGCTCAAAGGAAGTCAGAAATAAATACTACAACAAAAAATTGAAGCCATTTCTGCTATCTGTTCATTTTGAAGGTGATCCCATGAATGTGAACAGAAAATCTGTGGAAGAAATGAACACTGACATAAGCAAGGACAGGGGAATCTGGCCCAACAGCTTTTTGAAACTGTAGTCCTTTTTTGTGTACAAGTATGTGCTAACTAGTTCTGTTTTCTACATGTGTAATCATTATTCATGAGTATTTGCTGAATATTTTTTTCAGAAAAATTCAGATTGCAGAAAACTATTCATATTGGATGCTCACTATTTGTAGTATGTGAGTGGTCACTGAAATAAGAAGGGATAGATTCTACTCCCCAGAAGAATACATCTCTATTTTCTCTGGTACTGTAGCTGATGGTGGAAGTTAAGTATTAACAAGTAACTAAATACTTCCAGAAATTCAACAAGGGCAAGTGTAGGGTCATGCACCTGGGGAGGAATAACCCCATGCACCAGTACCGGTTGGGATCTGACCTGCTGGAGAGCTGCTCTGAAGACAAAAACCTGGGAGTCCTGGTGGACAACAGGATGACCATGAACCAGCAAAGTGCCCTTGTGGCCAAGAAGGCCAATGGCACCCTTGGGAATATCAAGAAGAGTGAGACCAGCAGGTGGAGGGAGGTCATCGTCCCAGTCTGCTCTGCCCTGGTGAGGCCCCATCTGGAGCACTGTGTCCAGTTCTGGGCTCCTCAGTTCAAGGGCAGGGAACTGCTGGAGAGGGTACAGCAGAGAACCAAAAGATGGTTAGAGGCCTGGAGTGTCTCTCTTAGGAGGAAAGGCTGAGGGACTTGGGTCCTTTTAGTCTGGAGAAGAGAAGGCTGAGGGAGGATCTGATCAATGCCTGTAAATACTTGAAGGATGGGTGTCAAGAGGAAGGGGCCAGTCTGTTTTCAGTGGTGCCCAGTGAGAGGACAAGAGGAAATGGGCGCAAATTTGTACATAAGAAGTTCCATCTAAACATGAGGAGGAACTTCTTTACTTTGAGGGTGGCAGAGCCCCAGAACAGGCTGCCCGGAGAGGTGGTGGAACCTTTGTCTCTGGAGACATTGAAAACCCACCTGGACAAGTTCCTGTGCAACGTGCTCTGGGTGGACCTGCTTTGGCAGGGGGGTTGGAGTAGATGATCTCCAGAGGTCTCTTCCAACCCCATATCACTCTTTGATTCTGTGATTCTTTGATTTCCAGAAATATTTCACCTGCTGACAACAAATAATAATGCCCTACCAAATAATGCCCAGCTGATCTCTTTGTTTGCATTTACACAGTATTTCCTGATGACCTTTTGATTTAAATAACCATCTCTTTAGTATTCCTAATAGCATTTCACAGAAAATAGTATCAACATTTCTTTCTGCATTTAGACCCAGTTCAACATCTGGAGCTCTGTGTAGTAAAAATATTTAATAGTATTGTCTTCCAAAAAGATACACAGTTTATGTCATGGCTGCTACAGGTGTCTGTAGTTTAATTTTCTCTTTGGGTTTATGGGTTGCATAGAGTAAGTATTGGACAAACCTAAGTATGTCGGGCAGTAACAGTTTATGAGAAACACAAATCCATTAAGAACATTGCACTCACTTCAGAGAACATTAAAAAAACCCAAACAAAACAGTATGTGGAATACTGTTAATATAGTTGCCAAAAGCAATGTTTAAAGCACATCTAAGTGCCAGTTTCCAAGATCTGTTTATATCAACAATATCTGTGCCTTTTTTTTTTGTCTGGCACCTTGGCTTACTGCTTCCTTTTGAATCTTGCTACTTGCTGCAGATCACACTAAGGCGGCAATGAGGGTAAAAGTTTAAAGATTTTATCAGTTGCTTTCCTCTCCTAACATTTTGCACATAATACGATTGTGAAGTTTGATGTTGCCTTTGTACTTGAACCAGCAGGCCTCAAGTTTTTTTTCCCAAGGCCTTCATTTTCACATTCTGCTACAGTTCTACTTCTTTCTTTACTTTTTTTTTTGCAGCCTACTATTTTTAATTCTCCCTTTAATGCAGAAAATGTAGGAGTAGAGAGGTGTCTTTCTGGGTATAGAAGTAATGTAGAAGTGAAGCCTGTCCCTCCTCCAAAGGTTAAGGGTGAATCGAATTCTCTAACTTTGAGTGAGTCTATGTGTCTGTGTGGGTTTTCTAGGGAAAGAGGAGAATTTCAGGGAGAGGACAAGGGCTGGAGATGGTAAGGTGACTTTTTTTCTCATGGCAAAATAAGAATGTGGAAAGGACACATGCCTGATTGTGTAAGTATGGAAACTGTCTTTGCTCCCACACTCTACGTATAGCCTCTGTGAAAGAAGCCTATTAAAAGCTCAGGTCTGATCCTTGGTGGACAAGTAACATAGTATGACATTTGTGTTTTTTGAATGCTCAGCTGCTGATAGACATGCTTATAACTATTCTTGAGAGTGGGTCTAAGAACCAAATATGTGTAGATTACAACTCAGAAAATCACAAAATCCTCTTTGCAGAGCTTATTGCAGCCCGATGGATGCATACAATAAATAGAGGGTGTGCTTCACTTTTAATAGTCTCATGATAAATAGTGCTATCTAATCTGGAATAGCTCCTGGTCTGTGACAGGTAGCATTAGTGTACAGGTGCTTGGGCTTCTTTTTAATATTGTTTTTTTGTTTTTTTTTTTTCCTAAAAGATTATTACAGATATGTTGGGGAAAAAACAGAGAATAGAAAAAATGAAAATCTATTTATTTAAAAATATATATATATTGTGAGCACAGGTGTGTAAGGGCTGGTTTCATTGCAAAAGTATCAGTTTTACTGCATTTGTATCAGCTTGAGTGAAAATGTACCAGCTGGAAAAATTAAATCAGCATGAATCATACATCCAAAAGGTCACTGATCTAAAAATATACATCCCAAGAAAAAGATAAAAATTATTTATGCAAACTAAAATTGCCAAGCAAAAATGAAAATCCTTCTAAACATTCTAAACTTAGGACATTAATTAATTTGAAAGTAAGGTGGAAAGAGGCAAAGAGCCACCCTGTGATGTCACTTTCATTATGTGGAACACAGCTAAGGAGATAAAAGAAGATCATGCAGAGCCCAGGAGAAGATTAAGCCTCTTTATCTCACTGTGGGAGGCAGAGAGCATATATGCAGGTAGTATTTTGTGTGTGGAGAAGAGGGAGCAACTCCAAATGACTGAATTTTAATGTGCACTTCTCTCACTTCTACTACCGATGCAAAACAGGAGATATGCATGCTGAGGTCACCCCAGTTGTCAAGCAAAATTACAAAGCTAACACAGAAAACTCAGTCCCTCTTCTTAATAAAGTTCCAAATATAAATTTTGAGAAGAAACAAAGCCAAGCTCTGTTGGATGCTGTACTTTCTTGTCACAGCCTGATGCTTAACAAGAATGGAAAAATGAAATGTAGGTTTGTGGTAGGACTTAAAATAGAGTGCAAGTGCACCTGAAGTCAAAGCTTTATTAGTAAAGCCTAGAGATACTTTGATCCCAAACTAGGTTGTACAATGTTTTGTCAAACTTGGTGTGTATGTGTGTGCATGCCAGAAATTTCAAAAGGATACTGATTAGCCTTTTTTTTTTTTTTTCCATGGTAAAATCTCATAACAGCATCATGCACTGGCAGAAGCACCTTTACAAAGGCTGAAATGCCACTTGCTGGACAGTGAAATAAAGGGCATATAGACACGCAAGGAAACGTGTATTGTCCCATATGACTTTTCCTAGAAAACATGGCTTGTGTTTAATCTCGTCAGTAAACAGCCCTCTTATTTTTTCTAGCCATCCAATTACTGCAAAAGGGGCAGACAGGCTCACAATTAGGTATTTTTTTAAATAATATAGTTCCACAAAATTAAAGAGAATAAGACTTATTTGCCCTAATACCTATACCAGGCCCAGAATATTTGCAAAAATCTTTTTCTTCTCTCTGCCAGTTGTCTTGGTTTTGCTTTAAAATTTCATGTCCGTGCACGTCCCTCTATCTACCTATCCTTTATTTGGATCTTGTAATGTCATATTGTAGGGACACCATCTGTGTAAAATCACTTCTTAATTGCAAAGTTCCTAATGGCTTCATGAGTTTCTCTTCTTTCTCGAGGGTCCATTTCTGCTTGAAGGCAGGCACTATCCTTCTTTTTCCAGTAACTTTATTGACTACATTATTTTTCTTGCATTTATTTTTACAGGCTTTTTAAAAGATGGATAGGAGGGCACATAGAAAGACAAACTATTGCCATAAAAACTCTTTGGGGCGAAGAGGATGAAGAGACATTGCTTCATTTTCTAAATATGGATAAATTCCAAGTTTCTTTAATTTCCCCTGGCAGTCCTTTTCACTGTCTCACCTCCTTTACTGTGGGCTAACACACTTGTAAAATCAGAGATAGACCGGGTGGTGAATAACTGCATCAGCAGGCAGGAAGCAAAATAGAAGCAGAAGTCCTAGTAGTGGATTATTGCATATAGAAAGAGGCAGGAAGGCGATGGAGTACACCAGGAAAGTGAATGAAAGAGCTATAGAAGAACAGAAGCTAAGAAGAATAGTACTGATTATCAAAGGCTCGATTTAGCAGCTACTTCAGTGAGGTTGTGGTAGACATTTATGTATTTGGTGAAGACTGAGAAGATACATTCAGATTCACAAGGGTTACATAATTTAAAATAACATGAATGTTTATCCTATAAATTAATCCATCAGAAAAAAACCCCTATGTTTTAAGAAATAAAACTAATTATTCTAATCATGTAAAAGCGTATGTGTTATTGCTGCTGTTTGTTGATACAGCTCTCATTGGCAGGATTCCTCCCTCAAGTGTTTTTCTGAACAACATTCCCAAACTGGCATATTTTGTTGTGGGCATTACCATGAAAAACAAATAAAAATATTGATTTGCTAATTGCTTACAGTATTTACTGCACTGTTTCTAAACCGTGGGAGACCAGTGTTGATGTGATTGTTTTTTTTATTATATCTAGTTTTCACAAAAAGAAGATCAAGAAATGCTTGAAGTATTCATGCCTTCATAACACAAAATGTCTTTCTAATACAAAGCACAGCATTAGAAGATCACTCATGGTCTGCAGCATGGTAAATAATTCAATTTTTTGCTTGTAATGTAGGACTGTCATTTTTTTTTGTGGTAATGTTTGTAAAAATTTCTCAAATTTAGCTTGCACTGCAAAGTTTTTGGCTAAAGTTTTTGCTGCTTAAACCAGCTTTCCATCTCCAAAGGAAAATTACCTCTGCAGGCAACATAATTCTTCAGCCAGCAAGGACAAGAAACATCAGCTGTTTCAGTTGCAGTATTAGATGAGGAAAGGCAAAGGATAATCTGGTGCTTCTCTCCAAAACTTACTTTTTATGGCGACCAAAAAACTTTCAGCCATGTTTGGATCCCCGCTGCCAGAAGTGAGAGAGTACACCCTTTTTGACTGCAAGGAAGGATTCCTGGCAGCACTCAGTAATGATGAATTCATTCAGGAGAGGAAAGGGAACATTAACCCTTATGATGACCAGGAGGAATTCAAAACATGTAGATCCAGGCTGGCAGCTGTCATTGCCCATCTGCACCTACTTCTGTTCTAGTAGTCTGGTGCCAGTGTGTCTCCAGTGAGCCTGGGAGTTCTTTCTCTTGCCATAAACATGGCAAGAGCCTTCATGCTTGTGATGGTTCAAATTGTGGAACACCCCTGAAACCAAACTGAGCCTTTTCAAATTTTCACCAAGGTGGTTTTATTTTCCCTCACTCGATACTTTATTCAATGTGCATAGTTGCCTTTTTCAAAGTCAGAGCCTGCTACTAACTGACCTTGATTAGGAAAGGAAAATCAGATAAAGCAGGGCTGCTTACATCCCCAGTGATTGTCAAGTAGGGATCAGTGGGAGTGCATGATACAAGGGCTGACTGTACTTGAGTTCAAGGAGAAGCACAAAGGGTTAATGCACAACATGGTGGAAGGAAGGCAGAAAGTACAAGAAAAATATTAGAAGCGCAGTGAAAGCATTTGGAGGTCTAGGAAATGTGTAACAGGACTTCCATGGATAAGACAAGGAGCTAGAAGGAAACATACAAAGGCCTTTGGGAAAAAAACCCAAGATGTGTTAGAAAACACTTCACTTAGCATGACTAAGACTGAAAAAAAAAAAGATGTATTAATGTTCAAGTTCATAAGCCCTGAAGTGTATTACAATTTGCACATTATTGAGCACAATTTGATATAACTTTGTGTTCAAATCATGACCTAGCTAATGAGTGTGATATTCCCCTTTATATATATTTACAGGCTCTAACATCACCTCTACCCTATTCATAACAGGCATTTACAAGTTATGAAAAATCCAAACCCAAGCCAACTATGCAAACAACTAAACAAAAGCAGCATGCAGTTCAGTTCTGACTGACAGCTGAAGGGATCTGTACAGCCTTGTTGAGCATTTCTAATTGTGCCAGGTTATTCAAAACCAGCAGTCCTTACACTTCACTCCTCCATCCAGCTAGGTTTTGCTCCACAAATACCATGGAAAACATAACATACAGTAGCAACAATAAGAAGAACACTTACTCATTACAGTTCAGGCTAGCCATGAGTCACTGCCAGGATTTTTCAATTTGTTGGGTACGCATTCAACAGCTTTGTTGTCCCTGTTCAGTAAAAAGGCAAACAGTTCTCTCTTACTAGTCAGTACAAACCAAGGAAGCAAACAGTCATCTAAGATCAGCACTGGCTCTTTAAATCCACAGATGTAGGTTCCAGAAGTATATTCCTATTGATTCTGTTGGAAAAAGATTTTATATTTACAAGGCTACAGCATCACATACCTTCCCCACCTAGTGAATGCTGTTCATGAAGCATCCAAGGTACTTCAGTCTGGGTGCTATTATAGAAGACTATGAGGTCCTACACAGCCATGAAACAGTAAATAGCAAGCAATTTCTTGCTGTCTCTTTCAGTATCAGATGTAATAAGCATCAGATTAAATTAGTAACCTATTCAAAGCAAATACATCAATGTAATCCCATAGACAACTTTCCACAAAATTGTAGCACTTCTTGCCACAGCTTGTTGTGGATACTAAAATTTTACAGGGTCTCAAAAAGCAGCATCAGAAATTACTGGAAAAGTGATTCATCAAAGACTATGAAAGACAATGTGAAAAGCTCTGACCTAGGAAGTCCTGAGGCTGGGAGGGTGTTCTGGAGAAGTACCACCACTTGTCTGGTCTCCTCTTTTCTCTCACCATCTCTTTCTGATCACTGTCAAGGGAAGACATACAAGACCTTTTGTCTGAGCCAGTGTAGCTCTTCCTCTGATCCTATGTACTCAGGAGCACATTGTGATGAGTCAGGTTGGATTAGGCACACACTGCTACCTCTTCTGAAGTTTGGGTGTCCCATTATTTCAAATCTGCCTGTTGTTCCTGTTGCCACAGTCCTGGCACACCTGACTGACAATCTGTTGCCATGATGGGCTTTCCAGCCCCAACCTCATTAACCCTTTGTAACTAGCTTGGCCAGAGAAAGACAAATTTTGGATATGAAAAAAAGAGGAAGGCTGTGTATCCATATGGCTGTGAGGATATTGTGTTGCACCAGAGCAGATTGAGCCTGTGTAACAGTGCAAAGGGAGGCATTATATCCACTGTAAACTCCCTGGTCCTTCTTGCCCCCAGTGAATCAGTATCCGGTCTGAGGGCTGGCAGGTGAACAATCTCCATCTGCTGTCACCAGTGTCTCTGTGTCAGAGGACATTTCAACCTTTGTGAAATTTGGGGTCACTGGTGATTTTCCTGGATTTGCATGGCAGTATAATTCTTCAATGCTTGCTTCCTGCTGCTTTGTTGGGCAGTGCTGATTCTGACTTGCCTAGGATGTCGTGCCCTTTTTGTGCACTGCCATCATCAGCCTCTCCACCTGGTGTTTACCACAGCTCCGCCAGCTACCTTGGGAGTAGAGTCTGTAGGGAAATTATGTCTGTGAGCAGGCTCCTGTGTGCTATTTACATCTCTGGGGCCCTATTTCTGATTGAGAAGTTGAACAGAAAGATGAAAAGGCATAATGAAAAATCTAAAACAGAAATGTGAACATCAAAAAATGGGAAAAACATAGTGGGCTGGAAGAAAGAGAATTACAAGAATTTGAACCTGAGCTCCCTGTTGATATCCCACAACATGCAGTCCCAAAGGAACTGTACTCAGCAGAGTTGCTAGCCTCAATATAAAGTGTGTATAGTGTAGCTTTTTGCCAAAATGGACTTCTAAGGGGAGGATACTTGGCACTAGCAAAGGCAGTTCAGTAAATATGCATCTGTCCTTCCAGTGTTATGTGTACAAGCTGTATCCAGCTCCAAGTCCTGCCAGAAGAATTTTCTGGTGTAGACATGACCTCAGTCTCTGCAGCAAGAAACCCAGGCTAATATTTGTGCAACAAAAGTACAGGTTTAAAGAATTTACAGGCATGATTGCTATGAGGCTGCATGACCAGTTAGATGGTGAGCTCACTGTTCATACAAGCCGGAAAACTTTGCACACTCGTGAACTATAATCAAGCTACACAAGTTATAATCATGCCTTCTTGCACATAATATTCTGATGGAGGAAGCTGCCTTAGCTTTTTGTCTCTATGTTTATTTGCCTCTTCAAGAAAGGGATGGTTTTTGTCTGCCTTCAGTAACACTTTGGTTATTTAATAAAGAAGTTATCACATGTTCACACTACTTTTGTTACATATGATAAGAAAGGTATGATACTATTTCATTATGTAGTTTATTATGAACCTTGCTGGTTTTCAAGGAATGGTGTAGTTACAAACATAATTTCCTCCTTTTTGTGTGAGAACTGCATTCTGCATTCATTCTGTTAAGCAGCAGTTTACCATGAATCACAGATACTGCCTCACACACATGGAACCAAGTCTTTTTATCTGATTAAGTAAGATTAAAGTGGAAAACCTTTTAATCGACATGAATACTAAATTTAAATTGAGAAACTGCTTTGTGATCAGCAGAGATCTCATGTCCACCCCTTCCGTGATTAGAGGGAGTGACACGTCTTTGCCACTAGCTGACTTGTGTGTGTCACTTCTGTTGCCAGCAGCAAGAGTTCCATGAGCTGATCCTAATAAGTCGCGACATGTATTGTTCATTATTCTGACATGAATTTTTCTTTTGGACGAATGTTGTGTGTAGCATTAGTAAAGTGGCAGTGAAATACATTGCTGTACTAGCGTTTTCAAAGAAAGTTGTTCCATGGAATATACATTGAAAGGCAGCTTCATGTTAGGAATGTAGTTTCAGCTCTATATTAGGCTGATCATCTCATCATAATTATTTTGGGGTACCTTCAGAATGTACAGTAGAGTAACAAAAATGGAAAGGGCACACCGAAAATCAAATTGTGATAACAGAGGACTGCTATCGTAGTGATATAAATACATACCAGACAAATGCCTTCGTTTTTATTACACAAGGCTACAGATAAAGTCAAAATAGTAAAGACTTGCATTTGAGGAAAAAACGGAGCAGTTAGAGCAGGCAGTGGGAGGTCTTCAGTCTGCTGGTGTGTAATCAAACAACTATAATCAGCAGCCCATCGCCTTTGGCATGTAGAAGTGAAATTCTGCTTTAAAAAAAAAAAAAAAAGACAGAAAAAATCATCAGCAAGGCTATTTAGGGAATTTCATGTAAAATGGTGGCTTTCCATTTTCCCGCTGAAAAGAACATATTTGGTCTTACTTTCTTACTACAGCTCTTTCAGAGTGATGCTGGGAGCTGCTTTTCTGAATTGGAAAAATTTCTGTTGAAATTCAGAATCCACTGCCTCTATCATACTTTCAGTATTCCTGCTTGATACCCATAAAATATGTGGCTGTTCTGGCTAGATAAGAGACGAATGGGAAGAGAGAATATTTTCCTTTTATGTAAGCTGTAGCATCAGATAATATCTTTTCAGCATACACTATTGCCTCATGGGTAGGTGGTGTACATATCTGAAGAAAAATAAAACAATTCAATATTACAACCGAAAGCAAAATGTAGTCTTTTTTAAAATACATTCCCTCTACTTTTTTTTTTCTGTAAACTTTGAAATAATCGAGCTGGATTTCAGTCTTGGGTTATGTGTGAATGCACAAAAGAGTAGTCTGGCTTTATCCAACTACTGCTTTTTCTATGATTGCTGCTATTTTTCACAGTTGCTCTACATTGATTTCTGTACTTTACAAGTTTTCTTTTGCTGTCCTGTGCAATAACGTATAGAATTACAGCCTCATGGAAAACACTTAGTAAGGAAAGATGCTATGACTATAAATCCCAACAAGCAGTTTTCTGCACAAGTTAATATCTAGCTTTGTATATCTTCTTTAGACCCAGGATTGTCTCTTCCCTGAGATGCTATTCATGACATGAACAGCTAATACATGAATAATAGATTCAAAATAATAGTATAAATAACTCTCCTCCCTAAGCAGACATAAAAACAAACACAAAACCTAGCTGGAATGTGCCTGATTAAAACTAGTTTTCTAAATCCTTTTAGAAATCCTTTAAATACACCAGCTATTTGCAAGACATGTTTTTCTTAGAGAGCTGCATGAGTTTATAAATCAACCATTGCAATCAGCTGGAAACAAAGAGGTACTTCTTTTTACTTCTCATTGCCTACTGTGGTTCATAACTTTTAGAGAAACACAGTGAATACCGTCAGTGGGGAATTTAACGTTATCCACCGCTATTTCAAGCAATGCAGGAACATCCTTCTGTTCCCTGCTCACGTTATCAGTGTTTTCAGTCTCTCTTAAATATTCTTGCATCAAACTAGTGGAACCATCAACTTACATTTAATTAAGCCTATGGCTTACAGTAAAGTGGGATTGCTTGGAAAAAAAACAAGTTGATCATGGGAAAATTCTGATGTTTTGAAATTTTGGGGTGACTCAATCTGGAGGTCATGGAGGAAGAGGGGTGAGCCCCAATTCAGTATAACCAAGAGATGTGTAGGCCAGTCAGCTGAGAAATGAGACAACTTCAAACCACTCTTCTGCCTGACACAAAGAAATAATTTGAAGTTCATAGGAACATTCCTGGTTAATATAAGGGCTGACAGATGCTCTGGTCAAAATTTTAACCTGGACATGAGGAAATGTAGAAGTGAAATTTTTATCAGATGAATAGACTTCCATAAAATACTTTAATTTTGCTGGAACAGCAATTTTGACACAGATTTTTTCTGTTTTTCTTTTTTCTTCAAAATAATGATACTATTGAAAATTTGGACTGTCTGATATAGGTTGTAGAAGTCTTTGATACTCTTCTGAAAAGACAGCATTTTTAGTAAAGGAAAGCCTTTAGCTTATTTAAAAGGTAAGTAATATCTATTGGCTTGACTTTTCTCTTTGATGCTTTTAGGTTTATAGCATTAGCCGAAATGAATTAGATTATTTCTCACAGCTCTGTGCCTCTTTATAAAGGTCAGTGTTTAGTTACTGAAAATGTTGGAAAGAAGACACATGTGACATTTTATGCTATTGATCTGTTTATAATGTATCATAGTGGCCTCCAGTGCTTTAATTTCCTTACTAGCCCACATTTAGTGCTGCTGTCAAGGTGAGAAATAATGTTCTATGTCTTTCCTGAGTTTCTCTGTCTATATCTACTGACTGCATTTCACCACTTGACAAAGTCATTTTATCTCTGGACTTGGGCTTTCATTATTCCGGAGAATAGTTAGTTGGCCTGTAGCCCTTTTTACTTCATCTTTCATGCCTCAAAGAATTTAACACCGTATCAGCTATAGTATTATCTAGTACACTCTTACTGTGGAGAGATGAGATGCTGAAAATAATGTGAAAATTAAATATTCATTGACTTGAAAGTTAATTTGACTAAAAGTGCATGTGTGTAGGAGTAGTATGCTTGCAAGCTCTATGGTAAGTAGGTTTTCAAATTATATAAGTGACAGGCTGATTTCAGAGTTATAACATTTCATCTTGATGACCGACAATGGAAATGGAAATGAATATATGAAAAAAAAAAGTTCTTGTGAATATACTTTCTCACTTATGCTACTGAAGCAAACCCATACAATCCATGGAGCAAACTCATAACAATGGAGCTAATCCATATTTACATAATATATCTGGGATCAGTGTGAGGCTTTTACTGATTTGGTCATTAGCACCTAAACCTGGTGTTCCTATCTACTTGGGACAAAAGGCTGAAATTTTATTTGTTTAAGTTCCACAGTAAAGCCCTGGCAGTAAGAAAGTTATTCATATTGCTTATCATTAGGAATTTGCACTATGGGGTAGAAAGCTGCTTCTGTGGGAAAGGTAGAACAATATTCTGAACGTGAATTAAAAATTAAAAACTTAGAGTTACAATACATGGAATCTCCAGACACAGGAATGTGAATGAAAATCTTGTGCTTTGGGCTGGACTGTTTTACTTCAAACCAGGATTAAAGCAATAAGAAATACCAAAACACGGTACCATGTGTTGCCAGATGAATAAAAAGAGAAGTGACTTCCATGGGAAAAAACCTGCAAGTCCAGACATCCAAAACAACTAAGCAAGCCTTTAAATTTTGGTCTCAGCCTCACTGGAGACGCTAGTGAATTAGAGATTAGGATACAGCTACTAGTTTTCCCAGACTGCTCTTGGGTTTGGGGACCATTCGAAATCTTTTTTAATTAGATCACTACTGTTGGTCTAAGGGAGTTGGAATTTTTTTCCATTCCTCTGCACTATCTTTTAGCATATTTACAAAATGTGGTCAGAAGGAAGATTAAAAATAGATCTTCTAACACTGAAATATATTGGTTACTTTCAGCTTGGAGCTCTAGCTTTTGTTTATCATTCTGCCTAGGACAGAATTTGATTTGTTTTAAAAGGCTATTTCATTTTATAGGCTATGTGATCTTGTGTTCATCTCGCAGGCTTGTATTTTCACCACTGACATCTTGGACACACAGCCCATTCATCATTAGAAGTCATTGCTTACTTTAAAATACTGTTCTCCCTAGTATGTGTAAGGTGTTGGCTCCTCTTCTCCACAGCGATTACCTAAGGCTGCTGAATGCCTTCTCTGTACATTGCCCAATTACGTGGTGCTTGGGTCAATTAATGACTGAACTTCTTTCACTAGATAGTTCTCTCGTATTTTCACATTGAGTGTTCCTATACGTCCTTCTGAGGTGTTCTGTAAAAAAAAAATAATTAAAAATCTGAGCAAAATTTCAGCCTTTTGAAAGTTATTTTTCACTCATCATTTAGCCTTTGTGTTACATGCCCTCTAAAATAAACATTTGAATTGAACTTAATAAAATCTCATCTTAAGTTTCTGCCGAAATGTTAACAGTGAAGCCTGTTTCTTTCTTCCTCTCAGTGTCTAAATCTGTTTTCTTGCATGTGGATACATGCATGAGACTTTATCTCTACGTATTAATTAAAAATGCAGGGCATCCTTTCTTTTTTACAAGTGACTCTAACATGAATTCAGAACAGAGAAAGGCATTAAAATTACAATTAACTGAAAGATTTAAAATTAAAATTACAATTAACAAAGAATTTAAATTAAAATGGCAATTAACATGAAGAACAAATAGGCTTCACTTGAGCTTACACTGAAGAACTCTGCTTGCTTTCATCTGACTCAGTTTTACTGCTCTCAGGATAAAGTATATTAATATGACTTTTTTTCATTCTTCTTTACCCTGGTTTTACTATTCAGTGCAGGATCAGGCCCATTGTTAGTTTCAGGACCTAATATTCCCAGTCTGGAAGAAAACGTGAACAAGACTGAGGATAACAAAGAAGTGAAGACTATTCTTAAGAGCAGAAGTCAAGACAATAATCAATGTTTGAAGAAACTAAGAAATGAACACAAAAGGATATGGAATCCATTTTAAAATGCAAAAATGTAAGGCTTGTTGTCAATGATCCAGCAACCTGTTCAGGGTGTTGTAAAGCAATGTAAGAGAAGAGTGATTTTCTGAAGTGGAGACTAGCTCAACAGAAACCATCTCTCAGGTAAAAAGGTTGTTGTGTCCAAGTTACATCTTAAAGTAGTACACAAAGGTGATAGAATACTATCACAATTGTCACTTGCACTTAAATTGTACTCGAGCTAAATACAGAATATTAGGTGAAATTCTTCGAAGAAAAGAGAAAAGGTAATGGAGGAAACACATCAGCTTTTGATGCTTTTAGACAGAATTACAGGAACAGGCTGTGAAGAAAGGTTAAAACTGACACAAACACGGGCTACATAAATGGAAGCTTCTGTATAGTCCAGTGCCTGCTTTGCTTGGAAGGGTTATGAATAAGCAAAATGCAGAGATTAAATGCTGCCCAAGCAAACAAGAGGACAACAGATCATGCTTTAATGTTGAGAAACAGTGGAGGGAAAATGAGAGATCATTATATTCTTAGCATCTGGTCTTTCTGGGTTTTATTTGCCTGTTTCTTTTCTAGTATAACTTGCTCTGGTGTAATTTGAAAACACAATGTATTTGTCTCTTTCCTGCTTGGTTTGCATCTCTGGACCACACTATTTGAAAAGGTAAGTTAGTTTCCTTCTGCTATTTTGTGGTTTATTGTGAGAGAACCAGCCCATGATAAATCCTCTTGCTTTGCTGCAGTATTTGCAGACAGAATATTCTATGTTCCACTGAATGAAGAGGTAAAAAAATGTTAGCTCTGTCTTTTCCACTGCCAATTATCTCAATATCAACTTAAAACAGATTGTCTCCATTATAAAACATTATTTTAGAGAATAACATTGGTATTGCACTGAAAGTGTACACTTTTCATTCTTTTCTTTTTTTCTCCAAGTGGTGGTGTAGAACAGGGGAATGGTCTTTATGTCTTAGATGGACACTAGGGACATAGGGGTTTAAAAGTACTGGCTGGAGTAAACAATGGTTCTACATGTACTATGCATAAATGGACACACCCAAATACCAAATACCTTGTGGGAGGGTAATAGATACACCTCAGAACTGGAATTTTACTGTGCCTTTTCTCTCATTACAGTATGACTGATGGAAATAGATCCTTGTTAGCCTCTAATGAAAACACATTTCCTATCTGACAGTTTGAAAAATCCCTTTCCATACCTGCAGTGAACACTCCTTAGAAATCACATGAGAAGACAGTTCAAGATTAAGATTCCAAGTTAACATGCAGAAAATGTTGTGATCTGAAGCTAAATAATCCTGACAATGTCACAACTCTCCTCTACACCTCCCTATTAGAAAAGGAGAAACAAGTTTGCAAACTTCATGAAGTATTTTGTATTTATATTTGGCTTTTCAAAACTGATCCAGCCATGCTTTCCCAGACATACTGACAAAGTAAATCTGAAGAGATTTTCTTCCTAAATGTTGCGTGATTCATGCTGTGTAAAACCTTTGATATGCATTCAGCACTTTTGCTCATTTTTTTTTTATTGCAGTTAAAATATCCTGGTTTATCAGCAGGGTATAGTATATGAAACTGAACAAGAAAGGATTTCCTTTCTTTAGAAAGGAAAATATTGTACAATATAGTCTCTACTCTCCCTTTGCTTTGATTAGACACCAGAGATCTCCATGTACATTTCAGAGCTAGGAAGATGAGCTTTCAAAGTAAATGTATCCTAAATGGCATTAAAGGAAGTGATGGCATCAGTGGTCAGTGAGGATATAGAAGAAATAGATAGGAAGGTTTCCAGTGAGAAGGAGAAAAAAGAACTATTTTGTGTGAGTCTGAGTGAGAGAAATGCTGTACTTCTTAGAGGAGGGAGAATTAAAGCAGAGTTTGTTCTTTTCTGGCAAATCTCTTTTTAAATTTGTGGTCTGGATAAAGAAATGTGCCTTCTAAGAAGTAATTAATATATTTTATTAACATCATGTCTCAGAAGGAGACAGTAATTCTGTTTGAAATTCACTGCCAGAAGATAAATTAGCATGATTGAACTGGGAAACGTGAAAGCCATAATTCACGTGCTTTATTCAGGTAATTATTTAAATTATAGAAAAGCCAAAGAGGAGGGACTTACATTTTAATATATCACAGAATAACCATGTGTCAGAAAAGTATGCAAAACTTGAAAAGAAATGTCTGCAAATTAACAATTTGGAGTTCTTCTTTCCCTGAAGATAAAAAGCACTATATATAATCTGTGGGCTACTAGTGACGCAAACTAATAAATACTGGAAAAAGGTGGTAAAAATTCCAACTCTTCTTGTCTTTTTTTGTTATTTTAAAGAGCATTTTTAATAGGGATGACTGAACGTCATCATTGAAATTCTTTTCAAAAACCTTTCTGAGACAGAGTGCAAAGTATCCAAAGTATTCCAAAGTATTGAAACAAGAGAAAGCTACAACCCACACATTTCTTTAAAAATTATGAGAATCTATTTTAAAAAAATAAATTGGAAATGAAGCAGTGTGGAACTCCAAAGTTTATGACTTGCTATATCCCGTTAGACTGATTTATTTACTTTTCACTTTTGGTTTGCTGAAATGTTCTTTTGAAGTATTTAGAAAAAAAGATAATTAAAATAAGAACTAAAATGTCAAATAAAAGAGGAATACATAGGGACAGAAAACTCAGAAAATCATGTTACTGGGATTTTACAGAATTGAATGTCTGGTTTAGACATAGAATTGTTCTGTGCAACTTTATATCATACATAAAATAAGTGAGACTTCACTTAAAGCTTTAATTTCTGAGGAGTTTCTTATAACTGCTTTGTCTTGTTGATGTTTTTAAACATTAATATTTTCTTGCAATAAATAAATAAATAAACCGACCTCAAAACCTACAGGAATCAATGCAGATGAATTTCCATGTAGTTAAACTACTTGCTTGTGGCAGTGTAAAAAAATCCATGTTTAAAGTAGATTGAGCAGTATGGTGAACTTGTCCCAGTTTCAGTTGCTCCACCTGGGCAGTGTTATAATTCTACCACTCCCACTGTACATGAGAAATCAGTTTCAGGACCAAGTAAGAGAAGGACAGGACTGTTATGAAATCCTTCTTAATCCCTGCAAGTGTATGGCATGACATGGGATTATCATTACCCTCATCTTGTTTTACGTAGATAATAATTTCACTGTTGTCAGAGCACTACTCAGTTGATTTAAAAATCCATTGCAAATGGATAATAATAATTTTACCTCTGTTAGGGTTTGGCTAATATGATATTAATTTGGTGCTATCAGATGTACACTGAGTTTGAAAATTTTGTAAATCACAGAATGATATGGAGTTGGAAGGGACCTCTGAAGATCATCTACTCCAATCCCCTGCCAAAGCAGGTCCACCCAGAGCGGGTTGCACAGGAAATTGTCCAGGTGGGTTTTCAATGTCTCCAGAGACAAAGACTCCACCACCTCTCCGGGCAGCCTGTTCTGGGGCTCTGCCACCCTCAAAGTAAAGAAGTTCTTCCTCATGTTTAGATGGAACATCTTATGTTCAAGTTTGTGCCCATTTCCTCTTGTCCTCTCACTGGGCACCACTGAAAACAGACTGGCCCCTTCCTCTTGACACCCATCCTTCAAGTATTTATAGGTGTTGATCAGATCCCCCCTCAGCCTTCTCTTCTCCAGACTAGACCCAAGTCCCTCAGCCTTTCCTCCTAAGAGAGACACTCCAGGCCTCTAACCATCTTTTGGTTCTCTGCTGTACCCTCTCCAGTCATTCCCTGTCCTTCCTGAACTGGGGAGCCCAGAACTGGACACAGTGCTCCAGATGGGGCCTCACCAGGGCAGAGTAGAGGGGCAGGACAACTTCCCTCCACCTGCTGGTCTCACTCTTCCTGATGTGCCCCAGGATGCCATTGGCCTTCTTGGCCACAAGGGCACTTTGCTGGCTCATGGTCATCCTGTTGTCCACCAGGACTCCTAGGTCTTTTCTCAGAGTTGCTCTCCAACAGGTCAACCCCTAACCTGTAATTGCGCATGGGGTTACTCCTTCCCAGGTGCAGCAGCCTACACGTGCCCTTGTTGAATTTCATCAGGTCCCTCTCTGCCCTACTCTCCAGCCTGTCCAGGTTTTGCTGGATGGCAGCAAAGCCTTCTCATGTGTCAGTGGTGTGTCAAATATTTAATGGAGTTCAGACTTTGTTCCCTGCTAAGGTTTCCAGACAAAAGACAGGAGCAAAGAGCATGAGGTTGAAAAATCATTTCTCTTGATTCCTTCTGAAGACGTTGGTGAGATGTGAGCCTCAGGCAGCTCACAGAGCCTCATCCATCCCCAAGGCTGGACCTTCCTGGGAACTGAACCAGAGATAGATGAAGCATCTCTTTATCCCTCCTTTTCTCCAAAAGGACCCTTTTTGAGTGGCCTTTTTCCCCTTGGGTACCCTTTTGGTACTGAAAATCCAGCAATAGATTCATCTGAACAATCAGCTCCTGCCTTCTGTGCTTGTGGCATCTCAGCCATTGTTTTAAACGACGCTGTTGTATTGCCCCCGCTGGTCAGGCTTAATAGCTGGCCCCACACAGATCTATTTATGCTGTGCATCTGATATGCTTCTTTTTGGCAGAAATCTCACACATACACATAAGATTAACTACTGTAAATTTTTTTATAAGTTTAGTAGCTTCAGAAGCTGTTTGATCTGTGAACGCATAAATAAGCACAATGAATGAAGCTATCTTAAGGATATTTAGAAGCAGGTGTCCATAAAGTTGATAAACAAGCACATCTGCACATCTGCTGATCATGTTATTTGCAGATGGAGTCCCCTACCAGCTACAACAGTCCTCAGTGCTGAAATGCTATTATTTCTCTCTTTTGAGATACAGAGTTTTGTACTCTGTTATGTGTATGAGTTTGTGTAATAGCAGTTGGTATGCTCACAGGGTTTCAAGAAACCTCTCTGTTCTAAAACAGCTTGAAATCTATGTTAAAGCAAATTTGCAGAACAACGCTATAGACTATAAAAACTTTCACTTTCATAGTAATGTCTGGACGATGTTTGCTTCTTTGCCACCTAAAGGGAAAACTAGCCAACAGTGTATATAACAGTCAAAAAGGAGAATGTTGGATTACATGTACATCTGTTTTTATCTACATATGATTCTCTGTTGAGTAAAACATTATTAATGTTGCTGTTATTATGATTATCACCACCAGGCTTTCCCCCCCCCGGAGTAATATTAATTCTGAATACTAAAATCTTCCTCCCAGATAAAGGTACAAATTGAATGCTGTAGGTGATCAGTAAGAAATACAAGTCATCCCTTTACTGATAAAATGGGAGAGGAGAGAGAAAGGACCATCACCACAAGTGGAGATGGGGCAAATCAGCCTTTATATTCTGAGAAAGCTATCCCCTTCTTTTGGTGGAAAGAAAAGAATAGGCTTGCAGTAGAATTACATTGAACCCTGATATACAATGAGTCTTCTGTAGATAAAATAGATAGGAGATAGAAGACATAGCCACAATAAAAAGTGAAGGATTTCTACAGCAGCTGACAGCAGTCTGTTTTTTCACAACCCTACTGTAGTAGGGAGCACAATTCTGTGCACTAGGAGTCCGATAAATGCACGTAAAATGATACTGCTAGCAAGAAATAGACTAGTTCCTCTGAACCACTTTAATGTCATATACCATTACATAGACTAGAAACAAATGATATGATCAAGGCAGTGACACACTGAGAAGGAAGAGGGGGCATTTCTAATATTTCTGATTCTGGGATTTATTAATGCTGAAATAAGGAAAAAAGTACTGGATGTCACAGGTTGAATTTTTTGATAAAGTGTTTTTGTACTTCAAGTTGTGAATTTTTCAAAACCAATTTTTCTTCCACAGAAAGCATACAGATTGATTTTCTACTCACAGTAATACCTAACCCTATCACTAGGGTATTTCAGGGTCCATAATCTCCAGTCACTTATATGTCTATGGCTTAGTTAAAAGTGGCATTTTTGGATTTTCATTTTTCATAAATCTGTTGGCAGTTCTCATTTTCATGTTTATACAGATCAACAAAGAGCTTTGAATTCTCAGAGGTCTCAATCTTTAAATATGTTTCCAAAAGCTTCTTTATTATTTCCCAGGCTTTACCCCAGTGAACACAATGGATATTTTCCCAACTGCTGCTAGATACCAGATTAAAATCAGGGAAAGCATGTGGTAAATCCAGTTCAAACATGTAATTCTATACACTGTTTGAGTGTAGCACTGAGGTATCTGGATTACTTGACTTTAAATCTTATATTTTAAAAATATTTTAAAATATTTGTAAGAGTAATATCAAAGAGAAAGCTCATCTTCATTCTCTTATATTTTTAGTGCATTCAGCCTTCTGTATAGCAAAAAGTCATGCTGATTCAATAACTAAATAACCTCAGTGTCATTTCTAAATGCTAAAAGAAAATAAAACCTCCTTTCTGTCCACTGAAAATATGGCAATACATTTAAGAATCCAAACAAGATGGACCTGGCAAAGTTTGCAGTTCAGGAATGGGGAGAATTCACTGGGTGCTTATGCTTCATTCTCAGATCCTGGCATGTCTTCTAATTACAAAACATGATTCAAACCTTCCAGTTGTTGTCAACTGGAATAAGTCCGGTCTTTGCTAATTTATACGAGGCTGAAGTTTTATCCTAGGGATGTGTCTACATTGTTCTGGGCTGTGTCACATAGAACTGCTCTAGGTTGGGAAGCAGCAAAGTCACTTAGCTCAGACCCTCGGCTGATGATACCCTGGCTTTTCGGGGCTGGATATTTTTAGATGGCACTGTAGGATCTCCCATAGACATACTCAGTATTTTCATGATGTTCTGTCATGGACAGCAGAGAACATTAGAGTTGTATAACAAAGCTTGTGCAACTACTTTGCATTGCCTGGGAAGCCTTGATTAAAGGTATGTAATTTAAGCTACACTAGAGTGTTATTTCTGTGCTTGTCTGTCTGTGAAACAGAAGATGCCAAGTAACTTTTTCGCCTAGGAATTTGACTCACTTGTCTGGACTTCATGTAACCTGCAGGAGAGGGTAGCAATGATGGTATTTTTTATTTGGATGAGGGATGGCTTTCCTTTATATTAAACTTCTCATCCCATCTGCCAGAGATGTCTTTCAAGTTGTTTAGGTTAGCTAGAATCACACGAAATCAATTCACTGCAGACAGACTTGGAGATTTTTTCATAAAGCAAACACACAGTTTTTCAGTGTGTCAAAAAATCTGTTTTAATTTTTTTCCAAAAATTCTAAGTCAAACCAAAAGAGAAGGAAGCTAACAGGCAACTACACTCAGTCATACAAACTGCTCCAACAATGTTTTTAGCTGATATTTATTTAAAAATATTAATAAAACCAGCAAGGGGGAATGTTATCTAACCCTGGAATAGAAAGGGAATCAAAAGAACTAAGAAGTAATCAATAGCTTTTTTTATATACAGATACATACACATGTATATGTATACACGTGTGTGTGTATGTATTATTTTCTTGAAAGAGTTTCTGTGTTTCAACTGACAAGTGCCACCAAGATGATCCACGGTAACTTTGACAGTGAGACAACTTGGCGATTAGCACTGTCAAATATATAGAGAGTAAATCAGTCACACTTCCTATCTATTGAAAATAATGATGCCAGTTCAGATGAAAGGTAAAGCACATTGTAGCACTTTCTCTTTCGACCATCTCAGAATAGTGCTCCTACTATAGCCAGCAGTCTCAACAGCAAGCTCATTGTTTCTCATTCTGCTGCTGCAGGCTGTGCTGTAATTAACTAGGTAATTAACAGCACATGGTTTTACCTGAATCGGCTACCTGTAATTCCACTGCCAGAGCAGGGAGCACAGCAAGCAAGGGATTTGAAGAGAGCCCACCTGAGACACTGTGGACTTGCTCATGTAACTAAAACTGGGTTACGTGGGCTATGCCTGCGCTGGTAACTAGAACAAGCTGTGCTTCTGTGCTGGCCCCGAGGGCAAGTATCACAGCATAGCTCACGTCTACACAGCCACATTCTCTTCGTTTCCAGAAATAGAGGGGCCTGGACTGCAGTGTCAACTTGGAGTCATCATTGGCCTTTGCTGTCCCCAGCCTATTCCCTGGGATGGCGCTAATTGGCATTGGCCAGAACTGGGCCAGGGAGCATGAACCCAACAGGAACAAACTAGGCACTCACACGCCAGTGCCTGTGTCCCTGGACTCATCTCCATTAAGTAACATCTATACACATGGCCACATGTTCTAGGACCTGAACAAGCTAAACTACAGCTGTCCTATATGTGCTTCACCCGACTTTTCTTTGTAGGTTGAATATAGGTACAGCCGAGTGTATGAGCAAGACACTAGCTGAGATTAAAATAGTGTTCAAATAATTGGATTCCAGCTATAAACACCATAATACTAGTTTTTGCACTTCTCTGTCTTGCTGTGTTTGTTATACAGGAAGGGAAGTCTAAATCATTTCTCTATGTTTATGAATTCCCAATGTGCATTAACATTCAGTGCAATAAACTGGAAAATGCCAAGTGCTATTTTAAAGCTTCTTTTTCCAGACACACAGCACTTCATATTTGGTCCTTTTTCTTGCAGGCTTTATAGCCACAGAAAGAATGGTGAGACAACAGGATGAATAATGTACTTAATTTAGAATGATTTTGCAAGCTTTTGCAAATAGATTGCTAAACTCTTTTATGTTAGAGAGAGTTATTTTAGTTTTTTTACTTTAGGGTAAAACAAAGTGTCTTCATATTAAGGGAATGTTTTCTCTAGTTTTTTGTTTGTTTGTTTGTTTGTTTGTTTGTTTTTTTCTATAAACTAATGGTAACATGCCATGTTTTAGTTTCTTGAAACTGAAGAAAAGCAAAACTTTTTATTTATAGACTTTTATAAAAGGATCTGATTCATTCTCCAGAAATCAATAATTTGGTAAAAATAATAGCATATTCTTTACCTGCATCACTGAGAACTGTTGCACATCTTAAAAGGGAACAGATTAGAGTTTATACTAAAAATCTCCCAGAACCAGGGAATAAACAGTGATTTGGATGTGGTGACCAGTAACTTGGCAACAGTGGGTGGACACTGAGTGGGAAGAATGTAGAAGGAGGGAAGCTGAATGCCACCAGTTCTTGGGAGCTGAGAAACTGATAAGGAAAATGAACCTGGCATTTATCCTTAGGATCTCTTTAGATGCAGGCAATCACCACTCCCAATGGCAAATACCCGGAGGAGTGGAACAGATTCACCCACTCTAGTGTTTGCTATGACTAGGGGTGCAGGTAACATGTCTAGAAATATTATGTGTTTGAGGAAACAGTGGTTACTAATACAGCAGCTTTCCACGTAGGGGTAGGGACTATGCTCCAGCTGAACAGAAATCAGGTTGCATGATGGCATCAAGGTGACAACGGGCTTTGTTTTTCTATATATAGTATTAAAACTCTAGTTGGAGGGAATGAACTAGTGGCCAAAGCATCAGGCTGGAGTTGTGTCTCTTCTTACTGCCTGTTACCCAGGTTATATGCAATCCTATTTGCTAGTTTAATTTCACAGCCATGCTGCCAAATTCTCCTGCTATGGTTACACCCACTCGAGTGGAGTCAATGCGGTTTCTCTGTCTTGACAACAGGGTAACTGAGTCAGTATAAATTATCTCAAAAATAACAAGAAGGAGTGGAGGAAAAGCAAAAGCTCAGAAACCCCACCGATATTTTCTAGGAGAAGCTTGTGGAAAAGTTGAGGAGGAGAGGCAGAAATAATTTGTTCTTCATTTAATATCATCAGGTAACTTACTTCACTGGTTCTGTATCATTCAAATAGCTGGGATCTAGGAAAGAGACAGGGATTTTGGATACTGTCACCCACAGGAGGTTTTGTCTCATCAGTATGACATCTTAATAAAGCACTGACAAGTTTTCATTTCTGTAAATTATCAAGTACTTTGAAGAATCTGAAGCTTCACACACAGAGACATAAATTCATACAGACTGCCACTAAAGAAGCTCATGAACTGGTAGTTTTTTCTCTTTTGAGTTATTGGGAAGGATTATATCCCAGAAAGCCAACCGTATCCTGGATTGCATCAAAAGAAGTGTGAGCAGCAGGTCACGGGAGGTGATTCTCCCCCTCTACTCTGCGCTTGTGAGACCCCACCTGGAGTACTGTGTCCAGTTCTGGAGTCCTCAACATAGAAAGGACATTGAACTGTTGGAACANACAGATAGGACAACTGCGAAGTGTTTCTAAAGAATTAAAGCAATTTTGTATGGTTTCTGTTAATGGCAGAAGTTAATGTCCACTGAAATGAGAGCGAAAAGCATGAGAAGCAGAGATACTCAGGGCCAAGCCACCAATATGCATTTATCATGTTTAGCAAAACATTCATTTTCCACATTAGCAACACTGACAAACCAGGAGGCAAGTCTCAGAAAGCTATTTACACTACAGCAACCACAATTGCTAAAAACCTTTGAAAAGGCACTGGAGTACTTTTCCCTAACGTAAGTAAATCCTCGAGAACAGCTGACCCAGATATCTAAGGTAATTTGAGTATGTCACCCACATGCTAGTCCATGTTAGAAGCCAAACACCTTTGAAGGTTTTCAGCCTACGGTGATTTAAAGGTATCCAGTGCAAACACTCTCTAAACTACACTGAAACTGAAAAAACAACAATAGTACCTGAAAAAAAAAAAAAAAAGCGCTTCTTATGAATAAGTATAGAATTATCTAAAAGACCTAGGTCAATCTAAACTTTGAGTTATTGTTAAAATGCTGATTGTTTGCCTTAACAGGGCAGCTGTGCCAAAGAAACAACTGACTACTGGAACAAATCTGATACGTGTGATTCCCATTTATAAGTGGATTAAGAGTGCATTTGTAATGTGAAGGGATGAGAATTTATGATTAATAATAAAATTATCCTTGTGAAATTTTCAGGCTGTCCAAACACACTGTGCTCCAAAACCACATGGACAGTGAAAAACTTAAAGGACAAAAAAATGCATTCTCATTTGCATTCTGAGGTAAAAAAGCATTCCTTCTTACTCCTTTTCTCATAGACAGATACACAACTATTGTAAATGCCCTCCTATTAAAAAACCTCATCTTTCTCTCAACAAAATAGTTCAGAGGCAAAAAAGTTTACAATAAAGAGCTTCTTACTTGCTGAATATCTTTCTAGAGAGTTGGGAAGGAAAGAAAAAATGATCATCTATGAAGTCACTCTCTGTTGATTTTGACTAAAATTCCAGACTATTAATGACATTTAAAACCCACAAGGAATAAGAGAAAAGTAATGTTTCATTGATGCATAGGAAGGCTGGACAAAATACAATGAGAAAAATATGACTGAAAGGCTTCATAAAAGGAATAAGAGTCTTGCTTTTCCTTTGCTTATACCTAAATGTATCTGGAATATGCTTCCTTGCTCCAACAACAACTGCAGTAATTGCTACAGCATCTCCAAACCTTTCGCTGACCGTCTGAAAATCCTTTGGATTCTGCCTTTAATAATTTTCATTTCCTAGAGCATTGGGAGCAGGGACATCCCATTGTAGTAGCCTGCTCCAGATAGTTCCTAGCACTGTTATTGGCACACAGACCAGAGATAACCATTTTCATCAAGCCTGTACCTCATCCTTCCCACAAGGGCACAAACAGGGATTTCAGATATGCTCAAAAGACTTTGGAACCTGTGCCCCATTAATTACTTTTGTTGTGGTGGTGGTAAAAACGTCACTCTACACTAAGAAGCTTTACCTTTACTCTTTCATCTTGAGCACTTCTACAGAGCAGGCACCTTCTGGGCCTGTGAGGAACCTGAGGTATGTGTAAGAGTGATTGTGCAAGTATTGTGGTAAACCTTAGAAGCCCCTTCACAGCACACTGCAACACTATGCAGCAGTACAGGACCAGATTAAGTGCAGAACACTTCATCCATCACTCATCACTTGACTGCAGCAGTTGCTGAAAATGTCAACAAGCTAGTGAAAAGAACATGATTTACAGATATATAGATACTAGAGTAGCTTGTAATTCTGTACTCTGGATTGTAATAGGCAGAATTCAGTCAGCCTCTATTACAAGCATACACTTGAATCCTAAAGTAATTGCCAATGTATTTTACTTATCCTCGATAGAGTGAATAGGAGGCTTTAACAAGTAGTGAAAACCAAAAGCATTCTTAGAAAATCAACAGAAACTAAGTGAGGATTTTTTACAGATGGAATTTAAATAATTATCAATCCACAGAACACCAAGCTATTCTGTGAAACACTTAATAGGTTAAACTACAGTCTAACAATTACACAGTATTCTCAGCACTGAGAAACATAAATGGTACTTGTAGGTAGTTAATGTAGGAGAGCAAATGAGCAATAAAACATAGAAGACAAACAGTTCATCTGCAAGAATACAAGAAGATAAATGGCCTCAACAGAAGATGAATGTTTATGAGTCTTTGTAGCTTAGGATGTTAGGCTTCATTTGCTGTCATCAGTATAGAACTCCTTTCTAAAGTCGTGATAACTATTGTAAGCTATTCTCATTTGCAGTTGACACAAAGAATTCACAATGACATTTCAGGCTCTTTTCCACTCCTTTCTCATCCTACTCCTTCTAAAATCAGTTTATCTCACCATATTTTCTCCATGACATCTCAGATACTATTTATTCAGGTTTTGTTTGGGGTTCATTATTTTTAGTTGTTGGGTTTTGTTTCATTTTGTTTTTTAATTATCTGAAGGTGGTTTTAAATCTGGAAATGTTGAAGGCCAACAGAAGAAAGTTCTAAAAACAGCTACCAGTGGCCTTTTCACTGTGGCTTTTGGAGCTTTCCTAAGGTTTCTACTACCGAGACACTCTGTTTGTGAAACCCAGCTCAAGACCCAGGGTGAGTGTGCATCAAAAGGTCTCTATGTCAGTGTTATGGGCTGGCCCCAGCTAGCAGCCAAGCTAGCCCTTTGCTCACTCTCCCATGCCCAGAAGGATAAGGGAAAAAGTAGTGAGAAACTTCATGGGTCAAAACAAAGACTGACAGCTCACTTACCAAGTACTGTTGTATGGAAACTGGACTGGATTTGAAGAATTTAACATAATTTATTGCCAGCTAGCATAAATATTTAACTACCAATTTGGGAAGCAAACAAACAAAAGACTAACGTTTCCAACACCTATCCTCCCTCTTTTCTAGGCTCAGCTTCACTCCAGAATCCTCTCCTCCCCACTCCTTGTCACTGCAGGTTACACTCAGTCCCTGCAGGGAGCAAACAAGTAGCACAGGGGATTGTGGTCAAAGATGCAGTTCTTTCTCTCTGCAGCTCCTTCCTTTGCATACTTTTCCTGTGGTCCAGTTGGATCCACAGCAGACAACAGCCCCTTCAGTTGAGTGCCTGCTCCACCTCTAGCTGCAGTGTCCCTCTGTTCTCACCCTTTTTGTTGACTTCTCCTTTCACTGTTCTCTTATTCCCTCCTCTGCTCCCTCTCCCATCAGTGTTTTCTGCTCTTATGTTTTTATAGAGGTGCCACCAATTTGCCTGATGGGCTCTGCTCTGTTCTGTGGTGCAGAGCTATCAGGCCCTGACCTCCTTCCACAGAAGCCACCCCTGCAGCTCCTCCTCTACCAAAACCTCACCACCTACAACTAACAGTCAGGAATTTTCACTCAATGCCAAGCTATAGGAAAGAATGTAGTTCTCTTTCTCTTAATGACTTTCTGCAATCAACGTTTCTGTAGGTGCCACCCAGATCAAAACTGTAAAATACTCTACAGAAAATTTTGGTGAATGCTCCCAGTGGGGCTACCAGGCACTTTTGGCCTTCAATTCCAAGAGTAAAACATGCAATTATGGATGGAGGTACTCCCAGGCCCAGACATCCTCCTTTCATCACAGCAAGACACCAGCAGGTAAAATAGTTCACAGATACTGCGTGCTAAACAGTGTGCTCAGAAACAGACACGATGCAATACCTCTTCCTCTTATTGCAAAGCAAATAGCAATAATCTTATCCAAGCTTTAATAGGGATTCTAATTTTATTTTGGACACGATTTGAGGGGGAGTTTCAGGCTCCTTTTGCTATATGGCAGTAGTCAGGTCAGCTAATTTTTAGCTGAAGAATTGTAAATCTGTTTTCTGTGAAAAGAATCTGTCAGAAACCCAGGAATCTCTGTGGCGTACCAGGACTACTAGCGAATTTTTTTCCAGGTAGCTTAAGGGAGGTTAATTTTCTTTAGGTAAGGATCTGAATGTCTTTGGCCCATTTGAAAAATCCTTGCTTCTGGTCTTAGTTGTCTACTTTACAAAGTCTAACACTATAATTCCTAACATACTTCTTAGGGAAAGCTAAGTCAATAGAGCACTTTCCACATGGGTGTAGAATTAGGGAGACAGGGGAATTACTCCCTTTCCCTCACACCTGTTTATCACTGTGTGATTTGAATAGGCTTTCCCTCAGTTTTAGGTGAGTTCAAAATTATGAGCATGGAATAGGCTTCTACGAATATTTTTCAAATGCTCAGTGTTATTGACAAAGAGATATTGGCTTAAGATGATGAAAATATGAAGGCAATAGAAATCTCAACAGTCTTTCAGCCATCGCTGAAAGTTACATATCTATTGTGTTACAAGAACCTACAACTGCCGTTCTGCATGTCATCCATTTGCAGTGCTGAACCAAAGGCACGGTAATTTTAATAATAATAATAATGTCATTGTACTTTGAGTAATTGCGCATATTGTATTGAATTCAAAAGCTTTGACTTTGACTTACAGCAGCATCAGAAAATGTTTTGATTCTACAAAGCACAGTACGAAGACTTTCATCAGCCTACAGCCTTCAGGCACACAGGTCTCTTTCCAAAAATAGGTTAACTCCTTCTACCAAATGGAGAACACCTAAATCAAAACTCTTCAGTGTATTTGTCTGCTACGTATGTCGTGTAGCATAGAAAGTGCTGTAATTAGTCATCCCTTCCCAGTGGTAATTAATGGAAAAAGTTTAGACTTCAGCAGCAGAGTGTCTCTTTTCAAAACCTATCAATCATTTTTAAAATTTGCAGATTATCTAAAACATTTTGTATGCTTACAGTCTGTTACATTTTATTACCACATCTAGCCTGAGGACAAGAGTTCTCTGGCATTTAAGTAACGCAGGGAGACTTAAAATTTGTGTGTGAAGTTGCTAACTTTATTATTAAATTAACAATATTATTCTTACTATGCTTTTGCCATTTCCTTTATTTAAGGAGTTGATCATCAGAGTTAAGTGAGTAATTAGCATCCCTTTTAAGCAATATTTGATAAGGCAGACTTCCCCAGGCAAACATTTTGATTTCAAGATCATTATTTGATACAGTTCTAAATCCTTATACAAGTAATTTGTATAAAATAGATGTTATATAGAAACCTAAACCAATCAACAAGCATGCAAAGTTTTCTTTCTGAAAATGTAAACACTTTTGCTGCTGTTTTGCAAGTGTTGGCTAGTAATATATTCAGGTTTGTTTTTGAACAGCACAAAATAATGCTTATCTCATCAACACACAGAAATCATAAACAATAGTCTGGTGTAGTCATGATTATAAAGGTAGCATTAGCTTCTGGTGACTGCAGTGAATTGGAAAGGATGTGGCGGCAAAAAAGAAAGATTGTGTTAACCTTGATGGCAGAAGTAGGGGAAAGTTGGAGGTATAGTTCCTCTTTGAGGGTACAGTTAAAAGCATCAGGCTAATGAATTGCTTCGTATGAAATTTTTAGCCTTTATCAATCCATCCTTTTATGGTAAGAATACAAGAAAAAGGTGCCCAGAGTAAAACTGAAAACCTCTTTGTTTCTATTTATCTGAAAACTTGAAAGGGCTGGTTAATGAGCGATGAACAGACTCGTTACTTATTGATCGCAATAGTAGTGATGTGTGTGCATGATGGCAAAAATGATATGAGCCATAGTGCAAGATTAAAAAGGGAAATTTTTTAGAAATTAGTATTTAACTTTATCAGAGAAGTTACTGTTGACAATTTATTGGTTTTAGGATAAATCCTCACCCATACTGAGTAAAGACTACACATAATGTAACATTGTTAAGCTAAAAATCTGTGCCACATGAATAATTCATACAGAATGATGTTGAGACCAGTGAGACTAGCTAGCAAAGGGTAACAGCATACTTTTCAGTTACTCTCAGTCATGGGAGCATCAAGCTAGAAAGCACCAGTCTCAGGATATTCCAGCATCAGGACATCACCTCAGTACCTTTCCATTTTCACAATCGCGGCCAGTATTCTGTAGTTGGATTAGAGGTACCATCGTGTGGCCTTTGTGGATGCATGTGAGATATGGAAGGGACAGGAAATCCATCTGACAACCTGAACTAACCATGCTGTTTCTTTGTGCCACTGTAGGATGGGTATAGAAAAGAAAATGCAGTATGTCTTGGAGTTTTTACATTATCTCATTAAATGAGCTATGGGATCCCTGAGCACAGGAAGCAGCAGAGCTGGTCTAGCAGAGTGCTCTTTCTGGGGTAGCAGAACTTGCTACTTGTCTTTCTCCTACCCTTTCCAGGAATCTTTCTAGACACTGTCTTTCTGTCATGAAGATCTACACAGAAAATTATACCTTAGCTCTAGCAATGGAAAGTCCTAAATAGTCATAAACCCAGCTCTTTGTGGTGAAGCCTCCCTCATTGCAGTCAAAATAAAATCTGACAATATGTCTATATGGAGGCAGCCATACAAGAAATGTGCTCTCTTCTATCACGAGGTGGATTTTAAATAGGGCAATGACATTTCCAATATTTTGCTATAAAAAGCAATAAGCCAGAGTGGACCTGTCTTGAACCTGGCATTCAGCAACTTGCAATAGACTCAGAATATTGTTATTTCATATCTTCTATTAGAGAAATAGTTCCAGTCTTCCTGTAGCTATTGTTGCTATGGTTCCCTATGTCGGAATACATGTTTATCTGCACATTCCCTATCGCTGAGGCTAGCTCATATGAGAGCGAAATGAAAGAAGATGCACATCTGAAATTTTCATCCTCCCAAATCGGGGAGTCTAGGGTTTGCTGCTGTAGACAACTTCAGAATAATGGCCTCAAATACACTCCCAGGTAGTCTGAAAGAGTGATTTAGGATGTATCTCAGTTTTGCAATGGAATCTCTTATAAGTGCATAAACTTAGCTTTAAACAAGCTGGTTCATATTTATAGCACAAAAGGGGCATCTGTACTAGACAGAGACTTTTCAGCTTGGTCCATGCCAGTTAGCACAGATTCCAGAAACAGAATTGTCTGCTTTTCTGCTTGGGCAGTCTCTTTGTCCTAATTCAAAGTAGCTTTCAGTGCTCTAATGTATTCTGAGATACTGGCTTCTGTCCTGAAACTGGCAGAATTATGTCAGTATGACTCTGCACCGCCACCAGTAAACTCAGCCCCATGCTAGTATTACTTTACTGCTTTCAGCAGACAAACCAGTTGACATGGATTCCCTTGGGCAGCCTCACAGTAATCCTTGGAGCAGTACTGAATGCGTCCCCTGACCATAAAGCACAAGAGCAAAACAGAGCCTGCACCGAGTCCATCCTTTAATTAAAAAGCGAGTCATAGAGAACACAGCACCAGTCAGGGTTCAGGATTTACTTTTCAGGGACTTTCCCAACAAAGCGGAAGGTCACTTCTCTATGTCCCACACCTACATGCTGCAAGAAGACAGGTACCTGATACCAAGATACAAAGGCTCATCAGCCTCGAGAATGCTATGAGACAAGTAGCTCTCCTGAAAGAGGCTAGAATGGCTGTGAATACACTTCAGCCAAGCCAGGTTCTCTTGCAAACAAAGTTCAAGTAAAAAAATGAGGGAATGGAAAAAATAGCAAAGAATGTATTTGTTTAGTTCCCAGTGACTCTCCTACTCACTGGCTCTGTTGTCTTATTGCTGAGAACAATTCAGGAGGCATGTCTCCCTCACAAAGCTCCACTAGGGCTGACCTTAACTTTTACTTTGTTATCCCCATGGTAAACACTGCATAAAAACTCAACGTAGCAGAAAAAGTGCAAAAGCCCCAACTCAGCTGAACCCTTGGGGGAGCTGTTCTTTGTACACTTCCCGTCCCCTATAGTCAAATAGAAGCCAGTCAAAAACAATCACTCTCTCTCCCTCCCTGGCTTTTGCAATATGGGAGAGTTTCTAATCCAATCTCTTCCTCTTTCTTTTCCATGCAGCACTGACCTAAGCATGCTCTGTGCAGCAGAGTCACACAGAGCAAACAATTTTTGGTTGGGGCAGAATTCAGCCATATTTATTTATATAGCTAGACTAATCACTGCAACCTTCTGATGGTCACCATGTGTCTGGCAAGATTCAGCTGCGGTGTTCTGGGAAGCTACAGCCTTTCCTTCTCCCATACATTCCCCTGTGCAGCCCTGAATGAAAGAGGGAGCACTGTGAGACAATGAAAATCCAGCTCCTATACCTACATATTAGAACCACTGAACTTTTGCTCCCTTCTTATTCTTCCTGTCCTCGTCCTGCAAATCCAGCAACTGCTTGAGACTGTTCTTTATACAATCTGAGGTGAAACATTTGTAAGAACTAGTGCTGCATGCATTTTCACATGAACTATCGCACTTAGAAACAAATGCTATTTAAAGTGGATTGTCCCAGGAGTCTCTCTCAGTTAGCACAATGCACTTTCCCAGAAGGGGTTCAATTTCAGGTTTTGAACTTGTCCCACGCTCCCAGACCTCCTGGGTCAAAGAGTGTGGCAGAGTCATTAAACCCAAACCCTAGCTGGGAGCTGGTACTCTTGATAGGTCAGTTCTGAGCCATTCAAAAAATGAAGTTTGTATATCCAAAGGAGGAATCAAATTTGGCCTTTCTCAATCAGAACCTGACCTCCTGCCACTCCGAGGAAGTGGTGGTCTTAGCACTCCTGGGAAAGAAAACAACTGCCATTCCCACTTTTTCCCAAAGAAAACCCCCAAGGAGAGTATGACGAGATCAAAATTTCCCAAAAGGGGGTCACTTTGAGGAGCAAACTGAAAACTACAAGGATTTTTATGATCCTTATTATATCATTTGTTTCTGTAAAGCTATCTAGAACCTGAAGGACTGAAGGTACCTGGTTTATTTTTTGTGGTGCTAACAGTCTGCCTTTTGTGGAGAGTGTCCAGTTTCAAAAGATACAGGGGCTGAAGTTGACAGGGAATGTGAAGAGCGTAAGGGCTGGAGTTAATTAGCTACTTGCATGATAGAAGGCCCCTTGTTTTGAATATTCTCTTCTTTTCTTCTGTTTACTAAAATTATCTGGCAAACAATGCAAATGGCTTCCAGCAGTCTGTCTCCTTTCAAATCAGTGAAGCTGTGCTGATTTGCACCTCTGGGGAAACCCATGAAGGTAGTGACAGTCTAATAACTGTAATCATCTGCTGCAGTCTCAAGAAAAATCCTTACCAAAGGTTTTCAGTCTGGTTTTAAAAAGCATGGTTACAATTTTTCTCTGTGCAGGAATGCCATGCATCAGCCACTTTATGAGGATTAAGAAGATGGACAGCTGAGAAATAAGAACTCAGGTTTGGTATTATTTGTTTTCAACATTCAATATAGAAGTTGTGGATTCTCAGGAAACACTGTTGTTAATGTTCTGCTTGACAAGGAGAGAATCACCCTCAACATCAGCTCTCCCTGTGTATCTCCACAATATATGTTGCTGAGTTTCCTAAACATCCCCTAAAGAGGACAGAAGCTGAAGGTTCAACCATTGTCTGGGAATCTCAAAACACAGACCAGGATAAAGCTTGATATCATAGGGTTTCCATGCATTCAAAGATAAGATAACTGATCCATAAAAGGGCATAGTATACCCTTCTAAATACTCTTGATGATCAATAATAAGAAAACCCAGAGAAAATAAATTGGAACGTGCTTTTGAACTCACCAGTGATACCTTAGGGACTTACTGAAAACATACACAGTGGCCATATGGCTTGGGGAATCAAACATCAAGCTGAAGAGGGAAGGCAAATAGGAAGGATGGAGGAACAAGAAGGCTGGAAAAAGGCAAGCAACACACCAAGGATTTTGCTCAGAAGTTCAGCTTGCAACGGGCCCTTCCTCACTGAGGCTGCAAAGACGCTATGCAGAGAACAGAGACTTTGCTCATGCTGGAGGGGCAGCAACAAAGTGGACTGTAACATGGATCGAAGTATAAATAACCAGCTGTAGCATGAAAATCTCTTGGCCTGACTGATGATAAATGTCAGAAGACAACCAGAATCTCATCCATGGGCTGCAGAAAGGCTCACTGATATTCACCCTCGCCACCAAGCTGTCAGTATGGTGTGTTTGTGGGGAAGAGACACATATGTATGCATTCTTACAGGACAAAATTGAGTGAAAGACTATTGTCAAATAATATTCCGGGTGTGGATACTTCATCAACTACTTATATACTTACCACCCTTTTTTAAGCTGTTATCATGGTGTCTTTCCCTCAGAAGTCCTTCCTGGTTTTATATGCGCGGTGGAGGACTTTGAGTAAGGACTGTACTGCTTAGTGAGGGCACCCAGAAAAGAGCTATTATCATGCACACCTGGCAGAATTTTCATTTCATTTGTTCCATTATTCAGCTATGTTACAAGTACCTAACTGCAGAAAGAAAAGACTTAATTTTAATCTCAGACACAGATAGACTCAATTTTAAGACTAGAAAGAACTTTAATAATCTCAGACTGAACTTGTGCATGCAAGACAGACAGTACAGACAGTATATCTGTATATTTTCTGCTTCTAGCAGATATTTAAGGTTAATTCAAGAAGTAAGTCAAGAAAATGAGAATCATTAACAAAGATCCTTTGGCAGATAAATGAAATGGCCACATTTCCATCTCTTTAGCAGCTGGTTAGCAATTTAATTTGTGTGAAGCACTGAATTTTATTGCAGTATTTTAGTAGCCAGTTATCTGCATTTGGTAAACTGAGAAGTAACTTGTGCCTAAATGAGTGATTTAATTTTTTTTTTTTTTTTTAATTCTCATAGCAATACTCCCCAATTATAAACTCACTCGTGAATTCCAAGGTTTTTATACAGTGCTAGAGTTTGCAATGTCTTTGTAACTTCTGAGGCTTTGTCACTTCTGAGGCTAAAGTGCAGTATCTGTTCTTTGATGGAAGGCCTCATGTACCTCTTCTGTGAATTGAGAATGGCCAAGAGACCCTGAGTCCTGATTCTGAGAGCAGCAGAACTGCTCCAGTGTGGTGACCCAGATGGTGTGTTTAGCTTTTCTGATGCAGGAGGTATAACTATTGTGCTTTGAGCTCTACGATGATATTGCTTCAGGGTGTTGTGGGGTTTTTTGTGGAGGAATAGTCATGAGCAAGCACATTTGATGCTTACTCAGTGGGCTTTTCATCTTGACATGTCCCCAGAAGTTTGTCTTCTAAGGGAGACAACCCTCAGAGCATAAGCAGAGTGTAGACTGCAACGGGGTGACAGAACTATGGCTTAAAAATCTTTCAGCAGACTGAAAATAGTTTTCACAATACCATTTCAAACAGTTAATTTCATTTCTATGTACAGAGGCTTTATGGGCTAGTACTGAGACAAAACCTCTATTGGTACAAGATGACAGGAGAACATGTCAGGAAGCTTGTGCCTGTTTAGACTGCTGAAAGGTTACCAATAACCAACAGTGATTTATGCTGCTTGCAAATCCCATTTGCAGTCTTTAGTTTAATCTCTTGAAATCTTTGATGCCTTGTAACACTAAAGGTGCTTATGAACCTGATAGAGTGGAATTTTAGAATATGGAGCTAGATAGGAGTTAAAGTGCAGTCTAGGTATAAGGAATCCAGCTTTTGCTTTTTTTATTTATTATTTCAGTGGACTTAAAGTTCAGGAGATATATTTCAGGGTATGTATTTCAGAATTTAACTCCTTCTATGGGTCACAATTATGCTGATTTACACTCTACATAATTCCACCAAACCAGTGCTCCTGCTCCACTCCCTATCTCTAGCTACCAGTTAATGCTGTGCCTGTTCCTATATTACATCTCCCCACAAGTGCAAACCCTCTTGCTAATCAGAATAGAGATGCTGTATATTCCTGAGAAGAGAGAGAAATGAAGCAATGAACACAAATCCTGACACCAAGACCTTACTTAGAAGGTATGGCCCCATTGTTACATGTAGCTGCTGTCAGCACATATGTATGCTGAAGGGCACAGCACAATTCCCATTACATAAAAGCAAGCAGGAGAGCTTGGTGTGCATTAATTATGTTTTTCACAGTCATCTCCCTTTTTGCCCCTTCCTTTCAAAAATATCCATATGGGGGTTTCAATTAAAGTACTTTCAATGAAGGTGTTTGAAATGAAATGGTTTTTCAGCTTCTATCAGACAAGAGACACACCAGTTCTCCTGAAGTAATTTTGCTTTTTCTGTATCACTAACATTCACAGCAGAAAGTGAATGGTATTTCTTCTGTTTCAGAAGAACCCTGATTCCTGCGCACACATTTAAATAAAAATAAAGCTGCTCGGAATCTGTGTCAGCATGTGACACTATTTCTTGCTGCAGAGTCATGAAAAATGCATGCATTATGTATTGGTTAAGAATGTCATCCTTTCCTAAGACCCAAAATGCAATAATTCACTTAAACATTGATTCAAAATAAAAATATCACAGGGACTTTTCCCCAGCATGGTACATTACACAAGCGTGTAAAAAGGGAAGAAAGAAAGGTCACATTAAAGGGAATGCAAGATGTATTTAATCTGGTTAAACAGCCAAACTCTCCAGGGCAGGAACTGTCTATTTATGTATCCATGTAGTGCCTTACACAGCAAGGCTCCAACCCCATGGAGCCTTCATATCCTCCAACAGCAACGGTACTCAGGATTATGGGAGATAAGGGAAAGACTGAAGCCCATGTTTGATTTTCATTGGCTTAGCTGATTTCTTCTGACCTTTCTTTACAGTCTGGGCGTTTCATGGCACTTTGAATACAAGCAAGCCCTACTGCAAGTCACACTGCAAAGAGTATTAAGGAATACCTTTTTCTAATATCTGTTAGGAGGATTGTTATAGCACATAGGACTTTCAGTCACATACATGGAGAAATGTAAGAGAGAACTAGGAAAATAGCAAAATAATTGCATATGACATTTTAATGAAAAATCCCCAAAGAAGCTTGGTTTGTAATTTAATTCTAACTGCTGAATTGAAGAATAGAAAGTTTTCTGCCTAATAAAAACATAGTGGTTTCAGCCCGGATGGGAGTACCAACTTACTGCCTTATATTCTGTTAACAACATCTACATCAGAAGCAATGTATCTTTGTAGGTAAAGCTAAAAAATTAATTTCTCAATTATAACAATAATGATCTCTAACCAGTGACTTTATGCAAAATGAAACAAAACTATGAATAATTTGTGCAGTTGTCTCTGCTGCCCAGCAAAGTGAGAGCCTTCCCGCACACACTGCCTACTGCAGCATGATCCGGGAGCAGAGTGGCTTTGCTACATACAAGCCATAAAGGGGGAAGCATTGGCAAGCTTTATGGATAGAAATAAAATCATTAGACCAGATAACAGCTGAAAAGTAGTAAAAATGGGTGTTGGCAGAAAACCCCTTCTTCATGTTTTATTGTTCTTCAGTTTAGGAGTCCATTTAATTTTTCCAAGTACACTGGCTGAGTCTACTGAGTGACCAACTTGTGAATCTACCATCTAAACCTTCTCTTCTTTTGTGTTCCATTTTTTCTTACACACTTATCTAAAACATGCAATAATAACCCTGCTTCCAAGTTTCTACTTCTGCTTCCCTGCTAGGGATATTTAGGCTTTGAAACAGATGTATATTAAAATTAATAATTTATTGTAGAAAATTTTCTGAAATAGCTTTTTGCTCTCTTCCAAAAGGTGAATATATATTTAAATAAGTCTTGACTACTGTCTTCTGAATGTTTATACTCTGTATTTTAATGAGGGACAAGCTGTGTGCTAAGTAGCAGTATTTTAATGAGGAACAAGCTGTGCACTAAGTAGCAGAGGGTTAATTTAAGCACCTTTTTATGGCTCAAGTGATCTCATGCTAAATGCACATGAGCTACAAAAGGTAATAATTACAGATTAAACAGTTATGAATGCAGAGGATGTTGCTCATGTACAAAAAGAGTACAGAATTAGATTGCTCTTATCTTGTGCATTTTTAATATTTTCTGTGGGATTAAGGTAGCCTGTCCAATGAGAAAGTTTATCCATATTCTAGTAAATTGATTCTCACTGTCTTGCAATTTGAAGATTCACTTCATAAACCCTAAATTGTTCGCTTACATGGTAATGTTCTATTTTTCTTGTTCTGCTAAATTTGCGTTCCAAACAATAAGCATTTTTCAGTGCTGCCTAGGTTAGCCTCAGACAAGTGATTTTTCTACCAGGAATGGCAGCTTTGCATTTGAGAATTGGCACTGACATTTTTTCATTACAGTATTAAACCCGATTTAAATCATGTAAATTTCATCTGTCAGCTTATTTTTAGAATTTAATGTCTTTCTTACTATTTGTCATCCATGATTAGTATGTTAGGGAAACCATGGGACTCTTTTCAACTTAAAGAGGTAGATTTACTAGGTATATCTCCCACAAACAATGTGTCCTTCTTGTCCTTTACAAAATAAAGCTCACCTTAATCGTTTGGGAATACTGTTTTTCTGTGTTCAATGTATAAACACTTTCCTGAATACAAAGATCTCAGTTAATCTCCAGTAATGGAAACAGACATGAAATATTTCAATTGGAAAGTTTGAAATTAAGTTGAAAGCTACAAAGAAAGCTTTCTTACTGACTGTGATGTCCTGTGTGGTCAGATCAGTGGTATGACTTTACAGGCATTACACAGTGAAATCTTTTGCACAGTTCTTCACAGGAAGAAGACATCTTTTCCTATGTCCTTTGACTGGGAGTGAAGAAATTATTAAATCCACCCCACAACACCCCTGTTTTGAAGTTTCTCCTTTTGGGAAGGAAGGACTATAGCAGGTACGGTTGTAGACTTCCTGTAATTTAAACTTGGTGATGTGTAAAGCAGCCTGGCCTTCCCATTAAAACTTCTGTCCTGTGCTACCCAGAAATGAAGTCCCTCTCTCCTCCTCTCAGGCAGATCTAAAATCTTAATAATTAGACTTTGTGATGTGATGCCATTTCAGTAAATAAGATCAAAGTGTTCTAACCCTTTGAGGCAGGTGTGCCCTCCTTCTTTCAGACTATATGTGAGATTCTTTGATTTACATTGATGTGCATGATCTATCATGACCTGATCAATCAGGCTTCTGTTGGCTTGACTGTTATTTTGGGCAGGTAATTCAATATTAGTGAACACAGCTTTTTCTGTATTCAGAGTTCACATACATCCCTCCCCTTAAGTTGTGGAAAGGTACATGTGAGGGTCACTGCCAATGGTCACTCTGGGGCTAAGATGACAGTCCAAAGGCAGTGAGCTGACAATGTCTATATGAAGTGGTGTTGCTGGTATATCTCAGGCTATGTTGAAATGTTCAGCTCTTAATTGTTGGCAATTCCAAGCAAGTCGGTTTGGTTTAACAGAGACAGAAAAAAAACCCCAGCTTCTAATGAAAACCTTAATTTGGCTTTCTTCACCTCCCTTTCACATCTCACTATTAGGTTCAAAGACAAAGAACCCCTCTGAAGGTACTGTATATTTCCTTATCCAAATTTCACATGACACAATGGCTTAATATTTGATCCTTTAAGACAGTTCCCTATTCTTTTTTTTTACACAGAATGAATGTATTTTAGAAAGACATACACAGATAATACTAGCCTGTTAATATTAACGTCTCTCACAAAGCAGTAATTCAGGAATAACTTTCTGATAAGGGTCTCACCAATAAAGAATTTGTGTTAGTGAGATAAGAAAATGACTGCAATACCAGATCTATTCAAATTGTCCTCCTTCCCTTTAATAGGCTGCAAAAGATACACGATACAAAATTCCACCCAGAACCCTTATATGATTATCTGTATAGAACCAGTGACACTTCAGAGGTTTTATTCTATCCAAAGCATGATTTCAAATGCATTTCTTTCTGACAAAATTTGAATAGATTTAATTATAATGGTGAGAAATGTACAAGACTTGTAAGAAGGCAGTGTCAGTAAAGGTTTCAGTCACCTCACATGCTAGGTATTTTTCTGTGCTTTCTGCCAGAATAGCTCAATGCTTTGTAATGTAATTTGGCTTTCAGTCTAAAACCAAACAAAAAGATTGCTTGTAATTCTCTTCAAAACCCATGTAAATACTGCTTTGCCCTTCTGCTGTGCCTCCCAGATCAGAAGCATCTACAAATATTTCATAAGTATTGTTCCAGCCCCCTTGGAGGCTAGCTAATTAAATTGCACGGCTTTGGAGACCTATGTGGAAACAAACTCTGAGGTTAAATAATGTACCAGACAAAAGGGCAAAAGTCTGCATCTCGGTTATGAACAGAAGCTAAACCATGCAGCTACTAGCCATCCATTTTAAGTTGTGTGACTGCTTCTCTTCTTTCGATTAGAGCTATTTCTTTGACCACAGACATGTGACAGCACAGTGAAACCTGATGAATCTTTATTTTCCCCACTCTGCATCATTTAGCAATGCTGGTTCCTGTAAGCCTAGTTTAACGCACTTTTCTGGTATGAACCCTTGGTGGAACGATTTTTGACACTCACTGTCCTGACTGTTCCCCTGATGCAGTCACTCACGCTGGCTTTTGAGGAAGAAGTTGCCTTGTTCTTTTAGAAAACATGATCTCCGAACTTGAGTTCCAGCGAGTGGGTTGATTTGTAATTGAGGCAATTCTAATTTTATACCAGCTTTACAAGTTTGCTGTCTGACAGGAAGGTGCTTCACGTTTACAAAGGAATGAAATCGCTGCAGCAAACTCTTTTATTCATCAAGCACGCAGGAGTAGCAATGTTGAGCTGGTGCTCTTCTGCTAGCAGCTCGCAGCTCGCACCGCCCGGGATGCCTTCTCTGGCACCATGCTGGGGAGCTCAAGCCAAAGTCCTGCCATCACTGGTGACACTAAATGGAGGAGGTCCCTGATGTTTCCTATTCCAGCAAGGCTTAGATGGCTTTTGGCCTGGGCTAGATCACTCACAGCCCCTGGCAGAGCAACGGCCACAGCTTTCGTTGCTGGGTCTGGTGGGACTTGTGCTGGCAGTGATGAAGCCAGGATGCTGGTAACAACTTTTTTCTTTGCCAGTTTTACTCCACAAAGAGGGAAGCAGACTCATCCTGCTCAGAGATAGCAACCCAGTATTTTTTGTGGCAACGAGAACTATTCTAAGCACAGAAGCTGTCAGATTGCAAATATTTAGATGAGGTATCGCAAGAAATATAGCGTGAAAGAATCCTACTGCTTTCTGATTAATGCAATATTCATCACCATCCAAACTCCAGCATGAGGTCGGGCACCAGTTTGTCGTTTATTAATCACTTTTATGTCTCAGCTCCAGTCACAGAAGAAAAGGAGTTAAATAACTCAGTTTACAACTACTAAAAATAAACTTGCAGACTTGCTGGATTCCTCCACATTAAAATGTAAACAACTGTCAGCTCTTCTGGAAAAGCTAGTTTTGCCCTGCCTGTGACTTCCCCAGGAGAATTTCTGTTTTTTTAGAAAGTTTTATGCTGAAGATTTGTTTCCATAATAGGGACTGGCCAGTTTTCTCTCAGAAAAAAATGAAAACTAAACTCTTTCCAATTAAAACAATTGCTACTAGAAACAGAGCACACAGACCATGTAGAGAATGATGTGAGCTGCTTTAGCAGAGATTGCAGCCAATCTTTTTCAAATTTGGGTATCTCAAGAGAGGCAGCTAAATCCCTATTTAGACACCTAGATAAGAAGTGCCTGGTCTGGCTTCACTGCCAGCACCCACAGATCCTATGGGTGTCTTCCACTGTCTGTCAGCTCCAGGATATTTGAAAGTAACTCTGGTTGTTGTTTTAAGAGACTAAATTAAGAAGCATTTGTTGGCATTAAAAAATAAATAAACATCAGGCCAAAATTTTAAAGACTTTGTCCAAAATGTTCTTCTTATGTTGTTACCTGCTTTCTAAAACTACATCAGACCAAGACCTAGTGTATTAAAGCGCGTGCTCAGTGCTTTAGAGCACCACAAGGTACTAGCTGAGATTGCTTGGTGCAAAAATAGCAGTCCTACCGTAAGAGAACAGATAAAGTATAATTGATATACTGCAAATCGATTCACATACTGCAGTTTGCTTTGGGTTGGGGATTGTTTGCATGGAAATACTTGGACTATTTTATCAAAGCATGCCCAAATCATGAAACGATACAACAGTTAGCCAGTCAAACCAGTCATCTGACTAGCACATACTTCCCTACTATTTAAATTGGTTTGGAGGATCTCATTTTCAGTGATCCTCTTCTGCATGGTTTACATAGGTTAAATTGCACCTCTCGGTCATGGATAACAGTTATCTTACAGAATGTTCATTTCACAGACCACACATATTTTTTTTTCAGATCTGGAAATTAATGGGTTACAATGTACTACACTGACTTAGATAAATGGATAGGAAGCATGAAAGAATACTCATAAAAAGCCAAAGTAAATGGGGAAATAATGCTTATTCTCTTAATTTAAGGAGAGGAAAAGAACAACAGAACAGATATAAGATTAGAATATTCCTTCATAAGCAATACAGACTATCCTCATATCAGTGTAGCATCATCTAAGATTACTGTCAGTTCTGTGAAAACTTTCCAAGGGAAGGGTCTCTAGGGAATCTCTTCTATTGCTTCCCAATGATTAGAAATGTATACCTTCTATTAAATAGTTTGCAGACTGAAGCTTATTCCTTTCTGTTATAGAAGGACATGGAGAGCAATTCCTTACCTTTATGCAATAGCCGTTCAGACACTTGAAAACTTACACCCTCCCTCAGTGATCTCTTTTATATTTAAAACAACATAGCCTCAGTCTTTTTCTGTAAATCATTGTCTCCTAACCTCTGGCCTTTCTTTTTGCTCTCACCTGAGGACCTTTCAGTGAAAACAAAGGACTTTTCAAATTTTTTGAATCTTCTTTTTTCTTTTGAATCTGCCACTAGCAAGTTTCATTTGATGTCCCTGCAAGATGGTAAAGAACTTTTGAAGCTTTCTGTAATATGTTCCTTTCTGCATAACAGCATGACAGTCACCTCTTTTCCAGAAAGGGTAGTGCTGATCTAGCTAATTACTAATCATGATGAAGCTTTTCTAAAACTTAGACCTTTCTCTGTAGTTTTTTGTTATTCCCTGGATCCCTTTTTTGAAAGCAATTTTGCCCTACCCATTGCCACTTTATACTGAGGTGGCTTTAAGCGAGAAGTTACGTAGTCTGGCTGGCAGTTCAGCATTCCTTTAGAATTTGGGCAGGTGCCATCCAGCCCTGGTGGTTGGAGTATTCTGTCAATTGATTCTATAATCTGTTCCACTGACGCTTCAGTTTGTGACAGATTCTCTAACACCTTGTCCAAAAAGAAGGGTTTCAGCATGGAAACTTCCCTAAGTTTGTCCATGGCAAATGCTTTTATGCTTTGTTTATCTATTGGCTGTCATGCTTCTCTGGCAAGCTTTCTGCTCCTGATGTATTTGAAAAAGAATTTATTCTTACTTTTTATGTCTTTGCAAATTTCTCCTCAAAATCTACTTTCACATTTAATCTGTCTGTGCTTGTGACCTTGTCTGCTGCTCTCAGCTGGACAAGAACTCAACTTTATGAAGGCAGCCTCGACACTTTCTCCCATAACATCCTCATAGGTAAGCTTAGACCAGCAGGTCGAGGAAGGTCATTGCACCCTTCTACTCTGCCCTGGGAGGCCACATCTGGAGTACTGTGTCCAGTTCCGGGCTCCCCAGTTCAAGAAAGACAGGGAACTGTTGGAGAGAGTCCAGCAGAGGACTACAAAGATAATCAAAGGACTAGAACACCTCTCTTATGAGGAAAGGCTGTGAAACCTGGGTCCATTTAGCCTGGAGAAAAGAAGACTGAGAGGAGATCTCATCAATTTTTATAAATATTTAAAATACAAGTGGCAAGACGATGGAGCCAGACTCTTTTCAGTGGTGTCCAGCGACAGGATAAGGGGCAAAGGACACAGACTGGAACACAAGAAATTTCATCTCACCATGAGGAAAAAATTCTTCACTTTGTGGGTGACAGAGCACTGGAACAGCCCAGAGAGGTTGTGGAGTTTCCTCTGGAGATACTCAAAACCACCTGGGTGCTTTCCTGTCCAGCCTGCTCTAGGTGAACTTGCTTTGGCAGGGTGGGTGGACTAGATGTTCTCCAAAGGTCTCTTCAAACCCTACCATTCTGTGATTCTATGATGTTTGTTCTTAATAACATTCCTTTACCTTCAGTTTAGGTATCCTATTTCTATTCTTTTTAGGATATGCAGCATGCATCTATCTGATGAGACCATCCAACATATTATCTTCAAATAACCTCTATGTGACCTGCAAAAATTTCATGCTTTGGACTACCTCTTTCACTAAAAGTTAAAAGAATGCTTTTGATTTAATCTCTAGAGGGTCCATCATCACAAATTTATTTCATGTTTGATGTTTTTCTTCCATTCTTCTTTTTTTTTCTTTTCCCTAAAAAAAAGCCTCCTGTAACATTTTTGATCTTAAGCATTAGCAGCTGGTTTCCACTTTGGTTTATGTGAAGTCTTTATTCCCTTCTTGTACAGACTCCCTTTGTTTCTAAAATTGTTTGGAGGTTTTTTTGTGGGTTTGTTTTTTTTTTTCCAGTTCCCAGGAAATCTGACTCTACTTCATTTTCTCAACCATGGGCTGCAGCTTTTCATTTCTGCCTCCACTTGGCCCTCAGCATGGCAGGAAGATTTCAGAGACTGTGACTCTGAACATCCTGGTTTGCATGATTCAACTTAACAACGTTAACATTTGCTGAAGAATGTCTCCTATCCCACTGCTTGAAAGCATAAAGAAGTTAAATCTTCTACTTTACATACAGTCTTACTCACCTGCATGCTATACGTGGTGAGGGGATTGCAGAAATGTGCTTGCAGGCTCCTTAAATTCTTTTTATTTGCTGAACAGCTTTTGGTTTAAAAAAATTATATCTGCCCAAAATAATTAGTTAAGGAATTCATCTCTGCTCTTTAAGAGTGAGAGTGCATTTTATGGATTACACTATTTCTATATATTTTGCCAGAATCAAGTTTTAATTAAGAGATATTAGCACAGTAGCACTCACACAGGGGATTCATCAATGCAAAAAGTCTATTGAAGCAAAAATTGTTCTTACAGTAGGAGACTTAATTATATCTCATATTGCTCAATATTACTTTTGGGCTTCCAATGCCATTAGTACACATTTCCATTTGAATTATTTTTCTGTGATTAGATACAATTTTATTTTAGTTTGGAATTAGAAGCAAAGTCATTGCAAATTTTTTTGTGTTCTGTTTGTCAATAGTGCTTACTATGTGGATGTAGTTCAAATTATTTTTTTAGAAGCAATAGAGCCCTTTTTTAAAAGCATTATGTTTCTTTTTCTTCAGTTTAGCACTCACTACTTTAGAATCATAGCATCATTTAGGTTGGAAAAGACCTTTAAAATCACTAAATCCAACTGTTAAGCTAACACTGTCAAATCTGCTACTAAACCATGTCCCTCAGCACCATTTCTGCTGACTTTTAAATACCTCCAGGAATGGTGCCTCAACCACTTCTCTGGGCAGCCTGTTCCAGTGCTTGACAATGGCTTTGGTGAAGAAATTTTTCCTAATATCCAATCTAAACCTCCCCTGGCACAACTTAAGGCCATTTCCTCTTGTCTTATCACTTGTTACTTAGGAAAGAGACCAATTCCCATCTTGCTACAACCTCCTTTCAGGTAGTCGTACTGAGGAATAAGGTCTTCCGTGGCTTCTTTTTCTCCAGGTTAAACAACCCCACTTCCCTCAGCTGCTCCTCATAAAACTTCTCCAGCTTCTTGCCCTTCTCTGGACTCACTCCAGAATCCCAATGTCTTTCTTGTAGTGAGGAGCCTGAAACTGAACACAATATTTGAGGTGGGACCTCACCAGTGCCAAAAGGGGGGCAATCACTTCCCTAGTCCTGCTGGCCACACTATTTCTTATACAAGCCATGACATTACTAGCCTTCTGGGCACACAGCTGACTGTCGACCAACACACCCAGGTCCTTTTCTGCCAGGCAGCTTTCCAGGCTCTTCCCCAAGCCTGTAGTGCTGCACGGAGTTGTTGTGACCCAAGTGCAGGACCTGGCACCTGGCCTAGTTGAACTTCATGCCATTGGCCTCAGCCCACTGATCCAGCAATCAGTGTTTATTCCAGGCAATATTTTTCATTCTGAGCTTCTATTTTGTATAAATTTCATGACTTTTCAAATTTTCAGTGAGTTTTTCATCTTTACGTATCACAGGATTTAGGGAGGGGAGGAGAAGGAACCACCAAATCCCAAGAAAATTGTTGTATATAAATAATAAGAAAAGACATACTGAGAGTCACTAAACAATTCCACATGTTCTGTCAAAATTCTCCCACTAAGCTATGGAATAAAGCCCCTTAGACACATCTCAAAAGATTGTTATTCTTACATATGCTTTGGTACAGCTCATCATCGGAAACCTCTTTTCCTAAAGAGGAAGAGCTGTTGAATTTCCAAACTTGTATTGGAAATCCCCTTTGATGGTTCTGTTAATATGCAGCTCTATATTTGGTTCCAAAATAAACAGTTGGATCAATTCTTCTCTTCTAGAGAGCATGAATAGGAACAGAGGGCAGGGAAAACTCCTTAAAGATTTCTTTGTTTTGTTTCTTCTGAGTTCTTCAAGGAATGGGACAAGGCTTTGATCCAGTGAAACTGGGCACAACATATGCATCCCCAAACTCACAGTTTCTGGTCAGCTTCAAAAGACAATATCATACTCACACAGATCATGCAGCATCACACCACTTCAGTGATGCTTCCTAGTGTCACAGCTATGACAGAATCTTGTATAAAAGAGGTACCTCCCTGTTCTGTTCCTCTTGTTCATGGCACGTCATCAAAAGGAGAGGTCAATAGGGAAAAAAATACAGTCATTTTTCCCATATTTCATATTCTATTTAATTTTCTATTACAAAAGGTTATGCTATTACCCACTGAATGCCAATAAAAAGTCCAGAATTAAATTGAAAACATATATGTGCATTTTTTAAAAGAAGTGCTTTCCAAGTAGATAAGGTAATGTATGATTATAGATTAGTTCTAGTAAAAGTCAGAAGCAGTTTCACTTAAACATAATTTAATCAAGAGTTGTAAAACTCTTTCTGGCAATAGCAAACACTCATTAAAGTGCATCAGCCTTCTCTTGTCAATTAGAGTTGATTCAGTATAGTGCAGAGGATGCAGGCAGCAACTATAAACAACCATCTGTGCTTTTAAATGAGGTTTTCCAGGTTCAGATCCTCATCAACACAAATAATTGTACTCACCCCAGAAATTAACTGGCAAGTCGGTTGAATACACTTGAGAGAATATATTTATATTTGGCATGAACTCCAGGACTGCAGCTCCACCGGCTTGGACTTTTCATCAGTTCATGTTCTGTCCCTCCAGAAAAGAACAGCTGACTCCAATACTTTGTAACTATTTTTATGATCATTAGCTCCCTTAAAATATTTATGCAAAAATATTTTCAGGTGCTCCATTGCATTTGATATACTGTATATACTATGATTCCCCTGTTTCCTGCAAAATTGTATTTTTCAAGAGGGGAATCATCAAGGCTTTTTTTCTTGAAAAATAATGATTCTGTGTACCATTTTTTAAATTTAGGGTTTCTTTTGTGCTACAGATGATCTTGAATTTGTGATTTTTAAAAAATTTGAAATGAAATTAAAATCTCTACCGTGGCAAGCTTTTGAAACTCAGGAAAAAATTCAAGACAAACTTAACAGAAACCGTTGAGACTAATTGAGAGCAGCCCAGAGTCTCTAATAAGTCTCTAGCTGACTGGACATCTCTACAAAGAGAAAGAGGGAAAGTAGTTTGTCTCTCTAAAATTTACTGCCAGAACAGACCTACTAGACATAAGAATAGAAGTTAGATATTTTGGCAGGTTGCTCTGAACCACTTTATTATGCTACTACAGTTGAGTACAGTGCTATAATTTCTGCAGAGCAGGCTTCTTCTGCCACTCTACTTGAGATTTTCCACCCAAACATGACAAAGATAATAAGAGTAAAGTAGGGTAATTATTCATGTAGATAACTTAGTAAGACAGTAATATAAGCCACAGAAAATATGTAAAAAATATGTAACGCTGAAACTAATCAGGTCAGAAGTTCATAATGAACATTACTGGACAAAGAACGGCTAGCTCATTCAGGATAATGCAGTATTAACACTGACCAGTGTCCAGTGAAAATTAGCTCTGAAAAAGAATAAAATATCCTCAAACCATTAGTCTACCCAGCTTCTCCATGATACTACCGTTTCCCCCTCAGTTCTCAGAATGCAACGGCTTCTGGCATTAGAAACAATAATAAAATGAAATGGCTTCCATCTAAGCCATGAATGCTTGGCTTGTAAGAAGCCAGTAAACCAACAATGCAGACAGACGCATTTGCTTTATTTCATTTCAAACCTACTTGAACACTATCAGCTTGATACGATACGGCAACTATGCTTCTTAAGGCTTGTGTAAATTGCAAACCGTAGTTACAAACAGGCATTTACCATTAGTAAGAGCAGAAGCAAGGGTATTTAGTTCAAAAGGTTGAAGCATGCCGTTGGTGCAGAAAGTTTCCTTGGTTGTGAAATTACAATGAAATATAATTGTAATGAGAAAGAGAAGAATTTGTATTCCTACTTCAAAATGCCATCAGTTACTTTAAACAATCTATTTATCTGTGGCTGCATGTTTTCTGTTTATTCCCAAATGTAGAGATTACCATATGAAACCGAAAATGCAAATAGTCTACATTTTTTAACACTCTTACATGAAAGTTCCACAAAATGAGAGCGTGAATTGTGATTTATGTTTGTATTGAAGCAAAGTGAGATTCTGCTTTGGGAAAAGTAAAACAAGTTCCCCTGAAACCTGCGAATGTTAAGCTAATGTGATGATATAATCAGGTGATATTTTAGAATCATAGTATCAAAGAACGGTTAGAGTTGGAAGGGACCTTAAATATCATCAAGTTCCAACCCCCCTGCCATGGGCAGGGACACCTCCCACTAGAGCAGGTTGCTCAAAGCCCCATCCAGCCTGGCCTTGAACACTGCCAGGGATGGGGCAGCCACAACTTCTCCGGGTAACCTGTTCCAGTGCCTCACCACTTTTTCTTCCTGATGACTAATCTAAATTTTAAATTATTTTGCATAAACACTCTCACATTTTATTTGTATCTAGATATAAGATATACCTATTTTGGCTCATGAGTTGCAACTCAAATATTAAGAGAATTTCAGGTACCTGATTTGAGTAAAACAAGGACTACAGTTAACAAAGATATATCTTTCTACTAAATATTCAGGCAGAAAAACATCTAAATGCAAGAAAAATCACATAAAATTTCACAATTATCTTAGGAGATGAGTGAGATAAATTTAAAAAGGAATGTAACTTGCCCATCTTCTCCACTTCCAAAGGAATTTTGTGGAATAAATCTTTATATTTTATTTAAATACTCAAGTATAATATCCACTTAATGGTCTGCTATGTGTTCAGAAAACATGCAAAATATAGGCTATCATTAAGTTTTTATCTACATGAAATTAATCCTGTGAATGACAACCAGAAATAACAATAAAAAAGAGAAGAAGATACTTATTTTCATGTTAATCATCAAGTAGTTTGTATCCCTGTGGACATCTGTGGGTGTCCAAGATTTTGACAGATATTATTTTTGGTAATATTTTTGATCGATGCATGTATCTTCTACAAGCCTCTTCCTATGAGGAAAATAAAAGCTTTTTTTTTTTTTTTTAAACCAACAGTTTATTGGGATGATTGTCCCATAAGAAGACCAAACAGCAACAAAGGAGAGGTAGAGTATTATGGCAATTCAGTACAAACAGTGGGATCAACCACAATTGTTGGCAAGTCTTTACTTCAGAGGAATGAAGAGTAGCCTTCACTGAAAATTCAGCCTTTGGTACAGTTATTAGGGGCCACAAGACAAACTGATGAGCAAGGCAAATATGAGGCGACTGTTCCCACTAAAAAAGGCAAATGTAAAATTCTTAAACACAGTGAAAAAATGAGCTTCTTTTGAGACCAAACGATCTTTTCTAAAAAGCTGAAAAGCAAGTTACATCTTGTTTTATGACTTTGAGTAACCTCTCACCTTTAAATGAACACAGAATACATATTCTGAAATGACATTCTATTTTCCTTCTTATGGTTACTTGTACCTGAAAAGTCACTCTGTATTTAACCTTCCTAATAGGGTTATATGTAGGAGTTTATACTTGACTTCAAAAAATTCTCCTCCTCTACTACCTACACAAAATGAGTTACTGATGATCGTTTTAGTCTTTAGATTCTCCAGTTTAGAAAAGTAAGGAGAAAAAAGTTTCATAACGGATTAACCTTCACATCTTGTCTCAAGTAGGAGTATCGTGGAAATGAATAATTGGCAGTTCCTGGATGTGTCAGATTCACAAAACCTTCCCACATTTCTTAGCTTCAAAAATCTCTCTTTATTTCATATAAACTAATGCTCACATTTCTTCCAATAAAATCCATTTGCCAGTAAGGTAGGGGTCTTAAATCAAAGTACAGCTGTATGTATTTGCGTCTTTATGCCAGGAGTAGGCTTCTTATGTCTGAAATAGGACATTGTTCTGAGAGCCATATAAAGCCAAAAAACTAAAATGAAAGGGAGAAAGGTCTCAGAGAACATAAGCAATATGTAGAACATTTTCACATTCCACTTTACGCTAGTCCTCTAAAGCTGAAAGCACTTAATTACATTTTATGCATGACACTTTTAGTGGGCAGTGTTAGTTTTAAATAAAAACGGTGTAGACTTATATGTAGGAGTTAATTTTTCAATTAGTTCCATCAAGACACAGTTAACCCATGTGTTTGGTGTTACCTGTATTAGTGAGTACGTGGGAACAAGTTCTTTGCTCTTGCCACAGACAAGAAGTAGGCTTCTACTTTTCACTGATTTTGACAACACTGATATTTTTCTGGGTTTCCAAATAAGCAAAAACTGACTGACCTTTCCATCATGTCAAAAAAGAAATAGACCAACGACCCCTCGCTACTCTGAAAACACACAGGAGATAGATTTGTATTTTAAAGCATGTATGGAAAGGAGAGCACAGAATGTGAAGTGCTCCTTTGGCACATCAATAAATCTCATCTAACCAACGTAGTTAATTTGTCCCTTCACTCCCATTCAGTGAAAAAAAACAGAGTGATCTTCACAATTGCTAATTTTCAAGACAGACAGCATCTCAGACATACACATCCATCAATGTGTCCTGCAAACTTTTAAATGATCTGAAGTGTTGTAAAGGAATAAATCTCACAGCAATAAATACGTCATACCATATACACAATGTTACTTAGAGGAACAGAGGAATCTTGAAAACACTTTCTATTGCTACTTTTCCTTCCTCCATTTTTAAAATTGGTACACAGGCTGCAAATAGAATTAGCTTTTTTCTGTTGGGTTTTTTTTTTTTTTTTTTGCATCCAAATTGTGTTACCATTGGATAACCAAAAGAAAAAAGCCTTCTTTTTCTATCATCTGCAAAGAAGAGAGATTTAAACAGCCTCAACTGAAATAATTTTTAGAAAAAGATTCAGATATTTAGTAGTTAATTCAAACAAATAAATAGTTATTCAGTCACATATTTTCAGCCAGAAAAATGCAAGTCTTTGAAGTTTCCTATTGCATGTGGTCTCACACAAATAAATACAAAATCTAAAAGCCCCAGAAACTTAATTTTAAAACAGATTTTAAGCATAATGCCTCTTAGCCTCGGCAATGGATTGTATCACAGGCAATGACTTCAAGTGCCCTGAAGGACAGACAGACACTGTGTGATTTTGAACAAGTCACATTTTCTTATGCCCCAGTTCCTTCTCTGCAATAATGGGATAGCAACACTTTCTTCTCTCACAGAGAAGTCATAAAGAAAAATACCTGAAGAACTGTGGAGGATTGCCAGATAGATCACTCTAACTGACAAAATTTAGCAAGATATATGCCTCTGTAATGGGGAAATTTATTTCTTCTTGTGAGGGGAACCAAGTACAGTTTTTCTCTTCAACATGTTTCTTATTCTCCTGACCTTTCAACTGAATAGCCTATTTAAGTTCTTTTGTAACAGTTATTACAGTGATATTTTAACACTACTCAGACTGACTTCACTCTTTAACCTCCCATCAGAGGTGTAGCTTTCCCTGTTGGGGAAATTTGGGTGGGAAGGTTAATGGGACTTCATGAGCCTCACATTTGCTGTGCTTGTCTAGGGAACAGTTTCAGGTTGAAACCCCATTTCTGAACTTACCATTTCTGTACTTGACATAAATGGATCCTGTCACAAGCCACTGCTGTGGCTGACCACAAGCTGAAGTTTGTCACATCAATTTGAGCAACATTTTGAGAATGACTACTTAACAGCAGAGCGGGACAACTGTCACACAGAGGCAAGGAAGGGAGGAAGCACTTGCAGGTTTGCTCACATATCATGCTATTGAAGTAACTGGATAAATTGCTAGGTTATATTCTCCCTCCATTTTTATTTTTTAAGGAACACACGTGAAGCAAATCAGCACAGAATCACAGTTAAATTCTGGAAGTCACTGTAGCTAAACTGGAATCCTGTATATAGGAGAAATAGCTTTTTTTTTTTTTTCAGGAACGGGGGAAGAAATATATTTCAGCCATGGCTGGGTGAGCAGGCAAAAACAATTGAAAAGTGCTGGAGTAGACCCTTAACTGGTCCAGGAAGAAATGCTTTTTTGGAAGACCATTGTTATAATTGCCAGTTCTCCACTGCTGTTTTCTACAGTTCTACTTTAGGCTTTGACCACTTTCTGAGTTCAGTCAACTACCAGTACAGCCAAGAGATAGCATCATTTATGCATGATACAACAGTGAAAGATTTCCTCTAAGTATCATGAGAATTTTGTGCAATGCTATTCATATTCTCTTTCTTGGCCTCATCATAGAAATACCAATTAGATTGTTGGAAGGGTTCCTTCTGCTATGGATGACAGTTTATAAATCCTTACCCTTTCTATGATCTTGGAGGGAGAGGGGCTATAATACAAAAGGAGCTGATGAAGCCTGCTCTATCTGATTCCACCCTACTCCGATACTCCTGTTAGGGAATTCTACAAATAAAGAGAATAGGTACCAAGATTCCAAAAGCATAATGCTCTTTTCCTGTTTCCACTTCTGGGAGGTTATACAGATGGAAGATAAATTCACATTTTTCCCTCTTGTTCATAATATAAGGAAGAGTATATTTGTCCTGAGTTTCCCCAAGGCACTGATCCTACATAAGGTAGGCAAGCGTGGCTAGTAGGTGTGTGCGTGAAGAATCCCTTCAATGTTACAGTATAAAAATTTACAGCTATTCCACTTCCAAACTACATGCTGCTAAATGAGAAGAAAGAAATCAGGACAGCTATCAGTCTGACTACTCCTTCCAGCTAGCTAACTGGGGCTATAGGGCAATAGTAATTAGTCTGATATTTACCTGTTTTTTAGTCTGCATTTAAATGGCCAAAATAGAAGAGAAAGGAGTATTTGGCATCGCTTCTCATTCTCTGCATTTATGTAGGACAGGTAAAATTCCCTCATCTGTGAAAACAAATGGATTACAAATGCAATTGAAATTTAAGAGACTAATTTCTAGCCACACTCCAATTAGTAAAACTGTGAAGTGAGTGGCAAAGATCATGAGAGTCATGTAATTTCTATTTTAAAACATTGAGGCTCTTATCTTTAACGGGTTTACTCGCAAAATAGAAGACACTATGTTTTGTGTAAAGGAACAGAGTGAGACCACTACTTTTTAAAAACTAGATTTTAAAATTACTAGAAAGGTGAAAAAATACATCTCTCTCATTTCTCAGCATTCATAATATCAGTACATAATAGGCAGTGACATTGTTCCTATTTCTTTGATGGGAAATTTCTGCCAGACAAAGCATACTCTTTGTTGAATCTGCAACATGCAATTTAGAAACAGCACAAACCAGAGGAGACAGCTGTATGGCACAGCCGATGATTTAAGTAAATAAGAGTTTTGACAAAGGCAAACACTTTAAAGTTAAACAACAGATAAATAGTTAAATATCACAGAAAATAAGAAGAAATATTTATGCCATTTAAATCATTTGGCTGGTGAGACAGTTAGAAATTAAATTTAGAAAGTGGTTGCTAAAAAAACCTATACCCTGAAGGAAAAGACTGGGAGAAATTTCTATTTGGACAGAGATTAGAGAATAACCCCTGACACTGCAGCAGTAATTATGGCTTCTATCATATGTACTGAAGAGAGATTACAGAGGTGATAGCAAAATCTCTAGCCAATTCCATTGGTTTAAAATAGTCAGGAGTAGAAGCAGACCCTCCACACAATATTCTGGAACAGTTTAGTAATGGAGGTGTACAATGTCAGGATGACCTATTGACTGTTTGTTACGGGTTGCTGAGGGTAAGTAATGGCTCCACTTCTTTTCTTTAAATATTAGCTAGTGGAAGGTCTAGAAATTTGTACAAAGCAATGCAAGCAGTTTACTAAATGCTATGTAGAACGAAGGACTTACCCAACAATTTAATAGCTGTGTTACAGTCAGAGAAAATGGGTTGAAGTATATACAAGCATAAATAGAAAATAAAATCTGGTTTCACTGATTTTTTAGTAGATATTCACAAACCATGAAGCCAAGCCTTGAAAGACACAGTCTGTAATAACACTGGGCTAAGAATTGCATCAGTAAAAAATGGGTGTGAGAAATTTGTTTCAGTAGGATTGAACTGGTGAAAATATCACTTCTGATGAGATTTATAGCTAAATTTGACCACTACACAAAGCAATTCAGTTGCACTTAATAAGGAATTTGAGATCAAAAATATGTTCAAATGTGTGAACTGTCATATGCTTTTTCTCCATTCAGACAGATGTAAAATATTTTCCAACACAGAAGAAAGCTATATCAGATAATAATGCATAGCTAGAATTGGGAACAGAAACATAAAGGCTAATGATTTGTTTCAGGCAAAATGACAAGAAGGATTCTGACTGTCTTTGAGAGGAAGGGTGATCAGGACAAACATAAGACAAACAGGAGGGAAGGAAAGAAAAGAAATAAAACCACTTAATGAAAATGAAGTTGACTATCTAACGAAGAGATTATCTTAAAGAGCAATGTTTCCAAACAACTTTGAAAAACAATTTTGTATTATTGTAATTTTGAATAGATATGTATTGTGCAGAACTCCACTGCCCAAACTCCAGACTGAGGGAGTAAAGATGTTACTCTTTGTCTGAGGGGACCTGTTATAAAATCAATTGTAATAGTCGTACTCTAAGACTAGGATGCATGATCCTTTCACATAATTGCAGAAGCAGTGTCAGGAGCAGAAATCGTACTACAACTTTACTTCCTAACTGACAGTCCTATCCTTTATGCTGTAGAGGTACGCTGCCTCATTTCTTCTGAATTAGTGAGAATTAAACTCTGAATTAAAACAGCCTAACAGTTGGACTAGTCTTCTCACAGGTGTATATTTCAAGTCCATAGGCAGAGAATGCAAAGAGCACCAAGTCTTTCACATTCTTTCCAAGTGTTCAGCCCAATACACTGTTTAAAAATTATGAAGAGTAACCCCTACTTTGAAAGATGGAGCAAGAAGACCTTCTATCAGACGAATCTGGGCTGTGGATCTCACGGTGGCCTTCTAACTTTCAACTCTAGGAGCTGAGAGTCTAAAAAAGCTCTGACTTTCAGATACAGCCCTGTGTTCTGCATTTTTTGTTACCTAGCTGTTGGCCATTTTATAATAAATTGTATTGACAAAAGGTAATGATCACAAGTTGCAGCAAGCAAAGTTCCAATCAGTTATAAGAAAAGAAAAAAAGAAAAAAAAAAACAAAACAAAAGACAAAAACGCAAAACAAAGACAGTGGGTAAACTCTGTGGTAAATAGGTGGCCCATAAAAGTTGTGGAATCACTGTCACTAGAATTATTCAAAATTTATCTGGACACAACTCTGAGAAACTTGTTCAAACTTTAAGGTTGATCATACTTTAGCAAGGGAGAGCAGGCTTGCATTAGATGATTTCCAGTGTTTTTGTCTGATTTGAATTATTCTATACTTCTGTGATGATTTTTTTTCCTTTAGAATCCACTGATACCACTAAGTCTTCTGAGGTAGTATACAATGGTAATGTCTCTGCTTGACATTGATGGTCAGGAGTCAAAGAGTTAAGCTGCACAGCAGGTGACTGTTAGTTAATACAGATTTACCAAGTGTAAATTATGCTTTACGTACCTGTTTGCTTTCTACAATTAAATGGCTAGACGTGTGGAAGAGCAAACAGCTGTGTATGATGTCTATCTTGGTTTTAGCAAGGCCATTTTGGCAGTATCTTCCATGGTATCCAAGATGGAACCTCATTTTCTGGGTGGGTGCATGATTAGATTGGTGAAAACCTGCCTGGGTCGTGAGGGTAGAGGTTAATAGTGTCTACTGGAAATTCAGTTCCAAGTGGATTTCCCCAGTGGTCTATCCTGTGAACTCTCCCTCTCTGTATCATCACCAATACCTTGGATGACATAAGACTGCTGGAGCAGATGATACACTAAAAGACAAGGTAATCATTCAGAGAAACCTAGACTGACTACAGAAATGGGTAGACACAGAAATCTTGCAATTCAGAAAAGTCAAATTCAAAGTCCTCTACCTGGAATGAACCAGTCCTCTGCATCATTACAGGCTGGACACTGCCCAGCTGGTTAGCAGCTTTGATGAAAAGGACCTGTGAACCTAGTAGATAACAACTTACAGGTTCGTGGTGCTCCCTGGCAGTGGGTAAAGCAAATTGGATTGTATTAAGTAGAACATACCCAGCTTGTCAAGGAAGGTGATCATTACCCTTTATTCAGCACTTGTTAGATCACAGCTGGAATACTACATTGAGTTTGGAACTCTTTCTGTACAAAAAAGACACTGAAAAACTGCAGTAAGTAAAGTAGGGTGCCACCGAGGTGGTCAGGGACTGGAGCACAAGGTACAAGGGGAGGCTGAATTCGTACAGCTTGGAAAAGAGAAGGCCATTTTGCTACTTTGCAACTTTTCAGTACTTATGAAAAATCTACTGAAAAGATGGAGCCAAGCTCTTTACAATGGTGCTGCAGGAGGACAAGAAAGAAGGTCAGAAATTAGGGGGGAAGATTCTGACCAAACACAGGGAAAGCATTGTAAAAATGGAAGAAAGATGCTCAAGCATCGGAGCAGTTTTCCTGCCCAGGAACGCTGTGGCACCTCCATCCTCAGAGACCTTGAAAACTGTCTGGACAAACCCCTGAGCAGCTGGGGCTGAATTCAGTTTTGATTTGGCTTTGGGCAAGGAATTGGACACTTGAGCAAGGGGCCCAGTGACTCTATGGCCTGATCTTTAAAGCAGTGTGCCTTCTTGACTGAACAAAAGACTTCAGTATGGTGAACAAATTTAAATGGATGAGAACTTGAAATCTGCTTTTCTATCAAGCTGATATTTTCTCCTCTAAGAGCTCAAGATTGCCACTACTTTAACAGAGCTCTGCTGTATCAAAGTCTCCTCAGTGCCATCCACTATAATTTCTGTAGTTTCTCTGACTACAAACACAGCCCAACATGCATGGTGTTCCCACTGCTGGCCAGGTTCTTTTCTGTCTTACCCTCCTGTAAAATCTGGTTTTGAAAAAAAAAGGCTGGTAGCAATGTTACTTCATTCCTGACTATATCAAGATGCAAATTAAGGGCACGTGCATGGGAGGAAGCTGCATTTTAATTATGAGCATGGACTTTTATTGTTCACAGCAGTCTTTGTCTCCTCAAAAAATTTGACTCCCTGCCCTAAATGTTCTTCATGCTAGCTAAGAAATGGAGACTGAATTGCTTTTCAACTTTAATAATAAATCCATAAGTAGCAGAAATAGTTTTTGTCTGCAGATTCTGAATATTTTTTTAATAGCAAAAATCGCTTCACATAATTAATTTATGTAAATATCCCCATGAATTAATTGCAGCAAACTCCTTAAGAACTTAAAACTGCTATGCTTCTATTACTGCAAAGCGTCCTGCTGCCTGATGGCTTTTGGCAGAAATCTAGTAAACACACATAACTCAATTACATGAGTTTTAATACAATTATTTTATTCATAACATTGGCATTATATGTGTTTATTAAACTGTCCTGCTTTTCTTCTGTGTTGACTAAATGGAAGTCAAACTGTTAAAGGAATCATTTGAGAATATTATGCTGAATTCTCTGCTGATACAAATTGGCATAGTACCAGGTTTAGTCCAGCAGTTTCAGTAGAGCAGCAGAAATTTGACATAACCTAGCTATAACCTAGGCTACTTAGAGCAATTGAGTATCAACTTGAGCAACTTACCAGCAGCCTGAAGAACCCCAGTGTCTCTGTTCTGTTTCCTTTGTGATTTTTTAAATCTACTTCATTTATTTCTGAAAACAAATGGCTGCTGGAGAAGAAATTCTAAGAAAAATCTTATATAAACAATATGTTGTGGGTAAAATATGTATTTAGAATGAAGAAATATCTATTGGACCTCCAGCAAAAAAAGCACCATCAACAAACAAAAAAATGTTAGTTTCTTCCTACCAATATCCATATGGCTTTAGAACTGATTGGTAGATGCTGTCACATGCCAAATGATGACTCCCCCATGCCAGGACATCACTTTTGATACACTCTTGAGACACAGTGTATAGCAGGAAAAAAAAAAGTCCTCCCAGGTCTTACACTTTTGGTATAATCATGGAAGGCTTCAAATTCCTCTTTGATAAACCGTCAGATTTATCAAACCAAAGTAAATGTCCCTGTCCAGACTGAAGATCATGGGCAGCCTCTGAGGAGACGAGAGGGATCAGAATATTAAAAACCAGAGATCCAAGGAATAATTTTATAAGAGGTCTGAAATTAGTATCCCACAAATAGAATATTTTAAGTGTCCATATGGCAAGATAACAAAGACTAAAAAATGACACTTTCTTGGTACTTCTTTCGGGAGATATTAGAAATTTTGTCAAAAGCTGTCAAAACCTGTTTTAACTGAAATTGAGAGGAGGTAGGAGTACAACGTAGAATACTACTGAACATTCAAGGGCTCTGATATGAGAAAAAAGAAGATGAGTGATAGCTAGTAACTTCTGAAATGATACAAAATCAAAAGGAGATTTACATTAGGCTTCTGATTTCTAATTGCTCATAGTGGCCCGAACTTGTCATCAAAAGAAGTGTGAGCAGCAGGTCACGGGAGGTGATTCTCCCCCTCTACTCTGCGCTTGTGAGACCCCACCTGGAGTACTGTGTCCAGTTCTGGAGTCCTCAACATAGAAAGGACATTGAACTGTTGGAACAGGTCCAGCGCAGGGCCACCAAGAGGATTAGAGGGATGGAGCACCTCTCCTATGAGGATAGGCTGAGAGAGCTGGGACTGTTCAGCTTGGAGAAGAGAAGGCTCCGGGGAGACCTTATTGCAGCCTCCAAGTATCTGAAGGGAGCTACAGGAGAGCTGGGGAGGGCCTCTTTGTCAGGAAGTCTAGTGACAGGATGAGGAGTAATGGTTTTAAATTGGAAGAGGAGAGATTTAGATTAGATATTAGGAAGAAGTTCTTTACTGTGAGGGTGGTGAGACACTGGAACAGGTTGCCCAGGGAAGTTGTTGATGCCCCATCCCTGGAAGTGTTTAAGGCCAGGTTGGATGGGGCTTTGAGCAACCTGCTCTAGGGAGAGGTGTCCCTGCCCATGGCAGGGGGGTTGGAACTTGATGATCTTTGAGGTCCCTGCCAACTCTAACCATTCTATAATTCTATGAAGAAAATGTTCCATCCTGGGCAGAGAGACAAAAGAGAGCTAAGAAATTTTGGGGTTTTTGTCTTTAAAGGCAGGCAAAATCATGCATAGCTTTTATATTACAGAAAAGAGCTGAAGAGAAAACCAGAAGATTAGGGATTTGCATATGGGCCTAGAATAGATAAAACACATAAATCTGTAGCAGAGAAACAAGAAAGAACAGAAGGGAAACAAGTGGAGAGGAAAGACACACACTGTTAGACCTGCTATCTTTTCAGGAATCATAAAAATTCCATTCAGTGAAGAGGGCAAAGTGGCAGTGGCAGCGAAAGTAACAAGTCTAAGACCGTCACAGGCACTTGTTAATCTTGAAACCTGACTGCTTTGCACAAATAATGGACGTGAAAACAAGCAGAGTCTATGGATTTTCAAAATGCTCTAAATTATGAAAGCACAGTAGGTCTGAATGTAAGCACTAAGGCATCACAATCTGTTTAGGCTTTCATGAGCTGATATATATTAAGTTGTATTTGAACCTGTTCCTGTTTTGATCCACTGTGAACATCAGCATGATTCTAAGATTGTTCTAAAGATGGGTCTACCGACAATCTAAAATGGGATTGTCTTGGAGTTGTAAAGAGGGAGAGTTCTCTTTGAACTCCCTGTGTATGGTCAGCCTGCAATGCAGTTTTCATCACTGATTCCCAAATGTTCTTTGCACAATATTGTAAAAGACCAGACTAATGGACATACTGGCTCTAAGAAATTTTTGTTTGCAGTTATTTCATATTTCTGTTGTACACAGTAGATTGCACCCTATTTTTTTTAATGTCCTTCTCATTCAAAACTAAGGCTGATATGCTTGTAGAATATAGCCAGAAAAGTGACAAATTAAAATAATGATTAAAACTCTATTGGCAATCTATTTTCGGTTACTACTAGCAGGAATGTTAAAGTACTTAATAAATTAACAATTTAAAGAACTATACATATGAAAAGCCTAGATATCGCTGGAACAGAGATATGGAACTATGGTGAAGCAGCTGTAATCCTGCCTTCAGAACCCAAATGGAAACAAAATTATTTTGTTGTTGAATGTTTGAAATACAATGGCTGCATAATTTGCTTGGAACAAACATCATTAGCTTAGGTGATACTCATAACTCTCTTCATCTCAGTCTTCACATAAATCAAATCTGCCCTGCCTTCAGGGATCTGTAGGAACTTTTAATAATAAGTAATATTGATATATTCCTAAATATTTCTCTCAGATACTTGCTAAATTATTGATGCTTGTCAACCCAGTGAGTATTTAAAAGAAGAATATTGACATAATGGAATTAAATTAAAAATCAGATTAAGTTTGATGTCTATGTCAAAAAAATGCAAGCAATAAAAAAATCAAGTGAAACATTATGGGCTTTTAAGGGTGGTCTGGATCACAGCCTGAACAAGGGCTGCATGAGACAGAACAATTTAGGATTTTAATGGAAATGAATATTTGCTGAATGGTTCACGTTGTTCTGATGGCAGTTGGTAGTCATCAGCTTCTCTAACAATTAGGTTCTTTTGAAATAATTTCAGAATATATTTACAGGGATAATACCCTCTCAATTTTCCCTTTGATGAAATAGTACTTGTTTCAAAGGGCAATCTGATCATCATAATTCTTTCCTCTAACTTCTCAATTACATGTTTATATAGAACAGTGCAGAGAATTTATTTTACAGTGAATTTTCAGTTTCCTGCAAATACCTGACTGGGAACTTGTATACAGAGGAGCTGCAGTGATCTAATGAAAGATGTGGTGCTAAGGCAGTTTATTTTAACCGGTACAAGTTTGTCTGTAAACATTTATTAGTTTTGTTGCATCCCTCTTTACAAAAATGATAACAAACTTCTCTTGCATCCCAGAGAGAAGCAACATCACATCAAGTACTTACTGATTGTGTACAAACACAGAAGACCCAATTACAAACAGACTGGTTTTCTGACTAGTTTCTGGCAGCTCACAAAACACAGAGCACACTGGGATCCATGACCAGTCTCACAAACTATTTAAAAGTTGAACATTTACCCCTGAATTTAAAAAGTCCTAGTTTATTTTAGCATTAGCTTGCAGCTTTTGTTGGGATGTAGCCTCAGTCATGGAACTTGGAGCTCAGTGAGGCCCTGAGGCTCCCCAGTACAGCGTATGGGGCAGGAGGTATCCCTGAAAGATGCAGTTATTTATGGTCCCCTTCAGCACTCCCTGCTGGCTATAAGGGGAGTTCCAGATTTAGCTCAATCCCACCCCAAGGGCTATGTGGACACAGCTCATTTCACTTGGAGATGGAACTGCAGAGGTCTCCTCTAGATATGGCCCTTTGAAAGGCTGCATTAGAGCCTCAGCAGGCCCTCCCACACCACTGAAGTAAGAGGACCTTCCTGTAATGTGCCAGGAGAATTCTTCAGTCAACACTGTAGCTTTTTCACTATGGTTTGTGTGCCAGGCTTAACTGAAAGTAGTTCTAATCCCAGTGTAATATTTCTGTATCCTGCTTCTGAAGTGTGCAATTGTATGGATTTGCTTTTCTGTTTTACTTATAAAAAGTTCCTATTTTTTATATATCAAGTTGCTAGTATTTGGGGACTGGTATAAACTATGAACGCCACTATGTTATTGGCAGTATAAAATTTTATGGTTGTTCACAGCAAGAAAAGATAATAGCTAGTACAAGTTTCCCATTGTACAGAGCAGCTAGTGGTATCTCATTGCCTAGAGTCAAAGATGCTCAGATCTGGGCTAGCAAAATACCTGTGCGGTGAGTTTATCTCCTACTCTCCATTAAGTATCATGTAATCTGAAAAGGCAGTAATAAGAAACAAGACTTCGTATTGAACATACCCTTCTAAAACAGTATTTTCATAAACACACATAGTATGCTTATTAACACTTTACAATCTGTCCTACTAAATAGCTTACCCTTTGTACAAACATTAGTTTCATCATATTGGATAAATTATGCTGTAGGTGAGCTATTACCAGCTGCATAAAGTGACTTCAGTCTGGAAAAGTAATTGTAAGTAGGAAAAAGAAGACTGTAGCTTTGCCATAATGTCCTAAATACAATTCTGACTGCCACAGGAATAGATTCTTGATCACATATTTTTCTTATTGACGTTGAATTCCACAATTTAGGGTCCTCTGCAGCAAAAGAGAAATACATGACCATAAAACATATCAGCCTTCAGATATGTTGCAAACATTCCCCTTTTCTATCTGAACCTCCTCTATTGACTCAATGTTTCTGCAAAAAAGCTTTATTCTATTTAAGTTGCTAGAACTAGTAAGATTTTTGAAAAGTCGGTACTGATGTAACATTATCTCCATTCACCTCTACATTTTGCTGTCTTCCTGAATATTAGTTTATTGCTAACACTGATGATAAAGCACTGGTATTTTCTATAACTTTCAGCTTCACATTTTGGGGCAGAACTTTACAACTCTCCAATAAGAATTCAGAAACTGAAAGGTTAGTGCTTTAGCCAGATATGATTCAACCTGTTCACCAGTTTCAATAGCAAGTATTTCCTCTGCCAGCCTGTACTTCACAGCTTTCCTTTGTATTTCTGCATTTCCCGTGAGCTGTAGCTAAAGTATGTGTGAAATGTGGGAACACAGTCCATAAGGATTTATGTGCTTAACTTACTTAAAAAATTTGTCAGGCAATAGCTCCTTTCCACATTGCTCTGCCCAAATTTCCATGCCAGGTCTACTATCAAGAATCAAAGATTTCACATTAACTCTGTTTTTCATAGACTTTAAATCTCATCCATCCTGTCAAAAAATTGTGTTTTTCACTGAATTTCATTATGCTGACTATGTAACTTGATAAAATGCCAATATTCATCTCAAGTTTGGCTGCAGTTCACTGCAATTACTTTTGTAAAGGAAGTACAGATTGAACTCCCTTCACTTTAGTTGCAAGACAGGCACATGCTGTGTACAAGGTGACAGTCTGCTTGACTCAGGAGGTATTGGAGTAAATCTGAAAGGACACATTGAATATGAAGATGAGTATTAACTTTGCTGGGCCAAGTCCTTTAAGATTTTTCCATGAAGTGAATCAGCTGTTGACAAAGAGTATCTTGTAAAGACCATGTTCTCTCACGGTCATCATGGACATACTTTTCTCTATTGACAGATACAATAGATACCTATTTTTACTTATGTGTAAGGATTAAAAGATACTTTCTTGCCTTCTTTTAATCATAAAACTCACACACAGTGCAGCTCTGAAATCCAAGTTTTCTATTGATGATCATTTCAGAACTTATATCCCCCAAGGATGGCAAAGTGGTGTCATTTTTTGAAACCCATTTTCAACCACATTCTTTAATATTGGTGCTTTATTTGCTTTTTAATTATTTTTATTTAAAGGAAACTAACCACAGAATCTGAATGGAGATGATAAGGAACAAAAACCAAGTGATTCGTGGAGTAAGATAAAATCTTAAGACTTTCTTAAAGCAACAGGAGTACCAAACTATCATGCACCCAGCCAGCCTGGAAGTAAATTAATAGATTCAGAATGAAATTCAGCAACATAAATCCCAAGCCCATTGCTTTTCATCCTAACAAACAGTTTTTCTGCAAACCTAAGGTGCTCATGATGTGGAATGAAAAAAACATGAATGTGTTATTTGACAGTAGATATGAAAGACCATTATGCATACACTGGAGCTTGGAATAATGTTCCATGTGTGCCTCAGTTTCCCTATGAGCCTGAGCACAACAGTTTCTGGATGGCTGCATAATCAGGGAGTTTGGCATATGATGGATAATGACAGCAAACTTGTGAAATAGCAGGGATACACAAGGACAGCTGACCACCAGTGGGCCCCAACTTCTTAAATTAATAAAATAAAAACCCATTTTTGAGAGTAATTGAGTTTCAATTAAAACATGTTTACAAAGTTGGTGGTGGGGTCATGGGAGAATATCTAGAGAAGCACAGACTAGATTAGTTCACTTAACTTTGCAAGACAAAAGCCAAGTGCTCTTCATAGACATAGTGCCTGACGGATTATATGTTATGCCAGAGAAGAAAAGAACTACTGAAGCTATATGAGAATTATGCTAACAGCAGAGGAAAATTTTAAAAAGCCACAACTTGCTCTGCATAACTTTGGGCTGCAAATCAGAAGAAAGTTTCTTACCATTAAAGTAGCAAGGCTATGGAACAGTCCTCCAATCAGATCTGTGCCAGGCAGAAAAGCCTAAATCCTGAATTGGTTTCAAGACTCGTAGACTGATCAAGTTAAGACAAATTATAAAAGCATGTTGCTTACAATAGCCTGGTTCCAGCCCCCTGCTTCTATTACAGCTCTAGGCTTTGGGAGTTCATTAGTAAGGATCAGAAGTGGCACTGTGGTATGCATAGCCAAACCTCTCCCAGGAGAATCAGAACTAGTATCAAAACTACCAGGACAGGTACACATCTCCTCATATCTGATTGCTTGTCTCAGAAACCACAGAATAAAAGAAATGTGAAAGCCTTGATCCCAGTTCTGTTTGTTTTCAGAGTAATTATCACTGTTGGCAACTCTGACAGAGGAGGAGTGACATGGAGTGAATCAATATGTCCACAAGCAAAAGCAGAGTGTTTACAGCTAAAACAGGACACAGCTACAGTTGCCTAAGAGTATCCATATTACACTCATAATATAGAAGTCTATCATACGTAAAACAAACCACACTGCTTATTTCTCTCTCACTTCCACATCCTCTATCAGTACCTGTAACATGAGGAATCACATCTGGATTGTTACTAATGACAACATTTTTCAGAAAGTGTCATTCTTGTGGTCTTTTGAATGTTGCAACTTCACTTAAGCCAAAATTTTGTTTTTCAAAGATGCTTTTAAACAGTATCAGTAAAGTTTGAAATCCTGGGCTGCTCAATCCATCCTGACTAGGAGAGGAAAACTCTGGTTTTCTGTAGGAAAATACCAATTTATAAAAAACTTTGGTTTTGTGTAAAAACTTGCAACCCCTATTAGAGTGTGGTGAAAAAAAATTTTTTTTTAAATGTTACAGTAATTTTCAAATGAGATTCTCCTTTGGTCAGCTGTATGACAAGATCAAATTTCTGCCATTAGTGTGCGCAATGTACACCAAACCTGAAATAGTTTTATATGAAAAAGTTTGATAAATAACTGCCTATTGTTCTGTTTTGACTAGATGTAAGCTGCAAGTCATGTTATCATCAGTTTTGTTCTGAGACAATCCAGGATTTGTAAATTTCAAGAATCTTAAAAAAACAACCAACCTTGTGTATCAGGATCTGAGCTGAATCACCCCAGGGTCCAGAACAAAAGTTCAAACAACTGTGGCCATGACTTGTGATGAGAACATAGCCCAGCCTGAGTTATTTGCCCCTGCTCTCAGAGGAATCCACATTAATCAACTGCTTCAGGTAAAACAGCCTTCATCTCGGGACACTCTGATCCAATGGAGTTTCCTGCACTGTGGCACAGTCCAACCAGGAGGAAAAAGCATCTGTCTCAGAAGAATATAGCATACAGCTTGTGGGACTAACACTCTAATGGAAATTGGAACATTTGAGTTGGAACTACCCCAGGCTCAGGAAGATCTGACACTAAGTCGACTTTCTGGTCTATCCCTTTGGCTATGAAAAGGAGAGTTATCATCAGTCACATGATACATGAAAGTACTGGATGGAAGCAAGGCTAAAAACTGAGATAGATCTGGACTATTGGAGCGTGGCTGTGTCTGTGAGGACCTTAAAGTCGAAAGTAATGTGCAACGGACTTGAGGGACAGAGCAAGTTGTCTGAAAAGAGCTGTTAAGGATTTAAATAGAATTTACATGCCTAGTTCCACTTCAGATCAACTCCTCTATCCCTGAGTTTTACTATCTAACTCCTATGTGCCCTGAGGTACTAACTAAAAATATACGATGCCTGGTCTGCCCTGGATTTGCTTCAGATCTTTGGTAGCTTTTACATCCCATCATGCTCTTTTCCATCCTTGGCAAGATAAATCTTAGGCAAGACTGGGGTAGCAGAGCCATGTTTAAAACAACTGTTAATATTAAGGGTATTTAGCCTTATAGCCCATAGAAAGCAAAGGAAACTTATGGTGAGCTCCTCCCTATATTATGGCACAAATCAAGTGTTTACCAAGTAAAACTCAACCCTAATGAAAGGCCATTTTCAGAACTACTGCTTGACTTTTAGCATGCAGTGGTGGGTGCATACTTTGTCAAGTTAAAGCCTTAAATATCCTTATCTCCTCTAGCTCTCCACACTGTCATTGAGGGTTAAAATGAGGCAATCCTTTTTTGTTTGTTTTGGCAAACAGATTCTAAGACATTAACTGCTTGCAAACAAGGACAAACGAAAGGTTAAATTAATGGTCAACGAGTAGTTGTTAAAAAATCTCCACCCGTAGGAAAACCTCACATTATCAAATGGTGTAATTTTTCCAAACTACATGTATTTGCGGTGATCCAATAACAAAAGCTCCCTCCTATAGTGCCTGAAACCTTGTCGTGCCACTTTTCACACAAATTCATTTTCTGAGGATTCTGTGGAAGACGGGAGAACAGCTCTGCCATCAAATCAATACAAAAGAACTTATAGCAAGTTCTTCACAATAATATGAAGAATTCTTCACACTAAAGTCAGCATGGGGTAGTATCTACTAGAGTTCACGAGTACCACAAACTCCTTGCTGACTCTTTTGAGTGGTTGATTCTTTTGCATTGGTTCTTTTGATGGTTGGACTAGATGATCTTAAAGGTCCCTTCCAACCCAGACAATTCAGTTCAAGTCTGAGTGAAGTTTGAGTTTACTCAAATCCTTGCTGTAACATGGCAGAATTATTTTTTTTAAGTGCCTGAGATTTTCAAGTATTAAGATTTCGGACTCAAATTGACAGCTTGTGTGCAAATCTTTTCTTCATTTAGGTCTTTGCATAGGAGACCAGGTGCACTGCCAGCAGGCTGTTTCATTCAAATGATATGCAAAACACTTGGCTGTACACCAAATAAGTATCTGCAGAACATAAGGAAACTGGAGTTTATATGCAGGTCAACTCAAATCTTCATTTGCTGGGCAAAGGAACTGTGCTTAATTCATCCCTGGAAATGCTCTTCACATGAAGAGATCACACTGTATCTTCCACATCTCTGTTCTACAGCTTCATAGTCATTACTACACAAAACATCTGAATATTTCCAGCATAGATTAAAACAAATGAGTTCTGAATTTGAGGAGCCCTAGAAGTCCAGTTTCTCTGTTCCCTGACAGGAGATTTGTCTCCAAGACATATTGTGCAAGACACTCACCATCTTCATTCATGCAGCAAGGAGATGGCTTGTCCAGTATTCCTCCATTTTGATTCATAGCTGAACTCTTCCTTACACAGAAAAGAATAGTCATTCCTGACCAGTTTAATAGGATAGGAACCTTTATTAATAAAGAAATTTTAGTAGAATTTAAATAAGCTTATTAGTTAATTTTGCTGGTGGGAAAAAAGTTGCAGAACTAGAAAATGGAAAGCTTGTTTCATATATTTGTATTTTTCTATAGCACAATTTTATCTCCTATAGCAGGAGAGAGGTTTCAGCAGACCATTGAGTATATCTCTAGCTGTCCAGAAAATTCAAACAATTTTTTTCAAAACAAAGCTTTATTGAGAAGAAAATAATAAACTATAAAGCATGCTTTATTTTATTAGTATGATAAAATCTTCCTGATATGAAACATAAGCCCTGTCTTTTTATCCAGCTCTTTGTCTGGCAGTAACTTGTAGCATACATTTTGTAGCAGAATACGTTCACCTTTGGATACAGACATTTGGTGATATTCAAGGGTGTATCTGCAGATTTTGTTCATACCAGGAGTGCACTTTTAAAGTAAATCTCCTAATTGCTCTTACTTACTGTTTATATATCACAGAAGAATCTTGAAGTACATGAATGGATTCCTTCTGGATGAAATGAAAGCTGAAGACAGACCCTAGAAACCACATAATGGGCTCTGACCAGAGTTGGCCATTCAGTCCACGGGATCTTGTCTGAAGTAAAACCCCTTGAGAATTATATAGGATGGACATTAAGGGCTTGATGCCAACCAACCTTATCAAGCCACAAGATCAGCTATTACAGGCACAGTCTAAGTGGATCCCTGTAAGGTTTTGTGGATGTGGAGGTTAGCTACCAGCATCCACAAACCCACTAAGATGCTTCTGACATATCCAGAAAGAGAACTTCAGGTGCAGCAAGGAATTTAGTACCAAAGCTTTTGGGCCGCAGAAAGCACAGATTTCTCACAAACACAGCAGCAGCTGAGCTCTGAACGACACAGACAAGAAAAATATTTTAGGTTCTTAAGCTATAATCTGGTCACCAATGTTCCAAACCAAAGGAAAACAAGTGGTAATTTGAGATGAATTGGTTTAGTTTGTTTCCACACCTGACGGCAATGTTTTATGTTCTCAGCCATTCCAACTTACCGCTTGCCTCTCTCACTGAGAGCTGTGACTTATGCGTTGCTTGTGTGCCTCAGCACATATATGCAACCTTTGCTATCTGGTGCAGTCAACCAGGATTTGGGTTTTTTGAATGGAGCTCCAGCCAATATCATTTGTCTACACATTAAAAGTGAATTGACTGTCTCTGACTAACAGTTTTGCTAGACTGAAAGCATTACATTTTAACTAGCAAATACTCGTGGGATTCATATTTCCAGATGGATTTGATTAATGAATGGAATCATAAAGTAAGTCTCATATTTGATCCTTTTTCACAGGGAGCTTGTTTACATAGGGGAAGATGATGTCTAGTCTTAGATGAAAAAGTCAACAACCATTGGGCCTGGGTTTAGTCTTAACTATCTTTGACCCAGTGCCATGCATTGTACTTTAAACAATGTTCTAGGAACGGAGCAGTCTCACAAGCTGTGGATGTAAACCAGCCAATTTTATATTCTTGCCTCTGAAGAAGCACACTGTTTGCTTTTGGATCTATTATCTGCTGGTGGGGGGGAGGGGGCAATTTAGTCCAAAAATAACTGTAGGGAAATTAAAATGCTATGTTGCTCTGCCAGCTACTTCTATTATTACATCTAATTATCGTGAGAACCTTTCCTAAGTTCTCACCAGTAATTTTTTCACTTAAATAACTTGTCATAATAGCTGCCATCAAAGCTCTTCTTTGATTCAACTGTAGTTATTTTAAATTCCCTAAATGACACTTAGAACTTTCTTGAGACAAGTTTTACAATGACATATCCACTGCACAACTTTGTCAAAGTCACAGCAAAACCCGACCATCTGAGTCAAATTTTTCGCTAGAACTGATTGTATCAAAATGCTATATGCTATGCTTAGGGTAGGAAATTTAAGTTCCAGTGTGAGACTTAGATGTGAAATCAGTAGAGGAAATGTAACGTAATTACATTTGTAATGAGCAAATGTAATGTAATTAGCATGTAATTTACCTTAAAATTTAATTACTATTAGTGTATTTTCTTTACTGCATATTACTCTGACTTTTCAAGTTCCTTGTATGATAAAGCAAAAGTTATGAAATAATGGGAAGTTATGAAATAATGGGAAGCGTATCAGAGAAAATGTAAGTATAAATTATGGGTGCTGTTTTAATAAATAATAATTTCTGTTACCTGTTGAATTCTTTTAATGAGGCAGCACCCTTCAAACAGGTTATAAGTATTTTCCTCATATGCTCCAATGAATCCTGGAACAAGGATGAACAAGCACAAATTTCACTCCATGCATAACAACTGTTGTTTCTGTTCTGTTAATAATTAGTTGGTATGTTCACTGCCTAATATAACATACATGCTTAAAAATCATTATGAAGTCTTAGCACCAAACAATATGAAACAACGATATGAAACATTAGACAGAGATTTGTGTGGATGTTAAACTCACTCACCTATACAGCAAATGCTTGTAGCAGGTCAACAGCACACCTCTGGTTAGATTTTGGGTGAGGTTAAGTAAATGTTGAATGAAGGTTTTAAGGGTTCAAGCCAGATAAATTAGATTTCATTCCCGAGCCAAAGTTAGTTAAAAGAGGTTAAAGGAAGAGTTTCTAGTAATAGTACTATTCACCTATTCCAATTTTGGTAAAAGTAATGTATCTTGTTACTTACTTCATATACTAGCAGACTTGTGGAACTCCTCAACTGGTTACTAGTTAGTTTTGGCTGATCTAAGTTGATTTCTACTGAAAGACAATAGCCTTAGGAAACAGGATCTTTGCTTGAAAAAATCCAAGTTCCAGCAAGAATCAGGAGAAAGTTTTTAGAAAACTTTCCACTGGATTTTCCAGATAGGTTGAAGAGAGTTATATAAATATCTGATATCTTCCAGTGTGACCGCCAAGCTTGAGTTTCTCCTGTGATATGGTATCTCTGGATTTGTATAATTAGCTCAACAGCTCGATTTCATGGCGGTTGCTGTTTTATACTCAGATCTTGTACATATATTGTTCGTCCCCTAAAAATATTGTTTCCCAGGTGTTTCCGCAATTAAATACTTCATAACATAATTGAGTCTTGATACTTTAATTAGGAGATGGATAGTCACAAAAGCAGCAAATGAGGCATGTTACAGATAGCGCTGGAAACAGCTTTGAGCTTTTTCAGACTGAAAAGTTCCTAGTTTTTTCTTCTGACTGATTACAATTAAATTTCTCAGACACTGTTGCACTATGCCCTTGTCTCTGTTTCTTGGTCATAGATCCTTGCTCTCTCAACTATTCCTCAAATTTCGGGACATAATAATTAATTAGCCACAAAATATACAGACCAATGATGACAGCTGTCTAGCAGAAATAATTTTATATTACCGTATCTGTGGTGGCTGGTGATGAGTGGTGTCCCTCAAGGGTCAGTACTGGGACCAGTATTATTTAACATCTTTGTCAGAGACACGGACAGTGGGATAGAATGCACCCTCAGCAAGTTTACGGATTGCACCAAGCTTGGCAGTGCGGTCGACACCCTGGAGGGAAGGGATGCCATCCAGAGGGACCTGAACAGGCTCGAGATGTGGGCTCGTGCAAACCTCATGAAGTTCAGCCAAGCCAAGTGCAGGGTCCAGCACCTGGGATGTGGCAATCCCAGGCACAGATGGATGGTTGGAAAGCAGTCCTGAGGAGAAGGACTTGGAAGTGCCCATGGATGAGAAGCTCAACATGAGCCAGCAGTGTGCACTGGCAGCCAAGAAAGCCAACTGTATCCTGGGCTGCATCAAGAGAAGCATGACCAGCAGTTCCAGGGAGGTGATTCTCCCCCTCTACTCTGCGCTTCTCAGACCCCACCTGGAGTACTGTGTCCAGTTCTGGAGTCCTCAACATAGAAAGGACATAGACCTGTTGAAACAGGTCCAGTGGAGGACCACGAAGATGATCAGAGGGATGGAGCACCTCTCCTATGAAGACAGGATGAGAAAGCTGGGGCTGTTCAGCCTGGAGAAGAGAAGGCTGCGGGGAGACCTTCTAGCAGCCTTCCAGTGCCTGAAGGGAGCTACAGGAGAGCTGGAGAGGGACTCTTTGTCAAGAAGCACAGTGACAGGACAAGGGGTAATGGTTTTAAATTGGAAGAGGAGAGATTTAGATTAGATATTAGGAAGAAATTCTTTCCGGTGAGGGTAGTGAGGCACTGGAACAGGTTGTCCAGAGAAGCTGTGGATGCCCTATCCCTGGCAGTGTTTAAGGCCAAGCTGGCTGGGTTTCTGAGCAACCAGGTCTAGTGAGAGATGTCCCTGCCTCTCATTAGACATTTTTTAAAAAATGCTGAACTAAACAGTATCTTAAGAAAGCTTCTGGATAGTCTCACTTGGTCTGTCAAAAGGAGTAATAAAGTTTACTGAGCACTTTGGCAGATTATGATTATTTTTATGTGGGTTAAATGCTACTCCTGCTATACATAATCTTGTCGTGTTTGAATAACTGCAAGTGAAAAAGCCAGTTGTACTCAAGATACAATGTTTGCAAATCTTGGTAAACCATTTACACAATTTAAGCAGAAGTGGAAATCAACTCCGGCATTTTAGTGCCTTGCATGGTAATTTTTCTTTCTGAAGACAAATTATATTTTTGTAATTTCTCATATTCCAGAGTACAAGCAGCACATGAAATTTACTTTGTGTTATTATTTTGAGGCTTATTCCATTGCAGACATTAATAAAGGGCCAAAATAATGACACTGGTTTTAGAAGATGGCATTGCGTGTAGTCATGACAACAGAGAACTCAGTGTGTACTAGCCTCCCAGGTATTTACTGAATTTGTCGGATGATGTCAACATGCACTGAGTTATTTGCTGCCATCGCCACATTTTGTCAGTACCTAAGTTGGTTAGGTTAGTACTAACTCAGCTACAGCCCCGTGAGCAGCCAAAGTGTGCTAGAGTCAAAGCATCATCTCCTTCCAGGGCTCACAGCCTGCTGTGCTGACTGTCCTGTGCCCTCTGATGCTCAGGCAGAAAGCGATCTGCTTTGGATTTATTGCAGACAGATATAGTTTGGGCAGGAATGTCAGTCTAGAGGAAGAAAACAAGAACATTGCTCCCCAAAATCTGTGGGCACCACTGCACACCTCCGCCCCTGCCCCTAAAAGTACAGAAATGACACCAAATTAAATGCTTGGAGACAGTCAAATGAAATATGTCAATTCATTAAAAAAAAACTTCAAAAAGTCAAACAAAATATACTTCAAAAACTCAAACAATATGAAAGCAAGTGCATTGTTTTGATATTCCTAATGAAAAAGGTAAGAAAAAGCAGCCTTCTAAATTTTTTTAACTTACTTTTCATATGTACCTGATTGAATAGGAATGCATGCAAAAATGTTTCCACAAATGCTTTGTTCGTTTGTCCTTCGTGCAAAATTGTGGGGTTTTTTGGCATTTACCCCTTATGGTAAGACTAGTAACTAGTCTGTGAGTGACTCTTTCTGAGTCGTGTCCAACTACAATAGTCAAGAGGAGGGATAGGGAACAGTTTTACAAGTCAAGAGGATTGAACTTTTATGTTAACACTTAAAAACTTCCTGCACTCAAGTAGACTTCTACACGTGAATTCTGATAACTTGGCAAAAAGGAATGTTGGTCATCTGATACCAGAAATAAAGGTGGTTTTGCAGGGGCACTAGGCAGGACTCGTTACAACATTAACGATGTTGTCACATCTTCCATCTAAACACGAGGAAGTACTTCTTCACTGGAACAAGACGTTCACAGAGGTGGTAGAGTCTGTTTCTAGAGACTTTCAAAACCCGCCTGGACAAATTCCTGCGCAACCTGCTCTAGATGGATCTGCTTTGGCGTGGGGGTTGGATTAGATGGTCTCCAGAGGTCCCTTCCAACCCCATATCATTCTGTGATTCTGTGATCACTGAGTATGGATTTGAGGAAGATCTTAAGGTTAGCTATAGCTGCCAGTGTAAATAAAGATCAATGAGTAACCAGGCCAGGGATCTTCTATCACAAGAGATACATTGATAGAAAATTAAGAATAAGCTCCAAGTACTGCCCTTGCAACACTAAGGGGATACTAGCAGATTCTGAATTCCTTGCCCAGCCATATTTTCTGGTTTACATTTAGTATATAAGAAAATTACATCAATCATAGAAGTCCAGTTTCTTAATTGTTATGCCAAGTGTCCATTAGCAATATTACCAGGATCTACCAATAATATATATTTTTTAATTTTTCTGTCCCTGAAGCCTGCTGTGCAATTACCCAATGTAATTAAAGGCTGCAAATCAGAGGAAAGATGTTCTGAGTGCACATCATTTGATATGTCATATTGCCACTAATGTGTTATAGTGTTTCTCTTGTGGATTTTAAGTGATCTCCAGCAAATTTTCTACAGACCTATTAAGTATGGTAGCTTGTCTTAGACCCCTTAGTGAGTGCATTCCAGGTAAACTGGGCAGCACTCCATAATAATTCTCAAGCTCTGTCATCAGTGTCCACTAATAGTAGCTACGGGCACAGCAACGCACTTGGTGATATCCAAACATTCTCTCTGTATATATATATAACATGGAAATTAATAAGTACTGTGGTTTCTCAACCAGATGACTTTAAGTGTTTAAAAAAAAATTGAAAAATTATATTATGGACAAATTCTTTGCTTTAATCAATAGCAAATATACTAAAGGGTTGAAGAACTGCTGAAGTTAAAAAAAAAAAAAAAGAAAAAAAAAAGTCTGTGAAGTCTTAAGTTCACTGGTATTTTTAGAAATTTGTCAAACAATATGAAGAATTTCAAAAGTTTGATCCTTTGGAGCCCCCTCCATTCACACAAACTTGTAGCCCAGTTTTTCAGTTCACAGAAAACAACATTTTTCTACTCTGTTTTACTTGGCTGGAATTTCAATTGGAACTTCTCTTTCCCACAGTGTACTCTGAAATGACAGAGGGAGAGAGAGAGAAAGAGAGAGAGAGAGAGGGAGACATCAAGCATTTTCTTAATGGATGACAGAGTTAGCAGCAAAGGTCTGTGACTTACTAATTTTCGGTCAGCAACCTCTTCAGTAATGAATATGCTAATTCATCATTATGCTCTTCAAATTTGAAAATGCTTTTATAGTGTACCCTCAGGAAGTGTGCCTCAGCCAATTTGCTAGCCGTGCATTAAAGCAGGAGTAGGAACAACCTAACCTTTGCTGTAGGACATTCAGCCAGCCCCTGCAGAAGAGGACAGAGAGGCACCCCGTTCCGCAGCAATTCACAAAACCTATTTATCATCAGCTACATGGATTTCACAACAAAGCAGTAAAATATTCTAAATCTTCTCACTGACAGTTGGGAATACCTAATGAAAAAAGAAGGGTTTGGGGTTACTTGAATGTCATTCTGTGTGAAGCTGTGTCTGGTTTATAATATAAACTACTTGCATGAAAAGTAATGATGAATAAGAGTAGCAAGTTATAAGGCAGAGTGAAGGACCTCGTGTTACTTTACCTTCATTAGTCTTTTGGGGTCTGATGCCATGGGGTATATCTTCTAACAAAAATGCAAAACAGGAGGAAAACAACTTGCATATCTGGACAAGCTCCAAAAAACATGACTCAGATATATATATGTCTCAGGAAAGAAGGATTTGACTGAACAGTAGTCTTCACTCATAACTGTGAGGGGGAATTCAACCCCATAGTTTCCATTTTCTAGCATCACTCTGGATATCATGTCCTAGCACTGTAGCTGTAGCACTATTAAACAAATTAACTTACTTTATCTTTCTCATTATAAGTCTAAGTGGGCCTGGATCATCAGATAGTTATTAACTACAGGAAATGCCCTTTGACTTGATCATTGCTGCTTGAATCTATAATGCAGACAATTGATTATGCCTATACATCAGTACCAATTGTGGTTATGACCTTTTTAATTTACTTAGCAAGCAGTAATGTAAAATCTTGATGAGTGCTATAATCCACATGTCCCAAGCTGCTGTCAGCCATCCTGATAAGCATAACACTGTAGTTGACTGGAGAAGCAGCCAAGCTGATGCTTATGCATAAGATAGAAAGATAGAAAGGCAGTCCTGTGACAAGATATGTGCAGTACCCAGAGAAGCATTTCAGTGTGTGTTTATCTCTGAATACAAGAGCAACCTCGTTATTTCTGTGAGCTGACTCAGATGTTTAATATCAAGTATATGCTGAACAAGTTGGCAGAACTGAAACCGTAATGCTCCGCTCTTTGCAAGGCAGAGCCCAAAGGGCCTTTCATCTCAAAAAACAATGATTACTGATCATACTGCAGGGTCAGCCACTCATTACTTTTACATGCTCAGTATCAGTCAGCTGCATAAAATATATCAAAAAGCAACATTGTGTTGAGATTATTTAAGAATTTGTTGAAACAGACTAGGCAGAAATACTAAAAAGTTCAGGCCAAATTGTACCATTATAAGTATACATACAGCTTCCAATGACTTCATATCTGCTGACTGCAGGGTAGCCACATGCTTCGGTCTGAGGGCAGAATTTGGCTCTATGACAACTTAAAAACAGAAAGAAGCCTTTCAAACCAGTTGGTGGATAAATACTTTAAACCAAAGGCCTTTGTATTTCAACCAAAATGAATCATGACAATCTCTGTTTAGACAATACTTTTTAAAATCAGGTCAGCCTTAGGAAAACCACAAAATCATATATTTGTATTAAAATACTTTTTAATCTTTTTTCAAATGGGAAGAATTCTAAACATCCATGACCCACTTAGCTATTTCCAACTAGAAAGGAATTATATTTATAGTGCAGTTTACTAATTCGCCTTTTCATTCTGATAGAAGAAAGCCTGTTAATGCAATTAAGATACTATAGCAACCCTTTTAGTGTATTATATATAAAACATATACAGATGGGATGAACTCACTTAGATCTGATTATAAATTACATTATGTACCCTCATTAGTACGATTATGTGCAAACTAATAACTAAAGAGGGCAATCGGACCACAGGGTTGACCGATGGCTGATCAACTTCCACAGTTTTAAATGTTGCCAAACTCTTTGGAGTGATTCCAGCTAACCTCTTCCCAAATAGTTCAGTTGACAGCGTGCACCAGGGAATGTTCCCAGTGAGCAGTCTGCACGTGTTCACCTTCTGAGGGTGAGAGAGTTTGGATGCATGGACATGAGTACGTATGTCTCAAGGCCAGAGAGAACTCCATGGCACATTAAAAATCACAGAAACTCAGAATCATTTCCATTTGAAGGGGCCCCTGGCCTAGCTCCCTGCTCATAGTAGGGCTGGCTTCAGTGAGATCATTGATCAAGCCCCTGTTCACTTGAGTTTTCAATATCTCCAAAGATGGAGACTCTGCAACATCTCTGGAACACCTGCTGCAGTATTTGACCACCTTCACTGTGAAGATATTTTTCCTCTCAGTAGTCAGAATTTCCCTTGTGTCTGTTATCTCACCTCCTTTTCCTTTGCACACTGTGAAGATTCTGGCTCCATCATCTTTACAGCCTTCCATGAAATAGTAAAGATACTAATGAGACCCTCCTGAGTCTCTTTTTCTCCAGACTGAACAAATGTGGGTCTTCAGCTGTTCTTTATGCAATATCTGCTCCAGCCTGCCAAACATTCTAGAGGCTTGCCATTAGGCTCACTCTAGTTTGTCAGTGTCTTTGGGAGCACAAAAATTGAAGGGGACACTGCAGCATAAAAATTTAACCCCCAGCTCAGTGCCATATGTTAACTTCCTGAGCATGCTTTCTACCCTTTTTAGTGAGCAAAGGTTAATGGTCCCCATGAGATATTGCCTTGGCAGTTTCTCTGCAGCATCCTCAATCTGGACCTGTGACAAGCAACAGACTTCTTGAGATTCCTAGTGTAGGGATAAATTGACCCTTACCTAACGAGTAACATGTATTCAAGATTATGGTCTATATGAATTGCACCTACAAAACCTGGTTTAGGATATCCCAGCTGTTTTAAATAGGGTCATGATATCACTATACTGGAAACTAGGAGCATTATAGCAAGATTCCCATTCAAGATAATACAACTATCATTTTAATGCACAAATCCTGCAATGAAAAGCAGTATGTACTAATCCAAGCAGAAATCTTCACTAATTTGGTTTTATTACTCCCTGTATTCAGGCTCCTCTATTTATACATAAAGCTGGCAATTCTACGTTGTACTGCAAGGTGCAATATAGACATAGTCTTCAACTGAGCCAAGTGTATTCACTCTGATTAGAACCTGAAGAGGTTCCTTCTCCTACCAGACGGCATAGTTTTGGCTCATGACACAGAAATGAACTCATAGCTAGTCTTTCATGCATAAAAGAAATGTACGTTACTTCCATTTTGAAGCCTGTTTGCTATCTGCTTTTTCAGTGCAGATAGTACTTCTGACAGCCCACTTTATAATTAATCCTGACATCTTTGATGGTCTGTTTCTACATGAAGAAACGGTGTTTTCTTGCTATACTGGCATTTCACATCCGACAGAGTTCAGAACAAAGGTGGTTCTGCTGTGTTGCTTGAATGCTAAGCTTAGAGTAAGGGATGACAAGGTGAATGCAAGCCTTTGATTAGGTGGATCCATTTTTAAGACATGATTGATATATAAAATCTGCATCAGATTCTTACCAAAAAAGTCCTGTCCAGTTAAAATCCACATTAAAAGGAAAAGGCTGTACTGCTATTGATAAGTGAACTTTATGTGCTACATATCACCAGTGTTTACTCTCTTATAACCAGTACAAGGCTGGTTATTAGAATTTTTCTACTTTACCGATATCTGGAGCATGTAATTTTGTTTCAAACTGGCAAAAATCAATCTTAGGATCTTTACTACAGGTGAAGTTTTAAATACCTGAAACTTGGACCCTGGAGAAGAGAAGGCTCCAGGGAGCCCTGATAGCAGTCTTCCAGGGAGCTACAGGAGAGCTGGAGAGGGACCCTTTGTCAAGAAGTGCAGTGACAGGACAAGGGATAATGGTTTTAAATCAGAAGAGGGGAGATTTAGATTAGATATTAGGAAGAAATTCTTTACTGTGAGGGTGGTGAGGCACTGGAACGGGTTGCCCAGAGAAGCTGTGGCTGCCCCGTCCTTGGGATTGTTCAAGGCCAGGCTGGATGGGACTTTGAGCAACCTGCTCTAGTGCAGGGTGTCCCTGCCCATGGCAGGGGGGTTGGAACTCAATGATCTTTAAGATCCTTTTCCAACTCTAACTATTCTATGATTCGATGATTCTATATTGTCTGTCTCATAACCAATATATCTCACTAAATTATTTTATAATTCTTTTCCCGCAGCTTTTCTGCAGTATTCATAGGTGCTTGGTACGTGATGGAGGCTTAACTGTATTCCTTTGAAGCCACACTTATTTATTGACTTTGTATTGCAATCACCTAAAGTAGGTGTTTGGAATTTAGCTTTAACTATAATTACAGTTCATTTAAATGACATTGAAGTAAAGCCTATCATCATGTAGTTAGCACGATCAGCTTTATTACAGAAACTTAGTGCCTTTATTAGAGTTAGGAAATCTAATAGCTTATATGAAATGTATTATGTTCCTAAATAGTATTAAAGATCATCCTCCAGCTATATTACTTTTTAGTGCAAAAATTTGCACATGTACAAAATGCCAAATGGATCTATGTACATCAACTGAGTCATACTGTGGACATCAGCACTGTAACTATATGGATCACTGAAACAATATGTTGTCACTGCAACAGATACTTCCAGTGATATTTACAGAATAATGATTTGAATGCATAGTAGCATAAAGAGTGTCCTCCTGCCGCATCCAAGAAGGGATACAAAAGCCCAGCTTTAATATGATGAAGGCGGGAAGCTATGATGGAGCTGTTTTCCACTCTCATTACAATAATTGTCATTCATAACATGCCATTTTTCATTCCTGTCACAAAATTTGCCAGAAGGAAGGTATTTTCTGTTTAAAATTAAGATACCCAGAACCTCCCACTTTCTCTAATGTTTGTGTGACATGTAGTCAGCATTTCAGAAAGCCTACTGCAATGCTTCTCATATTTTCTAAAGACTGCAGAAGGGTGAAGCAACATCTTATTATTCAGTTCTGCTGAGCTGATTTACTCTGCTTTCTGGTATGGGCTGAAAAGAAACCTTTCTGAGAGATACATAATATTCTAGCCATTTAAAATTAGGTGTTTTAAAATATTTATACAAAACCTATATATAGGTATATAATTCATGATATGGTATAACATTTCTAAGCACTTTAAAAAACAAAACAAAACATTTGGAAACAAACTTATATATATTTTTCTTAAGTGTGAAGGGCTAGAAACCTTAATTACATTTAGCAGATATCATATTAAAAAAAAAAAAAAAAAGATTTTTGAAAGATTGTATTCACAATGCTTTTGATCACCTTATGCATTGATAGTAACCCTGTCACACCTTATCTTCCAGGTGGTTTCTGAGAATTAGTACAGTAAAGGATTTTGCATGGCAAAAAGTACTGCAGAACACCAAAGACAGGAAAAGAAATAAAAACTCAAAAAGGTACCAAGAGAAACAGAGAGAACAAAAGAGAAAGACAGAGCCAGCTCAAAACCATCTCATAATACATTAATTTCATCTGCCAGTGGTAGGAAATAACTAGAAATAAGAATTTAAGGTGCTCAATAAAGGAAAGCAGTACCTAAAAGGCTTATTCCAGTGTAGTACAATCCAGAAATTCACCCTAGTCTTTCTCTTACACTGTAAACTTTTGCCCACTAAATAAACTCCTCAATGTATTTTGCACAATAAATCTGTGTGCTTAATTTTAAATGGCATGGAGAATTATTTCAAAAGCAGATATTTCTTGAGTGGAGATTTCATAGCAATTTGCTGAAATTTCATGGAATCTTTCCCCTAGCTCTGTGAACCCTGATGGAAGTCAGAAGGCAAAAAATAGCGGTTTTCTTCATAAATTCTTCTATTTCAGTTTTTACTGTATGTTTACTGTTCTTCAATTTCTACCCTTCCTTACTCTCTGCTATGCAGCTTTATTCAACAAGGCTCTACTTGTACATATATTATACTTTATTACAACAATTGCTTCCTTTAATTATGGCAAATGGTTTTTGCAACATCTTCTGAATCTGTACTAAGCTGCCAAACCTTCGTGTGTTTATCCATAGCAGGAAAGCATGGACATTCTTGACAGGTTTTCAGACTGAAGCAAACATTACCAAAATAAACAAACTGCAACGTGTTCACAATTAATTAGTTTGACCAGGGCACTTTTGTTTGTCATGAACAGAAATTTGAATGAATACAAAGAAAAATAATTTAATTATAAATATACTTGCAGTTGAATATAATGGTGCCATCAATTTTTTAGCAGACTCCACATTAAAGTCCACGGGGAATCTGTTAAAATATTGATAGCAGGATATGGCCCATTATGAGGACACATGATGTGTTCTATTTTAAACAGAAAATTAATAAAGATTTGTTTGAGGAGGATGTAAGAAGAATAAACTGTGAGGTTTATTTCAATATGTTACCGGAACTATAAAGAATTCTAACCTATTGCCTTTCACTCTTTCTTTTTGCCTTGCAACATGCATGTTATTCATAGAAAGAAGAAGAAAAATAGGAACAGTGTGAACCAAAATATTTATATTATGTAATATATATATAAATATATATATATATAAAAATTTATCCCTCTCATATAATAAAAACTAGAGTCCCCAGAAGGACCAGAATACTCAAGGAAGTGGATTTTTTTCCTTTCTTTTCTGCTTTTTTCTCATCCAGGTTTACCAGAATGGCAAAAGATGTTTCCATTGTTCTAAGGGAAGGAAATATAAGCTTCCATTTTTAACTTAAAGTTCTTGAAGGCTTACAGAATGCATGACACAGGCACTAATACAGCATTTCATATCTTTTGTCTTTTTTCTTCTTCCTTTGAAATAATTGAGGTATCTTTTATAAATGTTTTCTAGGTAATACTTTCGAAAGCTCAAAAAGGGAGAAGAATGTAACACTGGTAGCAACTTAGTCTTTGGCATTTTCTCATTTTACATTTTGTTCTCACCCAAAATAGGTATTCCTTCCCCTAATTTATTTCCTCTACTGGGCAAGGGGAGAGAGGCACACGTGTAATGAGGAAGCAGAGGGTAATACAGCCTGCCAAGCCAGCATAGTTCTTAGGACCCAACAGTTCACACTGACAATTTCTGTCTGTTTGCCCATCTTTGGTCGGCTTTAAAAGCCTATTTTGGAAACAAGGGGAATTTATCACCTTCTAGGCAGGGATTTTGAAAACTGATAATCATATCCTTGATCTTCAGGTTTCACTGTTTAAGTAAAGTGGAAGCTTATGTAACTTACTGTTTCTTTTTTAAGCTAGCACAATATATGAAGCTGTGTGAAGACAGATAGCTGACAATGACAAGCTTTTGGCTGAAGCTAGCTTTTGGTTTTCCCTGCTGGCAGGGCTTGGGTAGTCTCAGAGCAGCAGTCAGGGTTTCATAGCTCCCCTTGACCCCCAGATGGGATAGAAATCTGGTGTGTGTGTGTCACAGCTGCCAAGTCTGATTTGAAGCTGAGAACACTTTACATTGGGTCCACTATGCAGGGGCAATTAGAATTGATACGTCTTGGAAATACATGTGACACCTGTACAAATGCCAAATCACCTCATAAAATTGGTGCGATTACACTAAATAATCATTTAAATAATCAGATTTGACTGAGCCATCAAATAAAGTGGGAATGCATATTCCTGAATGCTCAGTATCTAAAGTTATCTCGGCTTCTTGAGTTTCCCTTTGCTCCATCTTTTGGAGCTGGAGTCTAGTTGGTATGCAGTGTTTTGATCCTGGTCCACTAACAGGAGCAAGGCCAGGGTTACAACCATGAACCCATTCAAACATGGCAAATGAATAGGCTTCAGCTGACTGAAACTTTGTGCAGAACTGAAACAGCAATCTCAAACATTGCCATCAAGTGGGGCCAATTCATGCCAATGGAGTTATACAAGCACCTGGTTCTGGCAGGGTGTCCCTTCATTTTACACAACAGAGTCAGAAGTGAGGCATTAGACCGTCAGGGTTTTTCTCCATCAGCTGCATCACAGGGTGCAGTTTTCTACATCTATACATCTGCGCCTCTTTTACTATTTTTTTTTCTTTAGTCTTGATATAATTACTTTGTCCTTGTTTCTATTGGAAGACACTTAAATGGAAGATCTAAAGGCCTCTTGAATACCGAAACACAGAAGACCAACCTTTTTGTGAGAGAGAAAGTTATATCTGGTCTGGTACAGCCACAGAGGGATAGGGAAAATATCTTTTTTCATCTATCTGAGCTCCTGTGCCTGTATCTAAAATGTGGGTAGAAACTATACAATCTCCCTCGATAATATGGTTGATTGTCCTCACTGTGAAACTGTTCCATTGTCATGGTTCTGAATATGAAGGTGGTCTCTCATAAGAGGAAAGTGTTAGCAGGTTGAATATTCTTCATGAAGTATCATGGCTTCAGAAAATGTGCATAATAACACATCTTGGACTTAAAGAGATGATATAAAGACTGTATTTCTCCATAGATTTTCTATACACAATTTTACCATAAAATTGAATATATTCTAATTTGCCGGTGGGCAAAAAGATATGCACTATGAATTTTAGCTACGATGGAAATAATTTGGTTTCTGAAGTGTCCTTCTTTGATTGGAGAGGTGTATAGCTATGATCACATTATTTGTTACAAATACATCTTGAAGCTCTGTATTAAGCAACATGACAGGGTTATTCCTTCAGTGTTGGGTCATGTTTGGTGGCGGGACAGCATGAACTGGCAATTTTATGACCTTCAGCCCCGAGATAGAGAAGAACAGATAAAGACTAGCAGAAAGAGAAAGTGTAAATATCGGAAATCATTGCCTTCAACGCTTAATAAGTTCTATGTGAACTATAGACTAGTGTTCCTATACTCATCAGCATTTCTACAATCTTCAAACTGCAAATTAATTAATGTAACAATAAATCAGTAAAAAGAAAAAGGATATAATGAAGTTTTGATTGCTCAAATTTAATTGTTTGCACAAGTTTGCATAAAGGGATCATATCAACAGATGAAATGATTAATTTTCAAATTTGCTTTATAGCAACGCTAATTTCACTAGCATTTGCAGATCGTTTTTTCTTAAACAACAATTAAGGCACAAGGGCAAAAAGAGTACTTTGAATATGTACACGTATGTACTGTCTAAAAGATGAATGCCAAGGGTTTGCTGTGCAATTAGTGTCCCACTTGTTGGGTCTTAGAGACAAAGGCAAACTATTAAAGCTCGCTACATAAGACTGACAGTTACTTTCTCTTTTAGCACCCAGTCAAGATTTTTTATTAGAATTGCCTTAGCAGGGAAAACAGTGTTCTGCTGAAGTGAAATTAGAAACAAAATTAAAAATTTTAATTGTTAAAAGAGCAAAGGGAGAGAAAAAAAATCAAGCTGTTGTTTAACAAATAATCTTGTTTTAAGCAAAGCATATAATAAGAGAGCTGTGGTGATCATAACTGGGTGTTTATGATCACAGACACAGAAAAGCCCCAACAATTACAGTCTTGTTTTTTCCAACAACTTTAATTCCTGCCAGCAGCAGAAATATGCAGAAATCCAATACTGGCTTTGGTTGGATGCTAACTATTTAGGGTACATTATAATGAGGTATAGAGGTTCCCAAATTGCAACTCTGGAGGCATTCTTTCCCTTTCAGGAGAAAGGAAACAGCCCGTGAGCCTCACCCCCACAGAACTGGCTGCGTGAGTAACAGGGCATTACAAGTCACTCTTGTTTACAAGAGCAGGCTCAGAGATCACGGGTCTCTGAAAGTCTATGCTTCTCATTTCAGTTATTAAAATTTCTAAAACAGAAAAATAATGAGTGAATCTTTCATGTGTAGTATTCATCTATCCCTGGAGTAGCACTACTGAAGTCAGTGAAGAATGGTATTCAGTAGAAATAAAATAGTGAGAGCAGATACTGATTTTTCATCTCACCTTACATCTTTGCCTTATCTGCATATGTCATGACTGGCCTTGACCGTAACCTTTCTGTACTGTGAAGAGGGTTTTGTACTCAATTTCTTTTTCTCTTTTGGATATAACGATAATGGCAGGTGATCATGGAGCTACTCCATAAGCAGACACCCTTTTTATCTGCCAGAAATATTATGTTTTCCTAAAACACAGGTAGAAGTAAGAAATGACATGTTATATACACTGACAACACAAATGAATGGAGTCAAACAGTTCTTGTCACTTTAAGTACAAAATCCAATTACCTGATGTGAGGTCAGAAAAATGGATGCAAAGACCTAAAACTACAGAAATGGAACAATTATTTTTGTTGTGTTGGGTCTTTTTCTTAGCAAAAGTCCATGAGAACATCATTGGAAAGATTATTAATCCATACCAAATACATATCACGAGACAAAGTAAATAAGTGTCTTAAGATTATCCAGCTCTCAGAGTATGATGCAGTACCTACAGACGAGGTCTTGCGAGACAGTGATGGCAATTTGGTATATACTGAATGATGAACTGTGCTCAAATTTCCCCTCTGTTAAGAGAAGTGGTAGGACAGCAGATAAACATTTCTGAGCTGGAGCTTTATACTCTTTCATGGTCTAAGGCCGATCAGCCAAGATTAGCATTTTGTTGTGATATAAATCAGTCTGTAATATAGCTGTAAATATCCACACATACACTCCACACTGGGAATATCAAAGCACTTCATGTATACAATCTATTTAACAAAATACTGAGAAATGTAAGGATAAGTATGTCAAATATGGTTCAAGTAATTATCACTTCATATGATAAACTCAAGGGCTTATATACATGCAGGACTGTGGAAGTAAAATTATCTCCTTTGAGATAACAAATAAATTCATTGTTCTGATATCATCCAGGGACAGGAAAGTTAAATAGCTTTAGTTGGTGCCTTTCAACCCCTTATATAAAGCAAGCTACATTCAATCCTGTGAAATATTCCTTTATGTAGAAAAAAAGATCACTCATTATGAACATTACTATGTGCATATTCATGCTCATCCGTAAAAGAAATGTAAACATTGCTCCAAGTCTATGCATATGTGAGTAGGACACAGTGAATCATCATTTGGAACACAGAAATAAAATGGAAATAATTGCTTCATTTCGAACCTGTGATACAATATACTGTATGGTGGTGCAATACAACACAGTGCCATCATTATATCCTACTTCTTTTGAGGAAACAATGGAGAAGAGCAATAGAATCGTAGTTTCATAGAATCATAGAATGGTTAGAGTTGGAAGGGACCTTAAAGATCTTGTTCAAACCCCCCTGCCACAGGCAGGGACACCTCCAACTAGAGCAGGTTGCTCAAACCCCATCCAGCCTGGCCTTGAACACTTCCAGGGATGGGGCATCCACAACTTCTCTGAGCAAACTGTTCCTGTGCTTCATCACTTTCACAGTAAAGATTTTTTTTCCTAATGTTTAATATAAATCTATCCTCTTTCAGGTTAGAAGTTACCCTTCATCCTATCAATACATTCCCTGATAAGAGTCCCTCCCCATCTCTCCTGTAGGTCCTCTTCAGGTACTGGAAAGCACTTATAATGTCTCCCTGGAACCTTCTCTTTTCCAGACTGAACAATCCCAACTCTCTTAGCCTGTCTTCACGGGAGAGCAAAATAAAACGATGCATTGGGTGAACTTCTTTCACCCAAATAAAACAATGAGGTGATCGCGGCAAGAAAGGATTAGTCAGTGTCTCCTACACTTACAGCTTACTTCTTGCACAATCTACCACAAAGATTCCTCTAATCATGACAGTAAGAAATACCTTCTTCCAGACTAAAGGTAGACTTCCATCTGAATACAAGCAAATACTGCCAAAAATATCCCCTAGCCCCATGTAGGCAGATCACAAGATTTTTCACAGACTTGAATTCCACAATTATAGCCTCGGAACTGTTGGGGCCCCATAGAGTGCTTGCTGCTGGTTTGCAGAAATTCAGCTGACTTAATGACTTTGCCCACTCCTTTTTTTCTAGTGGCTGAGTTGTATTACAAGACATCTGGAAATACACAGAATGCTTTCCTAAAGCTGATCTACTATGGAAACAACTCCTATTGTTGTCACAAAAACCTGAAGCAGGTGCAGATCAGAATAAAGGCATCTGTACAAATGTAGGTTGGTGGAGTAGCACATGCAACTTATCAGGCAAGGTCTGGTTTAAACAACTCATCCATATGAAAGACCAATAAGGAGGTACATCTGGTAACTTTTCCTCTGGCAGGCAGAAGCCTTGAGAGGTCCAAGGCAAGGGAGGGCAGGAGAGGAAGAGACCAGCCACGAATGAGGCAGTCACAGTCAGGTGATCCAATCTGCTGGTTTTTAAAAAGGTAAGATTTGTCCCAGATACACAACTGCACTTCCTAAACTTTTATGAGGCTACGGAGTTTATTTCCCTAATTATGTTTAAAAAGTACTTTGCCCATGTGCTATTCCCTTGGGAGGTTACAGATGGAGCTTTTCCAATGAACAAGAAGTTCAGTGGCCATAAAAATGTATTAAGCAGCCATTCATGGATTCATGGAATCATCAGAGCTGGAAGTGACCTCTTGTGATCATCTAGTCCAAGTTCCCTGCTAAAGCAGGATCGCCCACAGCACATTACTCAGGACAGCATCCAGGCAGATCTTGAAGACCTGCAGAGAAAGGGACTCCACAACCTCCCTGGACAGCCTGTTCCAGGGTTCTGTCACCCTCACCACAAAGAAGTTTTTCCTCATATTCAAATGGAACTTCCTGTGTTCCAGCTTGTGCCCATTGGCCCTCATCCTGCCACTGGGAACCACTGAAAAGAGTCTGGCTCTATCCTCCTTCAACTCGCCCTTTAGATACTTGTATGCATTAATAAGGTCTCCCTTCGGCCTTCTCTTCTTCAGGCTAGAGAGTCCCAGCTCTCTCAGCCTTTCCTCATAAGGGTGATGCTCTAATCCCTTAATCCACTTTGTTGCCCTATACCGGACTCTCTCCAGCAGTTCCCTGTCTCTCTTGAACTGGGGAGCCCAGAACTGGATGCAGTATTCCAGTTGTGGCCTCACCAGTGCAGAGTAGAGCAGGAGAATGACCTCCCTCGACCTACTGACAACACTCTTCCCTATGCAGCCCAGGATTCCATTGGCCCTCTTGGCGACAAGGGCACATTGCTGCCTCATGGATAGTTTACTATCTACCGGGATCCTTCTCCTCAGAAACGCTTTCCAGCAGGTTCACCCCTAACTTATATTGCTGCCCGGAATTCTTCCTCCCCAGGTGCAGGACCCTATACTTATCCTTGTTGAAACTCATTAGGTTCTCCTCTGCCCAGCTCTCTGGCCTGTCCAGGTCACTCTGGATGGCAGCACAGCCCTCTGGAGTGTCAGCCAGTCCTCCCAGTTTTGTCTGATAAGTGACCTTGCTGAGGATACACTCTGTCTCCTTGTCCAGGACATTGATGAATATGGTTGAGTAATTGTTCATAACCATATCAGAAGATGTCTATCTATGTATTTAACTACACTAGGAAGTAAAAAATATGACAAATCCCCTCTACGCACTGTACTTATGTTTAAACTGTATTTGATTTCTTCCTTCTGTGAAATTTTATACACGGTTTTTACTGGTGATATTTCACAGTCAATAGAGAGATCAAAGAGTTGAACTAAAAATATTCAGAATGAAGTCTTATCTTCCCTCCCTTTCACACTTCCAATTTTCTGTCAGTTCTGTTTAGTTTCTACTTCTTCTGCTTCGAGTAAATCTGTGTCCTTTTAAATTCAGCCAAGCTTTGACATTCAGACTGTATTTCTCTCTGGTATACCACTGATAATAAAGATTCTTTGGATCAAAAATTTCTGTTACATAGAGAAATATAAGCCATGATTCACATGTTAAATAATCAGTAAATTCTATAAAACCTAGTATTCTTTTATAAGTAAGGCACACAGTTTCTTAGATTTCAGAGGATAGCAGACATGCTCTCTAAACAACATTTATTGTTAAACCTTTACAGTGTTTTGTTGTTTAATTGTTTTTCTTTTAACCTGAAATTATGGAGTCAAAGGTTACATTTAAATCTCACTTTTTATTTGAAAACCAGAAGGGGATAGGAGTAATTTAAGAAAATTTAACATGTTATTTAAAATATTTTTCTTGTTAAGCTAATACAGTAATAATCTGAAATTCAAAGCCCTTCTGTTGATGCATGGTATACTAAGAGATAATATGTTTAATGGCTATAACAATAAACTCTTTTAATTCTCTAGGAGCTGCAATGAAGAGCCAAAATTTGCACTTTATAGCAATCTTGTTAGGTGAAAGACACTCGTGTTGATCTCCTTCACTGGCAAACTCTTCAAAGACTACATTAAATTCCATGTTTGTGAATAGACTTACTAATGTCAGAGGCTAGATCTTTGGGGTCAAAAGTCATAAAATAGCTTGACACTCAAGAAAGATCCCTTTAAAAAGTTACAGAGTGTTCCTCCCAGGTATGTGCTGTATTCATCTCTCTGTGTCTTTTGTTAACGTTCATAAAAGAGCTTGCCTCACTCTGTTAAACTGAATATTTTGCGCAATGCTCTACTAAATACAGATGTGAACGACGGGTACAAAAGAGTACTGCCATCCTAGATACTAAAGAAAAAAATAATTTTTTTGCTCATGACTAAAAGTCTTTATCTCTCTTTCAATAGATTCCTTTTGAAATTGCATAATAAGCTTTCAAACAGGTCCCATCAATGTTTCAATTCAATTAGTATATTAAATTGTCTATCTCACAAAGTAATGTATTTCCCATAGAAGAGGATAATTACATCTTTAAATGTACTTTTCTGCTCGATTTGTTTTCTTTTAACTAGAAAATATAATCCGATCTCAACCATATAATCTATTCCAACAGTGCATGGAAAAATATATTCACTGAACCAAACCCAAAGTTAATAAACTAATTAATCACACCAAGACTCAGGTCTTCAGACAAGAGGCATGGAAGCTGCATGTGAACAGAGTAAGCCTGAAAGGTTTGTTCATGCTGACCTCATCTGACTTCTGGACTGAAATATGGTTTTGTACAGTTTTCCAAATATCTGTAGAAATTGATATATTCCCAGCAAAAGATGCTATATCCCTTTGAAAAATCACATTTTATGTTATCCCCTCTCTGCTTGGATACCTGCTGAAAGTATATGATTTATATTACAATATATGACATATTTTATATATTTCAATTATACATTTTTGACAGGGTTATTTGCATTTATTTAGTCCTTCCACTGGCTACAGTGAACTGGTTGAAGTTCTGCCCTTACCTTGATCCTGTCAAGAAATTAATACGTCAAAACAGTATCCTTTTGAGTTTCTGCTGGGTTTGATTCAAGGCGTGGATAAAACAGACTAACTGATTTAAAACATACATTGAAAAAAAAATAATAGAACATAGATACAAATATTGCATTTCTAGAATTATAGAATCATAGAATCATTCATATTGGAACAGACCCTTAAGATCACTGAGTCACACATCCAGTAGCAATCACTGCAAAAACAGTGATGGCAATCTATCTTATTTAATATTTAAAATAGAACAGGATAGCATAGACAACTGTAGCTATGGAGTAAATCTGCACAGAAAGGGATGAACAGTTTTTTTTTCATTTGTGGTAACTGGCTGGTTGCTTCATTTTTTATTTGTTTGTGTAGTCTCCCTTACAATACAGGTTAATGATTTTAAAATATTTCTCAAACATATAGCTATCCTTTTATCCTTCCTCTCCTTCAGGGGCCCTCTAGATATTTTCCAAAACTAGGAAAAAGGCGACCAGGGAAAATATTTTAAGTGTATTTGGATTTATTGATTTTGTTGTTTACCTTAAAATTATTTAGTTCTTTCTGAATTTACCATAACAAGTAATCAAACAAGTAGCAAGGAATTTCACAATATAAACCTGATACTCAGTGTCCTCCTTCTCTAACTGATATTCCACAAGTATAGCAAAAACTACGACATAAAACACAGCATGCTTGTTGTATCTTACTGCATTTCTGCACATCAGTTTGGAAGCTATTATTGACAGCAATCCTTCACACACATATCCTGCTCTCTATAGCCACAGACAGTCCACAGTTATGAACAAGCATTCCCCAGACACAGTTTATACGTTGTCGTTATTCTGAATATGGCATTCTGTACTGTTCATGAGCTATCACTTTTAATATCGACAAAATGCCCTGAATAATAAAGTAACCTGAATGTTAATAATAGAACTGGCAGTTTAATGGAAACCAACAGTTTAATGGAAACATAGGAGATTGGATTTTTATTTTTTTTTTCCCAATTAGCCTTTTCCAGAATAATGCTGTTTAAAAAATAACAGATCTTTTGTATTTTTATTGGAAGACAACACACCGTTCCATACAGTTTAGGCCACGGATACAGACTTTTTCACTGGAATGTTTCAAGTGCTCACTTCTTCCAGGAGTCATAGAATAATTAAGTCCATGAGTCATAGGAAAATTAAGAACATAGTTGTAGGGCTTTTTCTCCCCATGGATGTTAAGATTCACAACTAGAATGTAGCGAGTTGCATATATTTTTCTGTTATTTTTTCCAGTCATCAAACATCTCTTGCACCTTTATCTCACATTCACCCACCTGTGACTGTTTTATTTCAAATATGCTCATAAGTGAATACCACCTGCTATTACTCTGTATGCGAATAAGTCAATGTCACGCTTGGATCCGAGGCAGGAAGTCCATTTGGATACTTCGAGATTCCTGCTGAAGTGAATTAGTCATTTCAGCTGTTGCTTTACAGACCCACACCCTCACAGAGAGGTAGATACAAAACTGCACACCACAGTTTAGTCTAGTCATCTATTTCAGAAGTTTCCCACATATGGATTTCGACAACAGAGCACCATCACCTGTGATTCTGGCACTGTTAGAGAGAGATTAAAAAGAGACTGTTTTGCCTCAGAAATGACAAATCCACCTGTGGGACAGCAGCAGTTTGTATGTTGAGGTGATATAATTTATAACTGAAATAGAATTAAAGAAGATGGAGGAGACATGATCCCTACTTATAATGTCTTATGCACATGAATTGTCTCATCCTCAGATCTCTTTATTGTTGTGAACTCTGTGACAACACTAAGATTAAAAGAAAGGTAGCAATGCAATAACATCTCATTTTTGACAATTCTAAAACCGTGGCTAGTAAGAAAAGAGATAGCATGATAGTAAAATTTCTATTTTTCACCTCATTCCTGAAAACATGAAGCAGAAAATTATTTATTTATTTATTTTTAACCCATGAACATTTCTAAACAGATCTAAATAGTCCATTCTCTATGGACTGGGCCAGAAACTTGAGCGACTGTCTGTGCAGGTGAGTAAAGGAACAAGAAGAACTGGCTACTGGAAGTGTACACTTTGAACAGGAAAAGCAGATTTTTCCAGGCTTTTTCAGGATTGGAAATATGCTATTTAAATGATAATCTGATTCTAAATGTGTTTCTACCACAAACAAGTAGGTGTTGTCAAGCAGGCTGGTTTGCAAGGTTACCTAGCTCAATGTTGTACTAACTAGGAAAACTCACATAGTAGCTACAAAGAGTTTTAAAACACAAGCAAATGATATAAAATAAGCATGGAATAACTGGTGGGGGAGAAATGGATGAAGATTCTCAACCTACTCTACAATATTTTTAGGTTTAGCTATTTTAGTATACAATCAAAAACCATCACCATAGAAATCTCTTTTCCAACAGCACCAGCTCCTAAGAGTGATCTGAGTGTCAGGTGTGGCCATTCTGCCACACAAGTAAATTTTGTGCTCAAAGTCAGTATGGACCAACTCTAAAAATAACTCCAGTATGGCAGTGATGACCCTTCCACTGATCTTTGATTCCTACAATTTTGTAATAGGGTGGTTAATATTGAGTATAATTTCAAGCAGCCTTTAGGCTCTGTATGTCGACTTTCAGGAAGTTACAGCGTTTTGTGCTTTTAAAATTACTATTGCACTGTGATAAAAAAAATTTGCACTTATCAAGGAATTACTTGCTTGTAGTTGAGGAGACATCAGGAGCCAGGGGGGGAAATTATAGATTTGTAAAACCAGTGCTTCCCATTTGGAAAAGTTAGCATCCAGTTGATTGTATGCTGCCTGCCCATAAATCCTCTCACATGCTTTCACCAGCCCACTCTTTAACAGAATTATAACTGTTTTAGAAAGCACATAATGATTTTCTTTTTTGGGAAAATGTCATTCAAGACAACTGCACTTGTACATTTGAATAAAATGAAATTTTTACAGTTTAATTACATTTGAAGCTAAATTGCACATTAAAAACTGGAAAACTAAAAAATAAATCACTGCCAAGGCCAAGCTGCCATTCCTATCAGCATGCATTCAAATAGATGAACCACCACCTCCACAACCTCTGAAGTGATTCTTCATTCTAAAGTTTACTAAATCAAGCATTTTTCTTAGAAAGGATGGCAGGTAAAAAATCTTTTTGAATCTTTTCTCCCTGTTCCTGAAAGATTTTTCCATATTTGGATATTTTCTGGAAAGGTCTATTAATAGGTTTTTCAGCTAAAAAAATCAAACTTAAGTAGACTAGGACAGCCCAGGATCATAAAATTGTCTTAAACAGCGTCAACAATTTTTTTTTTTGCCTTGACTTTTGATTGTGTGTTTTGTGGTATGTGTTTGTGTTTTTCCTAATCAGGAAAGATAACAAAGGTTAGAAACTGCTGAGGTTAGAAACCCATGCATAAAGAGACAAGGTTTCGCATATCACCTACATATGATACTAATTAAGGTACAATGATATTCATAGACTGCCTTGCTAACTGAAAAATCCATAGTTTTGTAAATAACTTAGTCCATGGTGATGCTGCCTATGATAGCTATACAGTGAGCTCATTTCCTCAGCTGGAAGATCAACCAACTTTCCAGCCTCATTTACATACCTAGACACATAAACCCACTGTAAGCAGAACACACCCTTACAGAATAACTCATGAGAGGTAAGAAAATCAGTTTTTAAAGTGAAGATTTTTTAAATTTGGATTCAAGGTAAAGGAGTTGTTGTTCTATCACAAAAGATGTCACAGGGTGATCCTGGTGGCAGCATCTGGGTGTGGAGGGTAGGAGTGAACATGGGTACATGTGTCTCTAGGACTATCTATATGCTTTTGCATTTTTCTGGTTGCTAGTGTAAAGTATATAATTTGAAAATACTACAAATGTAATAAAATATACTTTTCACCTTGCTTTCTTAATATTTTTCACCTAAGAATTACTACCACAAGAAAATCACACTAAACCTACTGTACTAGGGGAAGTGATGATGCTAAAAACAGGTGTGCATGACCTTTATTATTTGAGGAAGAACATGTTCCAGTCTGCTGGCTAAAGGGTTTTTTTAACTTCAGTTTTAAGAATGCAAGATCTAGCTGTGCAAAATTCCTCTAACATAGAGCTCTTACTTTCAGGACCTTTTTCTTATCAAACTAGTTCTTATAAAACTGACAGTATCAAAACACACTTTCAAAGCTTTTGAATTTCTCCCTTTTGCCTTTGTGAGCAGCAGTTTGGACAGTACAAGGCTGAGCAGTGCAGGGACATATTTTGACTATTGACTTTCTCATAGCAAGGGCAGAGGCGCTTGGTGTAGCTTAGCAGTGGAAATTTTCACAGAACAGCTAATGTGTATGGAATTTTAAATTCAGAGGCAAAAGAATAAAAGCACTCAAGTGATGCTGCTCATTACTCTTCACATTTTTTTATTACGCTTATCTGTTTTTTTATCTTTTGCCAGGTAGCTCTTTTGGCTTTTCAGATCTTTGTTTCTTTTCTCTTTTCCTTATTCTGAATCTAGTCATTCTATTAAGTCAATTTCAGATTTCCTTCTTTTGTTGTCTTACTATCCTATTTAATTATTCAAAACTGAGAGCATAAGTATTACTTTGTACTGATTTTTACAAAGAATCTACTCATAGACTTATTCCACAGTAAGGTCGCCAGAACAAAAGGAGTGTCAGGCTCATTATAGGACAATGTGCACTGCAGAGATCGAATTCTTTGAGATGAATACAAATGTGAGGTGAAGGGAAAATGACAAATGTTCGTGTTCAACATAAACTAGAAGATTCCTGCAGAGATGTGGGACGTATTAAAAATGGTGGTAGGAAGTTTTACAATGAGGAAGAGACACACGTGTTGGGATGGAGGGAGAGCTTAAGAGAAATCAATGTCTTACTTTGTAGAAGTAAACAGACTTTTACAGCTTGATCTGTACATTTTGCCATGGTAGGTAATTAAAGAGAAACCCTAATCTATATAAACCAGTGTTTGCAAAACTGAGTTCAACCTCATTTTATTTTCAAATAATGCTCTTGCTTTCTTAGTGGTGATGATTTAGTACCATGTTCCATTTTCTTTTGACACTAAAGGAATAAAGTCCTTTCAACTACTCATGATAATTTCCCACAAAATCAAGAGTGGATCCAGATGTTTGCAAAACAGTATCCAAAAGGGAAGCTTCATGAATCCACTCAAGAATGCTTTCATGAGTCTATCTATAAAACACTGAGAGTTTATGTGACTAAGAAGTAGCATGTATTTGTACCCTCATAGCATCCAAACATGTAGAAAATGACTGGAATCCATTGTACTTGACACAATGCAATCTCCTTACAAAAAACAAAGTAGTAATGTTTATAATGATTTGATTATGCAACTTCATCTAATTCAGAAGATTAGAAATTGAAATATTGAATGAGAACTCCTGCTACACACAAGAATGATAATTGATCTCATTTTCAATAATGCTAAGACAGCAAATAAAATGAGGGCCTCAGGTGCGATTGCCAACCTGTGCACAGCTTTTTATCTTCTCACATCATTTTAACACATGAATTAAGCTGATATTCAGAGGCCGTGGAGAAAGGGTCGTATTATATCAGTGGACTACACCACATAAACCAAATATTTCTAAAAACTGAGCAGTTTAGAAATAAATATTATTTTCTGTATAATAACTGACTTACAGTATTAGTAAAAGTCTGTTAAATAGAAGGAGTACTAGCTTGGAATGGCTGCATTGTCTTAGAACAAGTTTTCTACCACTGTCTAATACAGCTGTGTCTTTCCTAGCTGTAAGAAATGCATTGAATAGGTGAATAATCTAATCTTTATATATTGAGTTTCTTATACATCAAGAAATACTGTAACTTTTGCTAGACTTGAATTCCTGTACCTACAGGAATCAGTTCACTAATCTGAAGACAAAATGTGAAAAACGCTAAAGTTATTGCAGCGTAAACGCATTTTATGGCGTTCCCTGCACTCCTCATTCCCTGAGCTCTGTGCTCCCTGTGGGAGCGCTCTGCAGCTGCATCCCTGCTGCCTGCCCACCTGCCTTCCCAGGCTTCCTTTCAATGGAAATTGAGGCACAATGGAAAAGAATACATTTGTAGAGCTCATCCAAGACAAAGTCAGGGTGTCATCAGGCGCACCTGGAGCAGGGAGCTGAAAAATTATTCTGGATCACACAGCATAGGCATAGCCAATGTTTAGTGGAACACATGACAAAGATTTCATAACAACTCACTTGGGACAGGAAGGATGCCATAACAATTTAAATTGGAGGAGGATGCAAAGAGTTTGCAATTACCCAAACTGGAACTTGTATTTAAAGTTGAGAACTTCCTAAATACAACTTCAGAAACGAAATAAATTTATCCTCTGGCCAAGTATCACTGCTTCCTTGTCTAAAAAGAGGTATTAGTACTTGATCAGTACAAATGAGCATTACACCCATCTTCCAAATGAAAATAAGAATGTTGGGCAGGAAAGCAAATCCAACTGGCAGGAAGATGTTTCCACAGGAAGTCTGATTACTTGTAACTTCCAGTGAAGAAGAAGGTTGAGAATCCTATTTCTCTGTTACTGCTGTTAGAACCATTGTTACATTTCTATGACTCTCCATGGCAAATCACCATAAGAATTTCACAAAGTTGTCTTTCTATACAAGATACAGACGTAATGTCAGAAGACATGCAGTACACCCAGCCTATCCTTCAGAAAACAGCAATTTACCAAGAAAACTGCAACAGTGATAAAAATCCTTTTGATCTTCAGAAAGTTTGTGCTCAGGACAGCTTGCTTCCATGTGTATGAAGTCTGTCAAAGATTGGGAAACCTGTACTTCTATTTAATCATTGAAACTAAATCCTTCTTCAAGGTAGACTTGAAACTCTGCACAAAACCTTCTTTGCCAAAAATGTAGACATTACTCCTGATAAATAGTCGGATCTGACTAACCAAAGCTAAGTAACAGTAAGAATAAGACACGTGCTATTTTAAAAGAAGTGGAAAAAGGGAAAGGAAAAACATTTTAATATTGGTACCGTTTTGAAATGCAGTATATTTCCAATCAATAAGACACATGTTCCTAAGGAAGATATTTATGAGCCTTAAAGATAAGCAATTTCTAACTGAGAAGATTTAACATTGTCCAAAAAAGGACAAATTGAGCTTGATGTGGATTAAGCCCTGAAACACCCTCTGAATTTGATATATTTTTAGTAAGAAGTCCAGTGCCTTCAGGCACACCAGAGGTAGTATGTTTTCCACATTTTTTTTCATGTTTTATAGCAAGAACAAGTAAAACAATGAAATACTACTAACCAGGTGGCAGAGGTATCCAAAACCCACAGTTAATCTCAGTTCAGATGTATTTTAGATAGGGCAAAATTAAATTAACTCAGCACAACTTTTGACACTTAGATTGATCTTAGAAGACTCTTAAAAAAATACAGTGTATGACACTTTTTTTGTAAGGTTTTCATATTCTCATCCAAATTCAGGAATAATTGTCATTTCTTGCTCTGTAAAAGCCAATTTGATTACTAGTGCTATGGATGAAGTGACTCTCACCTTTCTGTGTCATGTGCACCTCCTCTGCACTGGAATGAAAAGCTAATGTGCTCCTTACGTGAGTCTCCAATAAATGTCATTGAATGGCAGTACTGAAAAGGTATCATTATAGAATGGAGTAGAAATTACAATTACAATCGGGAAACATGATGAAAAAATAAAATAAAGCTACAAAGTCAAGCACTATCCACAGCCAGCAGGTGGAGGAAGGTCATGCTTCCCTTCTGCTCAGCACTGGTGAAACACATCTGGAGTGCTGAGCTGAGGCCTGGGCTCCCCAGGACAAGAGAGACATGGACTTACTGCAGCAAGTCCAGCAAAGGGCTGCTGAGGTGATTAGGGGACAGCAGCGCCTGGCATATGAGGAGAGGTTAAGACATCTGTGACCATTCAGCCCAGAGAAGAGGATGCTCAGAGAGATCTTATCCACATATATAAATATCTGATGGGAGAAAAAAGAATTGGAAGCTGGATTCTTCTCAGTGGCTGCAGTAACACACTGAAACACAGGAAAATCCACTGTAAAGTTTTTTTTGGTTTTTTTTTTTTTGCTGGGAGGGTTGTCAAACAGTACAACACGTTGCCCACAGAGGTTTCAGAGTCCTCATCCTTGGACATATTCAAAACCTGACTGGACACTGCCCTGAACAACATGCTTTAGTTGACCCTGCCTTCAGCAGCAGGGTTGAACTTGCTGAAGTCTAGAGGTGCCTTCCAGCCTCAGCCTTTTTGCAGTTCTGTGATCTGCCAGCACCTCCAGTCCCACAGTGCTGGTGCCTGAAGCCACCAAGGCTGAGCCATCAGCTGCTCAGCATCATAGCTTCAGGCTGCAACTTTCTGTATTTTCAGAAATTTCAGTTGCTGTGGGGGAGATGATAAATTTGAGAGGTGCTTCTTTGAAGGCATCTGATTTGAGAACTTGATTTAAACACAGCAGATGCCAGTAAATGGCAGTTTAGGAGTGCTAATTACGCTATGAATTATGACACTCTTACATTTGATCATACATACATCTTAGAATCATTACATATAACATAATCTTTATATTTTATTGGTAAAAAGAGACTTTTAATTTAAAGAAGAAACTGAAGAAAATGTATCAATTTTTAAGTGTGACATAAGTCTTTAGACTTTTTGCTATTTGTAAGATCTTGTGAAAAAATGTGTCTAATCTCATTTTGTTCAGAGAACTAACATTTTAATGGCTAAAGTAAAATGAATATTTATTTATATTAATATTTCAAGTAATCTAACCTTAAATCTTATTTTCTTCTTCTAAGTACTCACTGCAAAGGTCTTACTCATAAGCATTTTCTTTATTTGGTGCAAGTTTGCATGTCATTACTAGTATGCAGATAGCAATTGATGTGATGGGGATGAACAGCGGCTTTTCAAGAACACTCTGAGAGAGCTTTGGGTACTGATGATTCAATTACTCACCAAATGTCCAAATCCAGCTTTCTTACCCAGCGTCAACTTGTTGCACTGGGCACAGCAGGTTTACACCGCAGTGATCATCATATCTAAATTTGCACAGCGCATTCTGGAATAGGCATTCTCTGTGCAGCAGGAGCTCTTACTCCTTTTTGGTACAGAAACTTGATTATGGAATTCATTTATACCAGTTTACACCAGTTGCTTAGAAGCTGGTTCTACTTTTTTTTTTTCTTTCCAGAAAAAGCTGGTTCCTTGAGACAGGAAAAATGAGACTGAACAGCAAAAGGTAGGGTGGATGGCAGGTGAGGGCACCTTGCCTTGAGACTAATCTCTGCTTCTGGAGGCAAGAGACTGCTGCAAATACATTATCTATTTATACAGTAATTTTATGAGGTACATAATGTCCTAGACTATTTAGCACTCAATCAAGCTTCACATTGCTTGTCAATAACTTCAGAAGTGGCAACAAAATGGGCTTTCACTTGGTTGAAGGAATTCATCAGTTCTTTAGCTGACAGGTTTCTCTTTTAACACTGCATGGAGGGAAGCATGGTGTGAAGCAGATCTATTTATTAAACCATTTTTTCCATTCTGACAATCAAGGAGGCAATAGAATGTTTACACCTTGAGCTTCGATACCCTCTTTTGTGTAAAGCTGTCTTGTTCAAAACCACTTGGGGATGTGCTGCTTCTGTTTTGGTTGGTTTCAATTACCTCTTTGGCACTAGCCTGTTAAGATACAACAGTGAGCTACAAGAAATGATACCCTTTCTTCTCTTGCTGTCTAGGTATGATGCTCCTCCAAACTCATCCTTCAGCTTACAACAGCTTTTTTCTTGGTGACATCTGTTTGCTTCCATGTGACTTGATAAGGCAACTAATCCTACTGTGAGGTCAGTCACTGTTAATTGTTCACATCCAGCAAAATAGCTATTTCTGACCCTGGCCTTCCAAAAGCCATCCAATGTTTTCATGGTGAGAATACTATGGATGTACTATGGCATTTGTGAAGATTTAAAAATTGTGGAGTTGTTTCAATAATGGCATACAAGAATTAGGAGGACGGTTTCAGACCTAGGCAACTCCATAAAAAGTGCTTTATGAATCTGTGTTCTAAATTGACCTTAACTTGTCTCTCCAACATTCAGAAGCTGTTTAAATGATTCTTGTTTCCTGTGCTTATTCGGAAAGGCATTGTTTCCTTTCTGCTACTGCTTAGCTATTATTTGGAATAGTCAAAGGTAGAGCAGAAGGTATATATTATATACTGCACAGAATATCACTAGCAAAAAGCAAATCAAAAAAGCACGTAAATCAAATACGATACACGCGATTTTCAAACTGAGGAGCCTTTGCAAGGACACTCGTGTGGAAAAGCCATCCGTGACCACCACACCTCGCCGCCTCGGCTGGCACCGGCTCCCTCCGGTAGGGACGCAAGGGGCATTGCTGGAAATCTGGGTCCGTGCGGTGCCGGTGCGGGAGCGGTGGTCGAACCGCACCCCGGGGCGGGAGCGGGGGCAGCGGGGCGGAACGCCCCCTTTCCCCGCACCGCCACCCACCTCCGCCTAACGGGTGCCCCGTCCCACCGGCGCCCGGCGGCGGCTCGAGGGGCGGCCGGGGGCAGCGACCCACCCCCGGGCCGCCNTGCGCCGGGCGGTGCGGGGCTGAGCCCCGGGATCGGAGGTTGGGGAGGGGGAGGGAAGGGGGAGCGGGGAGCCCCCTCCCCTCGGCAGCTCCAGCCCCCTTGAGCCCCGCTTCCCGGGCCAAATATGGTCTTGAGCGAAATCCGCAGGGATTCGGGGCTGGGAGCTCGCTGAGGTCTGCGGCCAGCAGAGTGCCTGGGCGGCCTCTGGGCATTGGGAGGCTTTCTAAGAATTTGCGAGCTGCCGGTGCCCGGCAGGCTCACTGAGCGCCTTCAGGCTAGGTTCACTGCACTAGATTTAGGTAAGGTTCCTTATCCGGTTTTCAGAGTAATTCGTAATTGTTGCATTTAATGAATAAGATGCAAACCTCATATTTAATCACTTACTTGATGCTCTAACAATAACTTCATTTTTTTTTCTATTTGTTATTCTAGTTCTGTTTTTTATAGGAAGCATAAATGAAACCCCGAACTGCGTTGCATTCATGATTGGCAATTTACTGTTCCAGTCGATTTTCTTAGCTCTGCTATTCCTATTTGTACAAGACTTTAGGCTTGTAATTCTTTTTCTGAGTAGATGGAGTTGTTTCTGGGGCTAAAGTTCAGTGACCATTACTAGCCTAGGCCTAGTAATCCCTTCATAAAATCATCTCTGTGTTGAAACATGAGACACTTCAAAAGTTTCTCTTGGATGTGAAGGAGTACTTTTATATGCCTTATGTTCTCCCTCAAGCTTGATCTAATGCTGCTTCTAAAATGGCTCTATTTTCAGAGCTGGTCACTTATTCTTTGTATGTAGTGAGATGGCTTTCTAAGTTTAAGTATTATGGTGAAATGAACTGTCTGTAATGCTGTATTTGGGCAATACACTTTCAGTGAACTACAGGTTACACTGTGCTACATATGGGTTGGTTTAAAGAGAAATAGTATTTCATTGTTAGCTGAAATACTAGTAGGAAAAAATAAATTTTTAGTCATTCAGATTTTCTATTGTGAAGTCTCAGAGTACAAAGTTACACAGAAAACATAACAGAGCAATATTTAATAACAAATGTAAGAGTTTAATTGTCTTTCTGTGAATAGAACAAAGTGTTTTACTTATTTGGAAATGGTCTAATCTTGTATTTTCCTAAGACAAAACTCCCAATGGAGCCACTCCCGTTTCTTGTACTTATGGTTAAGGTGATTTGTTTCCAAACTACAGAAAGTAGGTGCCAGGAAGCATAAACTTTAAAACACATAAATGAGTCCGCTACTTTTCTAGGGTTAGGAATAAAAGGTGGTAATAGCCCATGCTGGAGAGAGATTCCGGTAACAGACTATTTGCCATAATTAATCAGAAAATTTAAGCAACCAGAGAATGTGTGCAAACACGTTACAAATGTAAGCATGGGACATTCTCTTTATTGTAGAGAAGCTTCTTGCTTGGATTGTGTTGCTCTGGGGCGCTACATATGTCCATACATTCTGTAGCTCTGGTGACTATTCTCTTTGCTTTGGCCATAGCAAGAACCTTAAATGAACTAGCTGATTGTAAGGGAGCACAAGGAATACTGTAATGGTGATATAAAAGACTTTAAACTCCACACTCGCAGAAGAGAAAAGCAATTGGTGAAATAATGCTAATCTGAAACAGGCAGGAAAAGTAAGGAAGGAGAAAGAAGGAAATTGCACCTTGACATCTCTTCTTTGTATTGTTTTTTTTTTTTCCCATGGAATTACATTGCTTGCAGCTATTAAGACTCACAACAGTGCAAGATCATGAGGCAAAGAGGAGAAAGTAAGAAGAAAGTTCTGCAGTGGGTCTTTTATTCCTTTTTTGGCTGACCACCTCCTCTCCCACTGGTTTACTTGCTGGGCATTCACTTAAATTGTTCAATTAAATTTTTGAATGAATAGTTAAAAATGAGAAGTCAAGGTTAGACTTTAATGTCATGTCCATAAAACAAAGTACTAAAGTCGTGTCTGTTTGTCTTATTCTGATTAATGCTTTCTTTAAAAAATCTGTCTTTAACCAATTCTACAATAGTCTGTTTCAAAACAGATCCCGTAGTGAAATCAAACCATAAGAGTTTATACTGAAATATAATACTCAAAGCCTTAGTAGCAGTCAAAACCTGGTTATGTCATGTAATAAAAGGTAAAATATCACAGCCATTATGAACACAAATGTTTGACATTCTAAAAAAATACTGAGTTTCAAAATAAGCAATCCAAGAAGTCAAGGTAGTGTTTGTAGCAAATACAGCTATTTTTCTTTTAACTGAAATGAGTTGCTAAGCCAAAAGATGTAGCAAATTGTATCTTAGTTTAAAAAAAAAATAATTGAGCATGTCAGTAATCTAAGGAAACAGGCAAATCGTTCTAAATTATCAACAAAGAAATATGTATTGGAAGGTACTGGCTGTATTTTTTATCTGCTCTGTAGACAAGCAGCAAGCTTTTTTTATACAAATTTATTTATTTAAGCAAAGTTCAGTGTAAGCAAAAAGAAGTGTTTTAAAATAGTTATTGGAAACTACAGGACATGCTTTAAGGAATTTTGTTGAAATGATATTTGAAATCATTAAGTTTCAGCTTGGAGGTTTTATTAGCAAATGAAAATTGAGCCATGGAGAGCTGCCATTAGAGTTTCTTTGCTGGAATTCCGTGCATGTTTTGTACTATTTTCTTTTTAAAGGTCTGTATTATCTATGTATTTATTAAAATTCAGGGCATTTGTTTAGATGCTTAGCATTGCAATTAAGGATTTTAGCACTTGAAATTTAAAGTAAGCCAAATCTCACTTTTGAATTTACTTTGAATATTCTTTTTATGATGTTTTGAGTATTTGAAATAAGGCTCTAATATATATGATATATATTAAGCATGTCTCGCATGAGTAGTTTACCAGGAGTAGAGATTTGAGTTTATCATTGAACAGATATTAATAGTTTTAAGTCAATGATCAGGACAGAAGTCTTTGTTCCAGAAAGCAACACTGTACAGGACAGAATATCAGTTATCTATTTAATTTTAAAATTTCAGTAGGATTTAAGCATGTGCATAAATGGGCTAGGGCTTCTAGTTAGGGTGCAAACAATTAATTTTTTTTTTTTTTTTTTTTAAATAAAAGCAGCAAAATTTGCTATAGACAGCCGGATTTTTGTAAGGTTTTTGCTTATAGATCCACCTGCTGTGAAACAATTGAAAAGAGCGTGTTAGTATCTCTAATGAAGCCTTTTGCTTGTAAGACAGGTATTGATTCCTACTCATTTGGTGATAACACTGTTCTTCCAGTTTTTGTGTTGTCCTCCTGAGGTGATGCCACTCTTAGGTCAGTGCCAGTGTTGCCTTGTTATTTGGGCTTCTCCTTTATGGCCTGTAGGTCATAGAGGATGTTTGTTTATTTTTATTTGTGGAGTCTGGAGCAAGCTGACATCTACTCCCTTTTCATAGGAGTGCAGGTTTTGCTGCTGTCAGTTGTTCTGCTTCGTGACCTAAGTCAGAGCAAATGTGTTCTCTAGGGATTAATTTTCCTCTGCCATACAGAGACCTCATCAAGTCCCGTGTGTTGCTTCAGACCCCAAGTAAATTTGAGCTTTAGAGCTTCCACAGGCCTTCAACCTTTGGGATAATCTGAACCTGTCAGAGCACAGTCTTTTGTGACATTTACTTCCACTCATTTTTCATTCATTTTTTCTATTATATGATAATTTTGTTACGTTGAATCAATGTCCTTGCTAAGAATATTACTGCTTTCACATTTAACTGTGGAGTGTTTTAACTAACATGCTAGTTTGATGGAAATGCCCTCTTCCATAGTTTATAGGCTCACTGTTAGGCACCCTCCTGGCTTCTTGAGCTCCAGAGTATTGTGGTAGCCATAATTCTTGATTTTACTGTTGTGACTCCTTAAAATTCATTATTGTGTTACTTAAAGCCAACCTGTGGCGGATTTTCTTCTTGCATATTCATACTAGAAGTAGCTGTTCCAAGAGAATGGAAGTAGAAGTATTCAAACATGCCACCTCCTCATGCAAGACAGCACCAGTAGACTAATTTCTTACAGGCAGCGCACTAAGCCTAGATGATAACCAGTCGTGACCTTATGTGTTATCTCTGAGAGGGCAGTTCTTCCATGAGACCCCCTGTCTGTACCTCCTCTGCTTGTGTATGTGCCTGAACGTGAGCAGAATGCTGTGCTGTCCCTGCTCGGGTGCCAAGCCCACTTCTCTGCCCTAGGGCAAGGAGAAAAATGCCCGAAGACTTGCATCCCAGCACAGGGCTGTGGGGCACAGAGCTATTTGAAACCCTCCCCTGGGACCGTTTGGCGATGCCTTGCACTTTCTGCATGGCTATGCCCATTGATTGTTTCAGCTAACTCCAGATAGAAAATAGGTCAGCCATGCAGTGGCTCAGGAAGAGAGCTTTAATTGTGTGGGTTGTAATCTAGAAAGCAGGGTGTGTGCATCGTCATGGAGGAGGCTGGAACCAGTTCCAAAGATTTTATCAAGCGTCATGGAATCTAGCCCTTAGACAGCTATTTGTAGGACAGAGTTGCAGGTAATATCCCATGCAAGTCCTCCAAATGTTTCAGTGTGAGTAAAAATTTCTTACTATAAGGCAATGTGCTAAAATCCTTTCGATTCTCTCACCTTTCAGAACAAAAATGTATCACTCTTTTGGGGAAAATATATTTTGTGGGAATCCTCCTGGTGTAAGTCTAGAATGTCATCAATTCCAGAGGGTACAGTAAAATTTCTGGTTTCCGTGATGCCACATACAGCAGTTGCTGCTATACTTGACACTTTTAATGAATAATAGCACAGTTATTTTTGAGATCCCAGAAACAGGCTCCTCTATGGTATACCAGATAGGAGTGTGATGACTGCCTTTCTAACACTGACCAAAGTAAACTCGTGTTTAATTTCATTTTAACCTTGCATTTCACTTGGCACTTGATACAGATGGAGACTGACAAAAGTTGTTCAGGGAAAGCTGATTTCCCTCCTCGGCAAATACACAAACTCTTCACACGCGAAAAGAGCATTAGTAACAGGCTGACTACAACGGAGGAATACCTCAGCAAGATTTCCAGTTTGGTGCTTGGGAAAACTGAGATTTTGCATTTGCTCATAATTATTTCTATGATTTGCAAACACAAGACAATATACCCAGATGCTGTTAATAGGGATGGGTGTCTGCTTACATTAATAGCTGTGTGGCTCCCTGGTCCTGACTGCAGGCACCCTGGAGCCAAAAATACTCATCGCAGTTCCTGTTTTAAATAGTACTGCTGATAAATATAGCAAAATTTCCATGTCTTTGGAGAAAGCATGCATCAATCTAACTTTAAATTTCCTTTTCTTTTCTTTTTGCTGAAATTGTCGTCATACTTGTCTGTTTGCACTGGCAAACTGAGAGTGCAGAACCTCCTGCCTCGTGTTGATAAAAATATTTGGTGGATTGATAAACTTTAAATTTTGGTGAAAATATAGCCATTGGTCCATTGAAAGCACAAAGCATGTTTAGAGGTAGGATTTTAAAATTTCTGCATGGGAAGAATGGTAAGAAGAGGAGGATAGTCTTGTGGCTTAAGAAACTTAGCAAGGCGTTTGGTTGATGTGGGACTGATTTGTATTTTTTTCTGAAAAACTTAAGGAAATCACGATAGGAATAATTACAAGTAATTTTATATTTAATTAATGTTTATTTTGATGCAGTTAAGGTTATACTTTCCCAGACAGGTTGCATGACATTATACAAGCAGCCAAGAGGAAATGCCTTTCCTATAAGCAATTAGAGGGCCTTCAGAAATGAGAGAATTAAGTCAAACCTGCTATGTGTTAGGCATGAAGCTACAGGGTGTTCTGCTTTTATATATAGCACATGCTTTATATGAATACATGCTTTTATGAAGCCCAGCTGCAGAATCTATTTGAATTTCACTTGTAGAAACATGCAAGTATTTTGATCCCATATTTATTTTTAAAATCTGGCTGCAAATTTTTATAAGGTTTGACCTGTTTTGTTTTTTTTCTTAATCAGTCAGATCTACTAAACACCTGTCAAAAACACTTGTGCAACTCTGTTCATGAGATCGGGATTCAGTTCTTAGCTCGGCTGCAGTCTTTTGTGATCTCCAGCGTGCCTTATTTCCCCACTTCTAAAAGAAGCATCATAATGCTTCCTTTCATATCCTATTTTTCTGTCTTAGCTGTTCAGAGGGCAAACCCTTTAGGTCAAACATCTTTTACTGGCTCTGATCTTAACTTGGGCCTTCTGGGAGGTTAAAACAAACAAATAATACACCTAGCAACAGTGATCGAGAAAAAGCAGAATGCATGATGAGATTGGCACAATTTCTCAGCTGAACAACATGCCCAAGGATGAACTCACTAGATAGAAGGTTAAATACCGGTATTGGAGTTTAAACAAAGGCTCCATAAGAATTTTCACATCTTGACCAAATAACAATCTCACTGACTGAATGGTGGCCTATATGAATGCTAAAAGGCAGTGGAATAGTTCCCTTCCCAGATGAAAACATTTGGTTGTGTGGTAGGAATGAAATAGCATAGAGGAGACCGCCAGTCTTTCTGTCACAAATTAGGCATGGCTTGCAAAATGTTTTAGTAGTCCTATGGGGCACAGACTACCTTTGTAGGGTGACACAGTAAATCTACAGCTGATCCGAACATCAGTATCAACTAAGGTCAGCTCTGCCCTTACTCTGCATGTCACATGCTCCAGATCTCTGAGAGATGTAGCACGATAACCAAATATATGTGGAAAAAATCATTGACCGTAACAATGGTAAATTCTAGAACCAACAGAGTTTTAGCTTAGTCAAAGTTTGAAGTGTGCGACTATACCATGCATGAGATGACAGTGGTGGGCATCATAACAGAATAATTATTCTCTTAGAAGATTAGAGACTGGCACTACCAAATACCAGTAAAAAAATGTCTTAAACTGTTGAGTAATATAATATATGAGTAGTGATTTCATTATGTTTTCCTTCCAGTTTCTCTTTGAAAATAATTTGCAGTTCTAAGCAATACTAAGCTCTAAGCAAAAATAGGTTTAAACAACAGAGGGGAATTAAAAGGTAAAAGTATCTTTTCAAGTAGGCTTTGAATCAGTGAAGAGTAAGGAGTGCTGATGGAATACAGCATTATGATTTACATGCAGCAAAAAGCTAAAAAAGAAAATCCATTTCTGCCCATGTTGTGGGCAGATTTTTGTTAGCAATAAATTGGAATTAAGGAAAAAATAAGATAAGAAACTGAAATGAGAGGAGGAGGAGGAGGAGTAGTAGTGGCAGAAAAACATCTAATGAGTTGATGTATCTGGAAAAAATACAGTTAGATTTTATTGCAGTTGCTGTACTGTACTGTATTGCACATGTGCTCATCTATCTAATGCTGGAATAAATATGCAAAAAAAGGATGTTTATTCAAGTATTTTTATAACATATCCTGACTGTTTTCTTTCCCAGTTGTTACTCTACAACCATGGAAAACACTCATAATCTTTGGTAAAATATTAATAAATATATTCAGATCTTTAATGCTAAACTTAGGTTTGGTACTCTGTCTTTCAGTAAAGAAGTTGCATTACTTAGGAATGCAATCCTCTTGTCAATTTAATGTATTATGGGCAGTGTGGGATTTGGATGCCTGTTCTAAACAGAGTTGAAAACTCAGAGCAAAAGTTTACAACATGAATTTGCTCTAAAGGTACTTGCGGTACTCTGAGAACTTTGTTTCTTCATAGTCACAGGATACTTGTAAACTTAGTGCACTTGTCTCATTGGGACTTGCCAGGTACAAATATTTAAAACAGATGTTTTGAATTTTCAACATCACTTAAACGGTAAACAGAAATGTCAAAGGTTTCTGACCCCACGTAAAGGAAGACTATACACAGCCCAGCAAACTTTTTTTCCTTCCTGTTTTTTTTTCACTGGCCAACAGCACACATTCCCTAAGATTCATGGTGCTTCTGGATGCTCCAGAATATCAAAAAGGTTGAAAAAAGTGTTGTCTTCATCTTGGCATGAAATTTTTCATGAAAGAGATGCTACCTTTCGTTATCCTTAAACACAGGTCTCCGGTTGTATCCTCTAGGAACTCATGCCTCTCATTCCCTCCCTCCACCCTGACTATAGCTGTGGTTTCTTAGCCTTTTCTTCATGGAATTTCATACATTTCTAGAAAAAGGGGGAACTCGTTATGCAGCATATATTTTCTGTGCACATACACAAACACAGAGGTAGAACTTCTCATTTGTTATGGGATTCCTTTTATCAAGAACGCAGTTAACAATAAATTTAACTTTTCAATGGAGCATTTCTTTTCAGAATAATATTTAAACGGCTTTCAAAATCTCTGAGTACTCCTCTGAGTACATATGGACTTGGTAGGGAGAGAATTTTATTTTGGTTCATTTTTAGGTTTTTTCCCACAGTTTACTGATGAGTCTGTCTGGCCATTCGCCTCTGAAACAGCTCAGCTGTTTTCTGTGCTGGCTTGGAGCTAATATTCACGGCAGCGGTAGAAACATAGCAAGTTGGAGATATCCTATTATCTGGACCCATTTTTGAAATGAACATGGTTTCTTAATATAATGAAAACCACAGGTATTCGGTGGTGGATACCCATTCTACAGATCCAGAAAACAGCACATACAGAGTGGTTGTTCATATTTTGGTGGAAAATAGTACTTGAAGGGCCTTAGCTGTGGGACAGCACCTGCACTAGAAATGAGCGTTGTGGTATCTGGGTAGTTTATCTATCATAACAAAGCTGTTTATCAGTTACATTTCATATTAGTTTTGGTTCTGAATGAAGTAAATCTGAGATGACCCTATAAACTCAGTGAAGACAATGCGGCTGAGATGCTCTGCAGTCATTGCCTGCCACTTCAGGGTTCAGATTTCAGCCTTCAAGAATGACTGGCACTTAATGTCCATTGATTAGCTCCCATTTCCACATGACTATCTACAGCTACTTCTCTTTAGCTGATGCTCTCAATTGGAGCCCTAGACTCCAGAGACAGACTCTCCAGCTGTGTTCTGTGCTCGTTTTGCTTGAGAACTGAAACCCAAAAACTCCCAGCACCGAAGCAGAAATTGCCACACTTTAAGAACTGAGTGCCCTACAGTTCCTTACCTTCTCTGGTGGAGCGATGGGAGGAAGGTCTGGCCTGGTGTTACTGGTGATTGCTGACAGTGGTGCAGTTTCAGGCTGCCTCGCTGGAATGCAGGTCAGGGTCTTCAAGGAAGCAAGGTAAGTCCCAGTGCTTCCATCCTGAGATCTCAGATGCATGTGCAGCACCAACTGGTATTTCAGAAGGCCTGATGGAAAGAGAAAAGAAGTTCCTTATAGATTTATTATAAAAGAGAAGTGAAATTTCTTTAAAAAGTCAAATATAAAACTATGAAATCTTAAATCAGTAACAATGTGCATCTGACCTTTAACTTACAAACAATTCCATTTAAAACAAAATACTATAAAATAACATGAAATGTCCAAGTCTGTGAAGTTTTCAATTCTTTATTAATACAGGGTAACCTCATCACACAGTGCAGCAAAACAAGGTATGTCACTCCCTGCCTCCTGTTAGATGCTAGTGAGGCAAAACACTGAAGCTAGAGATGGGATCTTGGCAGCCAAGAGAGGGTGATAAACGTGACTCCTTCCTTAATTTTGCAACAGAAAGTAATTTATAACCAACAGAGTTGGTTGAAACACAAGCTGTAGCTACCACAGAAAAAAAAAGATCCCCTAAAATCTAAAATATTGCCGAAAAGCTCCTTGACATAATTTCAACATTTTTCTATAGACTACATTGTCAGATTGCAGAAAAATTATTTGGCTAAAAGCTCACCATACTTCAGTGAATTTGCAGTAGAGAAAAAAACCAATATATCAGTAAGAGAACTCTCTGTCCCTTTGTGAATTGCTTTGTTCTGTTGTTCATATTTTCCCTCTTTCTTACAGATTTTTTAATCCTCATGTACTTCTTTAGGTTTCCTTCTTCAGGTTTTACTTGCTTCTGGATTTCCCTTCTAGCTCCTTTATTCTGTCTGTATTTCCCTTCTCTCACTTTTCTGTCTCACATAATAAAGAAGAGAAGATATTGCAAAATAATGCTACAATAAATGAGAAAAACTATGCTATCTGAGAAATGGATCAAAGATTTGATCTTTCAGACTTTGGTAAGAATACTGTGATGTTAACATCGTTGCAGTCAAAGCAATTATTCAGGGTGTGAGATGAAGAACTGTGGACAGTCGTAGGTACTCTCTATAGAATGACTCCAGGAGTATTACCTCATGGTTCATCCGTTGCACAAAATTCAGGTTCTGTATCACAGAAGCATATTAATTTGGATGCCAAACATATTTTTTGGTAAGGGTTTTTCACATGATTCTAGTCTTTTGGAAAATCCAAGTGGTCTGGTGAAATCATCGCCTTTGTTTTACAGAAGAATTATCAGCACTTTCCGAATGAGAGGAGACCTGAGGGCCTGGCCCAGAAAGTCAGAAAAGTTTGTGGAAAAAGTAGCAGGAGAATCCTTAAGGATAAAATACATTTAATTTACCCCCATACTTAAAGCTTGAATTGGTACCTCAAATTAGAGGCTGGTGACTGGGACATTTGATCAGAGATTCTGTACTCTGTTCTTTGTTAAACCTTTCTTGGATTTTCCTTTCTCCAAATCCCTTAATCTCTTTTAATTTCTGTTAATCTGAAATATCTGACACGGAATTCCGTCAATTTTGATGGAATTTACAGGCATTTCAAGCCAAGCATATGTTTCTGTGCCAGCCTGTGCCTGGCTCTCTGGCACTAAAATATCCAGAACAGAAGCAGGCACTAGAGTTTCAAAACAGCTGAATGACATTATTTTTATTTTTGTGGGATTTTAATATTCAAGTTTGATATTGCTACAAGAAGCTGCAATTCAACAGCTAATGCACTTGAATTGGTATAATGCATGGTTTGGAACATGCTAAATCTTTCTAAATGCATCTGTTATAACTAGGGGAGCAGCACTGACTGAGACTTCCACTATTTGAAGTTATTTTTTAGCTATATGGATGGATCTTTCTCTGTCATTTAGCACTACTGAAGGTTTGGAAAATAAGCATACATGTCACATGCTTTCCTTTGCCTCACGATGAATGCCTTAATAATCCTCTGATTTTCATTGACAATATTATAAATACAAGAAGCTGCATTTTAATAATGACGTGAGAAATTTCTTTGTGAAGGGTCTCACATCTCTAGATCTGAACAACTTAGATTTCAGCTGTAGTCCGTCCCACATATTATTTTTTGTTTTTAAATAGAAGTGTCAAAGCTGAATAACCACCCATAAGTATTTTCAGTGTATCTTTCCACAGGGCCACAATATCACCTCAATCTTTACATTGAACTGGCACCAAGGCCAAGAGGAAGTTCCACATACAGAATATATGGTGAATATGGCAGTTATCTCTGAGGAAGTTCTGCATGCTGCCTTCTCCCTGCTGCTGTCATTTGGATGTGCTGACTTTTCCTGTGCAAAAGTCATCTGAGAAATGCTCCGTGCCATTTGATTTCTTAAAAGAAAAGTAGAATAAATGGAACGGAAGGATTTAATAGATAAGTAGCTGTGATAACTTCAGCAATTGCACCGGAGACAATAACAAGCATCACAGATTGAACAGTCTACAGGAAGCCAAAATCTGCCTCATGATATATTTAATCTTTGTTTTTGTTACAGAGGTGGTATACACTAACAGCTGGCTAGTATTAGTCATTAAATGCATATTTACTGTGATTAATTAACATTAATTTCTCTTAATACCACATGTGCAAGTTCAGTATTTCACAAAACATCTCACTTTTACTTTGCTGCATCATTTTAATGAAAAAAAAGAAGCCTGTGTTTTCAAAGACAGTATAAATTCACATATTTACCACATTTACCTAGCTTTCTCTGCTCTAAATGGGTATCTGCTGTATTTTCTGGAAGACTGCTAGAAAGTAACTAAAGCGATACACTCAGCAGGGAAATTGGTATTCTATGTATTCCCAGAGCATTCAGCCTCACAAGATGCGCTGGTAGCCTTTGGAACTGTGCTTTACAAAGGTAAGATCCACTGCTTTTGTGTACTCACATCTTTTCTAAAATAGCAGATTTTGAAAGGGATGAGCTCTGAATAAGCCGATCAGCAAAATAAAACCCAAAGATACTAATTTACAGCGCACATGGCCAAATCAGCAGTTTATTTTATTTCAAATATATTTTGTTGCATAAACAATCCAGAAGCATTTAATCAAAAAGGAAGGTGGCTGCTGGTCCTGCCCTGCCATGGAAGAGAACAATTGGCAAAGTAGCTGATTTCTCCTCCCCTTGAGAGCTACTTTCTCTGCCGTGGGCTCTAGATAAAGCAGAATCAGTAGCTGCATGACAGCTGTGAAAACACCTCTTAGACCATCCATTCTGGTTGAATACACCTCTTCAACCAATGTATTTTTTTGCCTGTCAGAAAAATTTCAAGGACATGACCTTGTTGCTGCAGGATAAACCACTTTAACTAATTAGAAGTTCCTGTCATTAGCTTCCCATGGATCGTATTTAACTTTTCCAGAATCTCAAATGACCTCAGTCCTGTGTTTGCCATCACATCTGCACACCTACAATACGAAGCCTCAAAATTCAAAAAGCTAAGGCTGTACTTTGCTTCAAAATAAGAAAACATGCAAATCAGTATTTCTGTCACAGAACTGTTAAGTTTAATCCTATTCATGCTATATCTAGAAACCTGCTATTGACTTCAGGGGGAATTGGCATGAGCACTTCACTATGAATAAATAAATACGAAAGGTAGTTGTCAGTGATTTTCAGTGTGGAAATGATTTTGTAGACATTGTAAACAGAAATGGCAGCTGGCAAATACTCAGCCAGAAAACTCTGCAATTGAAATCTGCTAATGAAACACGTTTTCTACAGACCTAGTTTTCAGACTGTTCTCTGAGATCTGTAGAGTTGAGAGAAACTTTTAGTACTCCATTATTTATGAAACTTGCTGTTCATTATTATTTAAAGCTGTGAACACAAAGGGAATATTTAACCATGTGCATTGTCATAAGACGCTACAATCAATGTTTTGTATTGCTCTACAATGCTCCAGTATCTTTGAGAAAACAATCCAATAATGGTGTTTATGCAAATCTGTGTGTCACTTGCATAAACAGTTACACACAGTCAGCTTCAATTAGATGAATACACACATGTACAAGTCCCAGCAACATAAGCATCTTTGAAGGCATAGGGGAATCACTTTATCACCTCTGAAGATGCTTCACAGTTAATCCAGACCATGGTTCTCAACTTAGAAGTTACTTCACATGTGAGAAATTTGGAAATTTTAAATAGTTTATGTTTCATTTGTTACAGAAGATACAGCAATCCTGGCTGAGCCATGAATACTAGCTAAAGATTTCCATGAAAAGCACCGTGAGAGAAGAAGTTACTAGACTTCACTCTTATTACAGCATAATTACAATTATTTTTTTTTACTTTCTTTACTCCTAAAAAAATGTTTTTCATCTATGAAATAAATAAAAATCAAATTTTGCAGACATTTGAAGTTAGAGATCTACTTATATGAGTAAAGTTACATGCATTGTTACATTTGAGAGATTAAACTCTGAGTATTTGGAAAGAATCAGTAAGCACAAAAATTGACAATTACTTTACAGTCTAGAACCACAGCACTTTTTCTTTTGTGGATTCTAATTTATATTCTGTTGGCTTCTAGCAAGATTTCAATTTTTATGTTAAACTCCATCTAACTGTTATGACCACCGTGTATCTTCAGGACAAATTTTAATTCTTGAAAAGGAGTTCTGAAGACACAAATTTATTTCTTAGCTTTTCTGGTATGATTTTCATGAAAGTAGTGTAATTTCATGAACTGCAAATGCAGATTAAATGTTATATATAAAATAGTTTTCTTTGAAGTGCGAGAATAGTTTCCAGGTACTTTGGATTGGTTTTGGTTTTGCTTGTGCTCACTGCAGCCTCTCCTTTGTTTCAATTTCTTACTCATCTGGGTACCCAGATCACATGAGGTATCATCAAATCTGTCAGCTCAATATCAGGATTTCTCAAAAAAAAACCAACAAAAAACCCATAACGTGGTTACATGCAGCAGGTTATTTCCAGTTTTTGTGAGCTATCTTTAACTCTGCCTCAGAAAAAATCATAGAATCATAGAATGGTTAGAGTTGGAAGGGACCTTAAAGGTCATTGAGTTCCAACCCCCCTGCCATGGGCAGGGAACCTCCCACTAGAGCAGGTTGCTCAAAGCCCCATCCAGCCTGGCCTTGAACACTTCCAGGAATGGGGCATCCAGAACCTCTCTGGGTCCACAAGCAGTCAACCTCAAGAGCTCCCCAGTGTAAGGAGGCTTAGGTTTCAATGGGAAATATCTCCATCCTAAGTTGCTTTGTTGGTGGTACCAGCTATGCTTTGGACTGGGACTGAGGGTGTGAGGATGTGCCACATCCAAGGGCTGATGTTCCCGCGTGAGGCGGAAAGCAGGGAATCAGGTGCTATGAGGCTGCCTGCTGGGCTGGCTCTGGAGTGTTTTCACAGATAGGCTTTGACTCACAGGAAGAGAATATTTTTCCCACGCTATCTTCTCAGCGTGCCTCCCTGTTATTTGGTCCTAGCACAGGAAAAATATTTACCCTGTGAAAGTACATGTGATACGTAAAATTACAAATATATATTTTATAAGCAACACTTCAGCCCTTCCTTTAGCTGCATGCCAAAACATGGGTGCAGTAATTAGGGTTCCCCCTCTGCCTTTAATTGGAACCAGAGATGTGGCTGTAATATAACTTTCACATCTGGAGTCTGGGCTTCTCCCAAGGCTATATTTGAAACCAGGGATTTGATTCAGACCATTAGAGGGAAATGAGTCAGTCACAAAACCAGTATCAGAAATTCAGGGATACTTTAAAACTAGGGGTTTTCCCTGTCTTCAAGAACACTGGTTTCTATGTCAATATATAGAGCATGCTGTTACTACACAAATGCTAGTAAAAAAGCATTTTTTAAAAAGCAGCAGAAATATCTGTCTCATGATGACCTTAAAATGAGACATACTGGCAGTTTTGAAGTTTACTTATGTATTCTGTGAAGCTTGTTTATTGCTGATTACAGTAGGGATAGGATGGAAAAGGAAATAACTTATTTTCTTCTCAGAAAACAAAGGTAATTATTTTCTTCATCTCCTGATTTGGTAGCTGTTTAGCAACACAGATGCATTTAACATGGAACACAGAGGAAACATTTGATTGTGTTTCTCTGTTTCTTAAAAAACTTCATTAAAAAAAAAAAAAAAAAAAAAGGTAGAAAGGGGAGGAACTTCCACATTATGTGGGGAAAAAGTCTTTCAAGTCAGTAAGGTCATGATTTTTAGCTTGCCCTAAGCATTCATATAGGACAGTCACTGGGATGAGTTACAACACTGAATTTGGATTTACTAAAATGCTTGGACGGTTAGTAACTGATTGCTCTGAGTTGTGTTATTTTATCATAGCTGCTTTACCACCTTGTACTTAGTTTGGTAGTCAGTGCAGTTCCATTAGATAGTTGAGTAAGTGCTGTGGTGTGCTACGGTATTTCCTTCCCACCAGAAGTATGCTGTGATTTACACAAAAGTATTGAGTATACTTTTCTTAGAAATAGCCCCAAACAGAGCTACGTATGGCAGTAAGGAGTCTGGAACTGGGCTTGCACGGCACAATGGTGATTAGTGCTTTGGAGAAAAAATGGTAAGACTACTCTAAAGGGCTCTGGGGTAGTGACAGGTCAAATCTAGGGATGACTTGTCAGAAAGAAGGGTGGAAGTTTGGGGGAACAAGCAGAAAAGTTAATGCCTGAAAAAGCATTTTCTTTTTAAGATTGCTGAATCTAGTAATTTCTTGGGTACCAGTAAATTATTGTGAAGTCCACTGTCTGATATCATGTCACATCATGATCTACAGAGAGGATATTATTGCCTCAAGCAGCAAAAATCTCTGCCTTGAAAGAGACTAGAATCTTGCTGGGAAAAAGGGTACTAGTTTGCAGTGTAAGTAAAACCTGTATCTGCACAAGGGTGATAATGATTTAGGATTTCCTAGAGTTCAATTCCTTGGCTTTGCAATTTTCTTTTTAGAGAGTTATATTCTTTATGCAATTTGGTGTTGTGTTATATTTGTGTTGCTGCTGCAGATTTAGAATTCCTATCCCTACTGTGCACTTTACTTAATATGCAAGTTACATACAGTATGTTTTTAAAATTATTCTTGTGTAATGACAGTTATCCCCACGTAGGTTAGAAAATGTATTTACTGTGTTAATGACAGGACTAGATTACTGGAAAGGGGTAAATGAGGCATCTTAAAATTTCAGTTGATGGGTTAGTCTCTGACCGAGGAGGTGCAGGAAAACGTGTAATTCCTCTTCACAAGGACATCTCTTTTCCAAGTCGTCCTCTACCTAAGTCAGCAATTGGCAGTATTCTATTAGGTGTGACTCATTACCGCTTAGAAATTTGTAAATAGATTTGCCTTTCTCCTCCAGTTAGTTACATCTTGTGCTCTCCAAATCAGCAATACCCAAACAAATTAGTTCTTTGAAGGTGTGTGCACTCTGAACAGGTTTAAATTAACAATGAAGCAGCCAAAGAAAGCCTTTGTACAGGATTTAATAAAACTTAGAAATACGCACTTCTTAGAATATTGGCTTACATATTGGTGTAGACTTGAGCAATTTTTTTCTGAGTATTTTAGAAGTCTCCTTAAAATCCTTGGAAACGGACAAATCACCAGGGCTTTGCTTCTGTTGCTACACACAGCACTTGAAGTAGACAAAGTAAAGCGCAGATATTGCACTTCACATGAATAAGACAAAATAACAGGATTCAGTTATTTTCTCTGCATTTGTCTGCTAGCAGGCACAACAGCTGAATCCACAATGAGCTGCTCCTGATAAGCTGATGGGTACTAACCTGTCTTGCTAGAAGCTGATTGTGTTTTGCCTGGGCGTAAAATTAACAGTTCCTGCCTTGCTCTGTGCAGAGGTCGACTGGCTGGCAAGGAGCAAAAGGCAATGATTTCTGAATGCCACAGAGATTAGAGTTGAGTGGGAATTTCCAGCCTCTGTCTTGCATAAAGGTGAGACAGAAGTTAACAGCTGCTGCTGTTGAGGCAAAGGTTCCCAAACCAAGCTGAGCTCCTGCAAGCCCTGCAATCACTCTCGTGTTGGAGAAGGATCCAGTCAGTGCTATCTTCTGGCTGCTGCAAAACTAATTTTTTTATTAATTCTTCCTCAACACGCAGCAGTTCACCTAAGTGATACGTATGATTTAAAATAAAAAGTGACATTACAGCATAATACCATTTTCTGTCCTGCTCTGAGCAAAGGACTCAGACTTGTAATAAGAAAAAAGTATTTAATGTTGCTTCTAATTTTTGTGCCATGTCCATGGGCTAAAATTACAAACCATCTTTAGCTACTGTTAACTGGTATTGCTGAATTCTTATAAATGGCCATGTTAATATTAGGATTTTTACTGTACGATTGATTCATTGCACTGTATTTCATGGCATTGTCAAGGAAATGTTTTAGCAGAGGAAAATATTCAGAAGCGACTAGTACAAATAAGCATGCAGGAAGGCATTTTGGCTGTAAGACAAGTGTAGATGTAAATATACAGTGAAATGTTTGCACAAAGCATTTTCAGCACTGTTAAGTTATTCTGCTGCTATGACTATAATATTTAAAGTCATCTTCATTTTTCGGAGTGGCACAGTTCCATGTTGCATTCAGCCAGACACTGAATAAATTGGTTGCTTGTAGTTTGATCTCAGGGTAGATTATTTAATTTTAATTTTCAGTTTTCTTCCCAAGGTAAATATGACAGCAATTAATATGGGAGAGGTGGAGAATTCACATTAAACACTGCTGCTCCCCTGGGATGAGCTCTCTCAGAGCATATTTGGAAAGGAATTAAAACCAGAAACTATTCCCACGTTTCCTCATGTTTCTTATTTTTTTTTGTTATGGTCAGAAAATATCTTTAAACATTGTGAACAACAGGAGGGCTGATGTTCCTCGTTCTTGAAACATATCTGGAAATATTTGACCTAACCGGTGCTGTGTGCCATCATATTGCTGAAATTCCTTCTGTAAACTCTACACTGGCAACTCATTATCTTTCTCCCGTCAGGCCTTTAAAACCACTGTCTAATTACCATTTGAGTGAGACAAGTTTTCTATAACACAATAGACTTATTTTTCCTGAATTTTTGTTGTATTAAGTGCAAAACGCACTTAGGATACCACATGCAAACTTGTTGTTTTAATAAAGGGAGACCTAATATATGCATGGGTTTGGGGTTTTTTTTTCAGTATTTGAATTCCCTGAAGTGCCATGGAATAAAGTTTTCCACTTTGTTTCTTTAAAGATGTGAATTAGGGGATCGTCTTGTTACAGAGGTCAGGAAGAGTAACTGCTTAAAAATTGTTGTGCCTGTTAAGTTGATACTGGTTTCGAGCTGGGATATATGTTATCAAAGGATGATTCCATTTGTTTCTGGGAAAACAAGAACTTCAAGTTACTTAGAAAATATTTCTGCAGGAAGCAGTCTTTAAGAACTATATCATAATTATTTGGAATTTAAAGATCAGTACATTAATGGTACTGGTTTTGTACAACAGTATTATCACTAGAAACATCACAGATCTCCACTTTCTTGAAAATCAGAGATGATTTTGTCATGAATAGACATTGGCAGGAGCGCACAGTCATGTTCAGAGCAAGGACACAATCCCAGTCCCCACCAGGGCAGGAGGAGGCTGAATGTAAGTGTCCTGCAGCACAGTGGATGACAGGCTGCATTGCAGAAAGAAGCTGCAGATACTGTAGCTGCATGTCCAGCAGCTTATTTGTCACTTGTACCTTCACATCAATGCCCATTTTGCCCCTGAATAAGTTCTGGCCTCTGACCATCTTCTAGGACCTCTCCTTCCCACTTGGGCAGCTTCTGGAGACTTCAGGTTTTCCAGGTGTAAAATAATGGCATCACTTCCTTCACAAGCTCATTCTGCCTGCCTGGATATTTCTCCTACCACATCAAGTGTAATTTAATTAAAATGCATTATGCTAGCATGGAAGTGAACCTCCAAATAATGCCAGATTATTATCTCCTAGAAACAGAGTAATAGCTTTACCAGCAGGAAAAAAAAAAAGCAAACTATCAAAACTATTGGTGATGTCTGAATGTGCTTCACTTCTTGTGTTCTTAGTTTAGTGCAAATGCAGTAACTATTTGTTGGTATTTAATTCAGTCTCACATTGCTCACAAAGAGAGAAACTTTTTTTTTTTTTTAAATAGTAGCATATAAATGCAGTATTGCATTCACTGTGATATATGTTTTAAATGTTCTATTATACATTTTTTCCACAAAAATATATTTCAGGGTTTTTTTTTTACAAATTACCGGTATACTTGATTTTAAAAGCTTTAGTGGTGTCATTTTATAAATTCAAGATTTATCTTGAAATTTAGCACACAAATTCAGCAAAGCACATGAGTATAAATGTGAGATCCATCAATGCCATAATTTTTTTATCCTTTGATAATAGTGCGTTATTTATGTTAGTATTTATGTTAATATTTTTCTTAACGATTTATTTTGGTACGCAGATCAGTCTAACTAAAGAAAAGGTGGTTCTTTTCTGCTTTTCTTTTTTTTTTTTTTTTTTTTGGTAGATGTATCATTATATAATGGTTCCTGAATAAAAATACTTTTACATATATATACCAATGCCTACCTTATAAAGTATTATGTATATTCATGTATTGAGAGTGTGGTTCTTGCTTGAAATTTTTCACTTTCTCATTCGTTACACAGCATTATTCAGCAATAAAAAATAAAGCATTATGGATATCCATGCAGTAGAAACAAATGAGTTTCTGTGGAAAAACTGAAATCAGAAATATAGAATGTTACATAAACATTCTTCAGCCTCTTGTTCTTAGCGTTGTGTTGATTGATTCTTAAAATAACACTTTAATAATTTTGATAGATGGCACCTAGAAGTTGGCCTGACACCATCAGAATTACAGCATACTTTAAAAGGGCCTTTTCTGCCAAATATGTTTTTTCAGCAGCAGGTCCAGCCAAAATAGCTTCTGCCTGTTTCTCCTCTTACCCATGCCGCTCATACTGGGTCTGTAGCACTCCTCTGCTATGCCATTTATTCCAGCTGTTTCAAAAGAAGCAGAACCTGTATTGGGGAATTAGTTATTTTTAAACCTGAAACAGTTGCTATGTGACCCTCAAAACCCCTTGGGTCTCAGGGGCAGAAATAAGCAGTGTGGTGCATAGGCTGATTAAAGCCATAGTGTGTCTGGAAGAAATACTGTACTGCATCTCCAGAGAGACAAATTTAATACTTCAGCTACTTCCAGAGTCTCCAAAAGCTCTCAAAGATTAGAGTATTATATGAGAATGAGAGGATCTGATTCAGTCCATACAAAGTGAAGCCCTTAAGGGAAGAGCCTTTTTCAGATTAAGTCTTACTGCAATAAATGTAACAAACAAGGAACAATTATTAAAAGGAAAAGTTCAGCCTTTTTTTTAAATGTGCTGTTTGAGAGGTACCACCTTCAAAAGCATAAAAATCCCTTGGTGTTTCCAAGCAGCTACATCAGTTATGTGATCGAATTCCCACGATGTTAGTTGTCATCAGTCAGTGGCTTCTACATGAGGAGTTAGCCCCTGGTCTTGGATAGTTTGCTGTTCCAGACGTGCAAGTACCAACTTTAGTCATCCGTTTCTCTATTACAAAAATAATACCTTGGCATCAAGTAAATTGAGATTTATGTATCCAGAACAAATCAGTTTCGTTGTGCCATATCAGGTAGTTTTTAATAGATGCTTATGAAGAATAAAAATGTTTTCTCATTAGAATTCTGGTCTCTACTCTTTCAAAAACCTCTTTCATCCATGTGACCAAAGATAGATCAGATAAAACAACTCCTCTGCCTTAATCACTAAAGCCTCAATTCAGCCAGGAACTTAACCATGCCCATAACTTCAATTACCTGAAGCACTGAAGTCAGCAGGGATTACATGCTTAAAATGGCACATGAGTTTAAGCATATTCCTGAGCAAGGTCCTAGAAAAGCCATTATTTTAATGCACATGATAAAACGGTTGTATCACAAGAAGTTAAAAGATAAAATAGATGCTGATAATTTTTTTGTCTTTCTTCTTCTTTTGTAGGGGTACACATTTATTTCTGTGGTGATTTATAGCTACCAATAATCTTCAACAGTGGTTGCCTTATCTACTATTCTGGAATCTTCTGCTCTTGTTAGTAAACAGAAGAGAACTATTAAACACAAAGCCAAATACTCGTAATCTCGTGAGAGAGACTTTGTACAGTATGTTCTGTACAAAACTGAAAGACTTGAAGATCACAGGGGAATGTCCTTTCTCCTTACTGACTCAAAGTCACATTACTGAGGAACGTGACAAGGACTCCACAGAAAATAGCTCTAGAGCAGCTTTGCCCATCTGCGAAGAAGTCCATGAGAAAGATGCTCAAGGAAATCTTCCACAAAGAAAAACAAGCAGAAGTAGAGTGTACCTGCACACATTAACTGAAAGCATCTGCAAACTAATCTTTCCTGAGGTAAATAAATACTAAATATTAAAGTGTTAAAAAAGCATTTTTTGCAAGCCTTTAAATGTAAGCCTTTAGGAAGCTGTTTTGACTCCAAAGTTTGTGTTCTTATGTAGTTCTGCATAGTTTAACTCCAAAGTTTGTGTTCTGATGTAGTTCCACATAGTTTAAATCCTCATTTCATCCTCTTCCATGCCTTCTGGATACAATTTTGTCAGTTTTGCACACTTTCACACCATCCCTTCCACTGCATTTCCCTATGGTTTTGTCTTGTATTTGCAACCTTCCACTGATGATTTACATAGTTCCTTTTAAATCCAAGTATTTATGAAACAATTTTTTAATGTAGAAATACAGTTAGATAAATTCTGCCTTGTTACCTAAATACTTAAATTATGTGGTCACTTCATCAGTTCACCTAACTGAATCCGTACTGCTATATACATTAGTCATTATCACACACAAAAAAATGGAAATAGCTGTTTTCACCCCTTATGATGCTAATCTCCTGCCATACTATTTTCAAAGCCATTACTGTCTGTGTTTACCACAGAAGTATTTTTATGTCTCTGCTCAACTCAACTGAAGTGAGGTACAGTGTGTGCACAGTGGTTCACTTGAGTGGAGGTGAATATCATGGTTTATTTGCATAAAAAAAACCCATGAAAAATGTAGCTCCATGACATTCAACACTTGGGCTTGCCTCAGTTTTGTGGAAAGCGTGAAGAACTGACTGGTATATATTGGGACAAATGGTCAACCATGTATACGCAATTGATTACAATTCTGCCACTTGACATGCAGTGTACTTTACTAAATGTGCTGGAGTTGGTTAAATCTGTTTGCAGATCTGTTTTCACAACTTTTCATCTATTATCCTTCTGTTAAAACTCTACGTCACCAAGTTTTGATAGACCCCTTTTTACCTGTGCTGCACTTAGACAGAAGAAATTCATTCCTTTAAACTTATGTTTAAACACATAAAGGAAAGGACTTTCAACCCAAGAACGAAGTGGCAAAGCACCCTTGCTATGGTGTCACAATTGCTGTATTGCTTTTCTAGTATATAGTTGTTCGTGGGATTGTTAATGAAATAAATGTGGGTTTTTTTCTTAAAAGAGTGGTGTAAATGTATGCAGCTGCCTATTATGTAATCACGATAGGCTAGTTCATCAGCTGGGACAAAAGCTTGGTGAAGTCAAAGATATTATGACCAGGAGCTACTGAAGTTCAAGGTTATTGTGACTGCTGTTTACAGTTATTCAACTCATTCATTGGAACATTGTCTGAGTATAGTAGTTGGTTCTAATGCTGATTTGACATCAAGACCTAAGCATCTTCATTGTTTCATTTGCTTCTTGGGTGTTTACAGAAATACGAAGAACATTGCTGGAAGATAAGTAATGAATTGGATGGCATTCATTTACTGTACTGTTTATCCACAGATGTAATTTACATTGTGTTCATATACATGGTAGAACAGTTGTTCAGTTTAGATTTTTGCTTGGAAAAAGTCTCCAGAATATATTACCTTTCTTTCACGTGATATTTAATTAGTTTGTGTGTGCAAATTTTCCTTTTGAAAATACATAAAGTAAAAGTTGCAGTAGGAAACTCTAGTTTCTCCAGGGAATGAGAACCAAAGAAAAGCCAGAGCACTGCAAGCCTCACAGCCAAACTCTATCATGGCAGTAAAGTACTATTCTATGACACTGTCCTGTTGGGAATTTTGGGTTTCAAATGATCAGAGACTAAATACATAAGACAGCTTTACTTTGAAATATACATTTTTGGGAAGTGTTCTATCTGTTCCAATCAGGAACTACAGAAAGGATACAGAACCATGGGATCAACATAAATTAAGGTAAATCTGCATTATACTCTACATGGTCTTTTATTATGGAATCCTTTTACAGAGGTTATCTACAGTGACAAGATTTTCATCTGGAGGATATTTGGGTTTGCAGCATACATTGCCAAAATTACTTTTTTTCTTGCAAATATAAAATAGATGCTAACGTTGCCTGGAAATGCTATAGGCTTGAAAACAGAAAAGGTGATCTGAAGCACAGAAACCTATCTTGATATTTTATAGCAGCATTTGAAACTCTGTTATCTTTTGCCATTTCAATCTTGACACTTCTGAAAATTGCCCTGAAAAAAAATTAACTCTTAATATTGCAAGAAAAGGTACTAGTTAGAAGAGGCACATTGTAATGTTTTACTGTGGGCATAAAGCACAGTATAACTGACTTTTTCTCTTAGGATAATATATTTTAAACTGAAAAGTTTTCTTTCTACATTTTGCATCCACAGTAGGGTGGGGTTTTTTTGGGGTGTGTGTAATAATAGAAAGTTGGGTTAATTATATTTATTTGTTAGCAGTACTGTCTTTATTGCCATCTGACAACTTGGAGATAAAGCACATCACTGAACTTAAAGTGCCCCATCACTGGTGCGTGTGAGCTGAGGGGCTTAATTATAGTGGTATTGGAGCTGAACACATAAACGTAAACTAACTCACCCCACCACCCCCCAAAATGAAATGTTGTTTCTAACATCTGTACCATCTTGAAAACAGATGTTAGTCCCAAGGACAGCAACGTAATTCTTCTCAGTATAAAAATATTATGATTAAATTTTCAGCAATGACATTTTAATCAACATGCCTTTTTTTTTCCTTCCCCAGTTTGAAAGGCTAAATCTTGCACTTCAGAGAACACTTGCAAAACACAGAATAAAAGAAACCAGGTATGTATGTGCAATGGGTTTACCACTAGCTTCACAACAAAAATGTTTTACAGACAGTTCATAAGGACTGAGGTGGTGAGTGAAAATCAGGACTTCTGCAATCTGTTTTCAGTTATCTTGTCAAATTGTAAATTTTTTTGTAATGTAAGTTAATAATGATTTATTTTATTTTAAAATATTTGCAAATATTAAAATCACAGACTTGACTTAATGGGCAAATGTAGCCATTTCTGCGGAGAAACAGGCAAGGTCTTTGTTTAAAATGAGCAAGTGTTTTGGAGGAACTCAGAGACTACCCAGGCATAGACAGAAAGGTAGACATGGTTGTATATGGATATATCCCAGTGTTTCTGTGATATTTTCCTAGGAAAACAATTTTAAATGCAAACAACTAGTATAATACAAAAAATATTGGATTCTGATACAGTGAACAATCATATGCTACAGATACTGACATACATGTTTTCACTGGGCTAACTCGACTTACGCTTTCTGTGGAACTCAGCTTGATTTTCAGCACTCTGTAGTATTAATCCAGTATTAATCATTTGAGCCTTGTAGGGAGTGAGAATTTCTTAGTGTGTCATTATACATTGAGGATTCAATTTACTGAATGCATCTTAAGAAATAAGGCACTTAGTTTAAATCTCCTTTCAATAGTGGAGAAAAATAATGAAGTTGGAAACTACACTGTTGCTCACCTTGATAAGAATAGATAAGTACAATCTATCTTTTAAATTATAATTGATATTTTTAAAGCACTTTACATGCATTGACTGAATCAAAGACGGTTGGTCAGATGTGCATTGCAATTGCTGACTGCCTTATTGATATGGATATTTTCCCTATCTTTTATGTGTTGCTTTGTGGAGTAACAGTTTGGAACAAAAAATTATTATGGTATTCTGAATGATGTAATGCAAATGTAAAACAGATATAAATGTCTCTATTGTTTTTACATATAAATGCATCTAAGATATTTCAAGCAGAGAAATTCAGAAAGCATGTATAAAAAGCTTATCGCTTATAGGGAGGTTAATCTAAGCTACATATCCTTCTCATCATTTTGGGTCTGACATTGAGGTAGACATTTATTGACCTCAGAGAACTCAGAGGGCTGCAAGTTTTGTGTCACAGGATCTGGATCACTATCAATGAACAAGTAACTTTGAAATTAATAGTTGTTACTGGTATTTCCTACCGAAACAGAAATACCTTTTCACCTCTTGAATTTCATGCAATGTAGTTCCAATAAATGCTTGAATCTAAATTCAAATTCTGTTTTACAGTATGCTAAAAAATACAGTCATGGCTTCAGGCAAAAACCTGAATCAAACAAGAAAACCAGGACTGTTGCAACCCAAAAGTTTTTAATCAATGACAGTCTGTAACATCTGGCCTCAATCCATAATCTGAGCTCAGACCACTAAAACTTTAGTTTATTCTGAATGCACAGGATAATCTAAGATCCTACCAAGACCCTATTTTGAATTAATGAAAAACTGCCTATTTGATCAAAAGACCTGATCTGTAAACATTAAAGACACAGTAGGTAACTTCTGTTGCTTACAATTTTTACCATGTTTATCTGGATTTTTCAGGGGGATTATTAATATTTTTATGATCTTTACAGAAAAACTGAGGATAGAGAAGATTTTGAAAAAATAATCAGTGATCATGCTAGTGCAGCAGGTAATGTAAGCTTGTTTAATAACAGATGTATATATGTATAAATATAGAGATTATATATGTTATACATATAAGATATTATATGTATATATAAATTAGTCTTGGTACTAAGAAATAATTTCCTCCAGCCCCTCCAAGGGCTACAGTGATGCTGACAACACAGAGCCTAAGCTGTGATCTCTGCAACTAACAGTTCAGAGTGTCAAAATTTGAGCTACAAAGACAAGTTTCTCGAGTCCAAGCTGCTACAGAATCATCCACCCCTAAGATCCAGCATCTAGAGGGAGTTGTAACATACATTCAGTAATAATTTACAGTTTTATACTAATAAAAAACTGTTTTGTCCTTTTAATCTCCTGAAGGACTGTAGTCTGTCAGAAGAGAACTGCTGTGATTTGCGATACAGAACTCTCTGGCTACATCTGTAATAGTAAATTAATGTTTCCAGGAAATGAAATGTGGTCTTCTGTACGCTTAAACTGTTAAGCTGGTCCTGGCACACAGTTGGCCTGTGACAGATAACACTTTTCCAAATGATTCCCACTAACAGTTGGGGAGCTGGAAGATTCCCAACAGTCAGTCTGCATGCGGCTATCCTGTTAAAACATATTTACTAGCAAAGATGTGAGCTGTTCTGTGCCAATTGGCATCAGTGCCCTGGAAAATTCCCGAGGTCATTTAATTTATTGGATCAGGCATAGTGCTTATGTCTGCATGTGTGCACAGATGCCATGTTATTCTAACTTTTTATTGTCGTCGTAAGATTTTAAATTCTCACTATGTTTCTTTATATCAGGCTAAGGGAGTTGGATTTAATCCTGTGCCAAAACACAGATTCAGTCTGTCTATATCTCCACAAAGAACACTGAGTCTTGGATCTTTCCAAACTACAACCTATTGCCTCCCTGTTTTCCAGGCACTGCAAGCATGTCTTTGGTTAGAGCAGGACTCCTAAATGAGAGGGCTTTCAGGTGTCAGTGCTCGGTCAGGGAAGGATATTGCTAATTTGATTTGGTCTAGCAACAAAAAAGTGGAGGGTAGCCTGAAATTCAGCATAATGAATGCAGTTCTGACTAAAATGTGGTTCCATGCAGGTGTTCCTGTGGAGTCTCTACAGGAATCTCTTGGTGAAGAGCTATTCAAAATATGCTATGAAGAGGATGAACACATACTAGGGGTTATTGGAGGAACCCTTAAGGACTTCTTGAACAGTTTCACTACTCTGCTGAAGCAGAGTGGCCACAGCCAAGAAGCAGGAAAAAAGGACAGACTTGAAGATGCCTCCATATTATGTCTGGAGAAAGATCAAGACTTCTTAAATGTGTATTATTTCTTTCCTAAGAAAATCACGAGTCTTATTCTATCTGGTATTATTAAAGCAGCAGCTCATATTTTGTATGAAACTGAGGTAGAAGTGATGCTCATGCCTCCTTGTTTCCATAATGATTGCACTGAGTTTGCTAACCAGCCTTATTTGCTGTACTCTATACAAGTCAAAAGTGCAAAACCTTCCTTATCTCCTTGTAAACCACAGTCTTCACTTGTGATTCCTGCCTCTGTGTTCTGTAAGACTTTCCCATTTCATTTTATGTTTGACAAGGATATGTCAGTTCTTCAAATTGGAAATGGAATAAGAAGACTTTTGACCAGGAGAGAATTTCAAGCTAAGCCAAATTTTGAAGAGTATTTTGAAATTCTTACTCCCAAAGTAAGCTGCACTTTTAGTGGAATAATGACAATGCTAAATATGCAGTTTACTGTACGAGTCAGAAGATGGGATAATACTGATATGAAGTCATCCATGGTAAGAGACTTTTTATAGCCATTACTTCTATCTGTTTTCTTCAAATAGAGCTACAATAGTCAGAAAATGTGGTGCACTTTGCATTGTCTACCTCTCAACAGCTAATACAACTAAAATATATTTATTGAGAGCACCCTAATATAATTCAGATTCTGAAGCCAATATTCAATCAAAACTCTGCTTTAGGAATTTTGCATAAGTAAAATCTGCCTATTAGCTTGATTTTATTAAAAAAGAATAAAATATTGAGATAAACTCAGTAAACTGAGAAAAAGCCAATGACATACCATGCTGCTGAGAATAAAGGCATCTCCAACACAGAGAAAATGGTAGGGAGAGCTTTACCAAAGTGGCCCTCGGTCATCTGGAAACAACAGCTGTAGGATTTGGTGAAAGAAGTAATAAAGAACTATGCTCATTCAGACTTTGGCATCTTTAGTATTTTGGTATCTTTGATATTCTCATGTTTTCACCAGATGCAATTGCCAAAGGTCCCATTTAGTTCCAGCTGATGGGATTACTTACTATCTTTGCTGAAGCTGGGTCTGTGGCAAATGACCTGGGCAGTAAAAAACGTTGAATATTCAATGGCTGCTTTTATTCATCACTGGCCCCAGCTGAATTCCAGTTTATATACACCTGAGACACTCCTGAAGGAATTACCAGTCCAGACTAAACACTCCAAGAAATAAAGAACAGTAATAAAGATTTCACCCAATTATTAATGAAGTGGGGGAAAAAAAATATACAACTAATTAGCTACTTCATCTGAAATCCATTTCTGTACAAAAAATTTAATGATTACAAGGGGTAGTAGACTCTGCTTTGCCTTTTCCATGTACTTACATATGCAAGTGTATATTAGCAAGTAGCAGGTTTTCTTCAAAACATGGTATGTTAAAGCAATGTTAAGCCGAGGTCTGCAGCACCTTGCACAGTACACAACTGAGTACACAAGGGACATAAAAACACTTTTTTAGATTAAAATGGGATATTTCTACTCAACATCCTATAATAAAGCTGAAGCAGATTTTCTCACTTTATCTTACAAAGAAAGTAGTGCATGAACTAAATACTAAAGTTATTAGCAGAAATTTATAGCCAACTATAGTCAGCAACATTTTATCAATAGATGAAAATGAACAAAGTTTTTGTTAGGTTTTTTTTTTTTGTTTTCTTCCCAAGCAAAAACTGGTACCAATATTAATAAATAATTGGGTGTTTATCTGTAAGTTGTGGTCTAACTTTTTATTAGAAAAAAAGCAAAATAAACTTACTTGATGGCTCTATGATTTAGTACCCCTTATTTACCCTTAAGCAACTAAATGAAAATATAGGGGCTATAGACCAGTCTTTTTTTCCTACATTCAGCAAAATTTATTTCCTCTAAACCTCTTGCTTCTAAATTATTTCTCTGTGAGTTGAATGAATTCTTGTTTCTTCAACTGTTTCAGGTAATGGATCTTAAAGGCCAAATGATCTATATTTTGGAATCCAGTGCCATCCTGTTCTTGGGATCTCCTTGTGTGGATAGACTAGAAGATTTTACAGGACGTGGATTGTACCTCTCAGATATTCCCATTCACAATGCTCTGAGAGATGTTGTTCTGATAGGAGAGCAGGCCAGAGCTCAGGATGGACTGAAGAAGAGATTAGGAAAGCTAAAAGCAACCCTTGAGCAGGCACATCAAGCACTTGAAGAAGAAAAGAAGAAGACCGTAGATCTTCTGTTTTCAATTTTTCCTGGAGAGGTTGCTCAGCAGCTGTGGCAGGGACAAGTTGTGAAAGCCAAAAAATTTAATAATGTCACAATGCTTTTCTCTGACATTGTTGGATTCACTGCCATTTGTTCCCAGTGCTCACCTATGCAGGTTATCACCATGCTTAACGAGCTTTATACTCGCTTTGATTACCAATGTGGAGAGCTAGATGTCTACAAGGTACGCAACTTACTGCATTCGTGTGGGGTTCTGGGGCAAGGAGATGAAGACTAAATGGGACAAAGGATAATAGAAGTGCAAAAATTATTTTGCCCTAAACCCTTATTATAAGAAAGATGTATTAAGGTAAATCACAAAACAAACAAAAAACCCTAGCAGAATTGGCTGTTCACACAGCCAAGAGAGAAACCTATAATAACTTAATAGTTAATTTTAAAAATTAATTTCAATGATAGTGATGTGAATCTGGAGTGAAGAGGTTTTTAACATAGATACTGAGTAAAGAAAAGTATTTCAACATCATGCCGAGCAATAAATGCAAAGTTATGCAGTTTTTCCTTTTAAATGGTACCACAGGATTTGCCCAGGACTTAAATAATTTAGCAGGACAAATAAGACTCAGTCAATATTGAGGTACAATTCCTACTGAAGCCACAGGCTAATCTTTTATATGTCAAACATTGTAACACTAAGAAACAAATATGCCTCTTTCAGGTTGAGACTATTGGAGATGCCTACTGTGTCGCTGGAGGTTTACACAAAGAAAGTGAAACACACGCTGTTCAAATAGCATTGATGGCCTTGAAGATGATGGAGCTGTCTGATGAGGTGGTGTCTCCCCATGGAGAGCCTATCAAGGTCATAAATTTTATTGTATTTTATGTGGTTAAAGCAGGCAGATTATTTTGTTTAGTTGCTTTTGGGGTTTTTGTCTCAAGGAAATTTCACATCACTGCATCAACTCAGACAAGTCTGGGAATCTAGTCTGTATGCCTGGAGAAGCTGAACTTTTTAGTTCTATAAATGAGAGTTTTGTGGAGAGGTAAAGATGAAACAGAGGACGAAAATCAACTCAAACAGCTTAAATGCAGTGAAATCAATAGGTGCATACTGACATGCTGTAGTTTTTGTCTCTGTAGCAATACCTTTGTCAGTGGCATGGACTATTCTGTTACCGTTTTCTAATGAGGAGACTAATCCTCTCCCAAAATTAGATCCAATGAGAACATCTAAGTGTTTTCAGGCAACAGATTATATGACTAATCAAAGACATGTCCTGATTGCAGTAATCCACACCTCTTTAAAGGGTTCCATAGCTGGTTTTGTTTTACAATCAGATATTGAACCACTACTCTAAGATAATGGTGTTAATGCTCTCAAAGTAGCTGTTAGATTCAGTGATAGTCTTATTTATGGCTTTGTTTCAATGAAGACTTACTGAACTTTTCATGTAGGTTTACCTCTCACTGAGAAAAAAAGAAAAGACCAGAGTGCATGACAAATGATGTGGCCTTTCTACTAAGTTCAAATGTTGTGGAATGTGTCCTATTATTTTTATTACAGCTGTCTCGGTTCTTTGTCTTTCCTTTACCAATTTTTAACATTTATGTTTTCATTTGTTCCTTTAGAAAACTTTGGGCTTCTTTGGTTTTAAATTAAGGAATATTTGTATTCCAAGATAAAGAAAACGTTTATTAAGAAGATTACATGTTCCACATTTATCAAAGAGAACAGCAGTATTATATTATAAACAAACGTTGTTCTTTCTGTATTTCACAATATCAAATTAAATGATGCTTAAAAAATCTGGAAACATCTTGACAATATTATAACATGTTTATAATGTTCATTCAAATGCTACCTCTACAACTTTGAATGAGAAGTGCCATTATATTTTAAAAAGTAATTTTAAATTAGGGAGAAAAAAAAATTGTATTGTATAAGTACTTAGTAGAAGCTTCTGAGAGGAAAATGGAATCTTTCTCTTTTTAATGAAAACATGCATCTATTAATGAAAAGCTTCATGAAAGCATTGGCTGTTTTGCAAAGCAACAAATAAATCAGTCTATGGTCATTTTATATATGAATTGTCAAATAAAAAGGTGTGACTGCACACAGCTTGCTTCTACTCAGACTTGTATATCGATGCACATATTCCAGACATCTTTGCTGTGTGTCGATTTTACTTTTGTTGCAGTTTTTTCTGCTTTTCCACTCAAAATTAGAAATGGTGACTTCTTCATAATGATATGTTATTCTCTTGATAAGCAAAGAGTAGCACACATAGAAGATACACAAGCTTCCTGACATCATGCCATTATTGTGTCAGAGTGCTATTCTGAAGAAAATTTGTCTGCATATTTATATCAGACATAAGAAAAAGAACACATCTCCACAGAAAAAAAAAAAAAAAGAACATAGAAAGCAGTACTAGCTAAGCAAAACTCAAACATCTGACTTACAAAGAAGAGGGATCAAAATGTTGCAACTGCTGTATAATTTGATTAATTATCAAAAGTCTGTACTCTGGGATTGGGATTTACTCTATGCGTGACCCTGTCAGTGCAGTTCAGTTGGAACTACAGCATATGTATTGTCTTTGCTATTCCCTAAAACTTGTCTCCTGACCTTAACAGCAAATACTATTCATTAACTGTCACCAATGTAACGACTTTGTGTCATGTAATTCTTCTCAGGAAAGTATTCAAGTGTCATAGTAACTCCTGCTGATGTTTCTAGATCAATTTACTGCCACAGAGACCAGCGTTATCACAGTGATATCAGATGAAGTATTGCTTACTATACATGTAAAGCAGGGTCAACTTCAGCTAGTTTCCTCTCCATGAGCAGTGATAACCAGAACACAGACATTTTAAGGAGACTGTACTAACTCAACTTACATTAGTTACTTTTTTTTTTTTTTTCCAATAGAGGAAGAATTTATAAAACTGACTAATTGCTTTATTTTACCTAATAACATTGCTTTCTGTCTTTTATTTAAAGATGCGCATTGGCCTTCATTCTGGATCTGTCTTTGCTGGAGTGGTTGGGGTTAAAATGCCTCGTTATTGCCTTTTTGGAAATAACGTAACCCTTGCCAATAAGTTTGAATCCTGCAGTATACCTAGAAAAATAAATGTCAGCCCAACAACTTACAGGTACAGTGCTACATATCTGTAAAATATCTGCCTGAAGTAGTAATTGTAACGGTTCATTATCTTCCTATCCCTCTGAAGTACTACTGTTTGTTTTCCTTCTCTCTCTCTGACTACTCATGAATGCACCGTGGTTATTTTTAGTCAGAATGCAACCAGCAGTAGCAAGAAAAAGGGTGAAACAGAACAGCTGATACTTATTTTTCAGATGTTACATTTGAAATAAATGGACCATCTGGGCCAATTTTGCTTCTTACCCTGCAGCTGTATACCTTTTGCCTTTTTTTTTCTTTTTTTTTTTTTTCTCTTATATAGTTGGCTCTTCTTTAAGCTATGAGGCTCTCAGTGTGAACTGGATGCCAAACTGGCTCCAGGTGCTCTTGAAAATAATAACTGAACCTGAATAATTGTTAAATATCACCCTACACATTCTCCTTTGGTTAGGGAAGATGAATGAATAGGATACAATGAGTCAACCGCACCAGTGTTTAGTTTATACAAGTCTTGGTCCCGACTCGGTTTAAACGTTTTAGTATGGAACTGAGGCTACACATTGAGCATATCCACATTTGTTGTGATGTGTACTACATAATTATGCAGATAGCTAGCAATGGTCCTCTATATCTTCCATGGGAAATAACAGCACCTTTCCTTTGTCCTCCCAGCCTGATACTCTGTCTGTATTATCTGCTTAATTGTACCTAAAAATCACCTTGCAATATGTTCTTGGCCAAGTAATAGTGTCTTATAGGTGCCAAGCAAAATAATAGGAAACTGTTTTGAATTTGATGGAAGAAACAGCCTACAATGTGAAGTGCAGATCCAGGTATGAATGTTATGCCACTGAGCTGATAGAGATGTTTGTTTCTTACAGAGTGGCCAAAAGTTTTGAAAGAATGAACTGTAGACAGTGAATGTACTAGGAGAAAGTGATATGGCTGGCTGGGTAAAATAACCAGCAATATGGATGTAATTTATTTTTTCCTTTTAAGAAAGCTCTGCTACCCTCACTGTAGCCTGGACAGCTACATGCTACGCCTACTCAGCATCTACCCACTGCCACGTATCTGATAATGCCTTACGGCAAGGTTCTGTGGCCAACGTCAAACAGAGGATTTGGGACAGATTCCTGACATCCCCTGCAGCATGTGCTATGTGACTTACACTGTGCCAAGCTTTAGATTATCTTGTATAGTTGATTTAGATAAAAGTATCACAGGTTTAAGGGCACACAGCAAGTAGCCTTTTCGATCATTAACAAATCTAGAGACAGCATTAGCATCACCAGCGCTTGTGTATGTCAGAAGAAGAGTGCTGGCCAACAGTGATTTTTTTTCCACATCCATATGGAAAATAATTTTGAATGATACTGGCTACTGTCCTTTCTTAAAACCATTGGACACTTCCTCACCACGGGACTTGCCTATAACTTGTGACATAAATAGGTTTCTGCATGGCTGTGTATTCATCTCAAGAAAATATCTGAAAATGGGTATACTGCTGAAACAAAGAGAGAATTAAATCTCTGAGTGCCCAGAAATTAGGCGATTTGGTTAAAGAGTTGTTGTTGTGGCATGTTTTTTCACCGTGAGTGAATGATGTGCTAACTTCCTCTTTTTATGTGTGTGTGTTGGTTTTTTTTCCTTTCTGATTCATACAACAGTTCTAAACACATATTGGTAACATTATGGCGTCTTGCCCAACTCCCGTATATTGCAATAATTGTTTGGAAACTTAGATATCAGTCATCAGTATTTACCTCTACAGATTAGCAATCTGTGTTTCAGATATAGAGGACCACTGGGTTTAGTGGACCCACGTGTGAAAAAGCAGAATTGTTAGAACTGGTTAGAGGATCTGAATAGTTTAGATAATAAGCTTTTCAGTATTTCCTTAGTTGAAACATTAATTATGGTGCCAGTTTCATGTGCAAATCTGAGCTAGCTTTCAATACTAAATATTTGAAAATACATCTACATACAAAATATTGACCCAGATGAAAAAAGAGAGGCAATACTCCTGTTTGCAACAGTACACAAGTTAATAGGTTATCAAGATTAGCAAATAAAAAGTATTTTTTTATATTTTCAGTAAATAACATATAAATGTGAAATTGGATTCTGCCCTGCTACATTCTTCCTTTCCATACATGAAGAATTATTGAATGTCTGCACTTGCGAAAACAATTAGTGGCTGATTCATTTTTAATCAAGACGATTTATTTTTGTTTTAGGTTGTTAAAGGAATATCCAGGTTTTGTGTTCACACCTCGCTCAAGAGAAGAGCTTCCACCAAATTTTCCCAGTGATATCCCTGGAATTTGCTATTTTCTGGATGCTTATATTCAAGAAACAAACTCACAGACTTGGTTTCAAAAGAAGGATTTGGGAGATGGCAATGCCAATTTTTTGGGTGAGGAAACAGGAATAGACTAAATTGTACATTCACAACTGTATAGAATAAATATATAAATATTTTGGGGTTTTTTTTGTATAAATTGAAAATTTTAAAAAATGTATGAAACATGAAAGCACTTTAGATTGTTAACACCTGAAAGCCAGTATTAAAATTTCAGGAAGTATGTCACTGACTACTTTTTATTTTTCCTTTACATAAGGAACATAGTCACTAAAATAATGTTGCAACTTCACTGTTGAAAATGCTACTAAAAACTACATTTTCCCTGTGGTAAACTCTGAGTGCTATGTAACAACTCTCTCAGTTCTCTCTGTGCTAAGAATTCTAGATGTATTATACATGCAGTGTGTCAGGAAATGTCATGTGTAAGTGATGCAGCCCTATGCAGTGTTGTAAGGTGGTGCTTATCAATTACTATTAAAATACATTTTCTTAGTGATTCCATTAGAAAATATCCATTAAAATATTGTCATTGCTATCACATGCTACTACCAGTGCATCATTTGGGCCCCATCCTAGAAGCTGCTCACCATCTTCTAGCACTGACTAGAGTCAATGTGTTGAGGGTGCTCAGCATCTTCTGGATCAGGCTGCTAATTGTAGCTAAAACACATATACATAGCAGAGTTTGCTGCTTACTGTTTCATGAACTTTATTTTGTGTATAAAATGAATATGGATTAAAACACTGTATAATCACACACTAAAGTCTCTGTAATCATCAAACAATACTTTAGTTCTTGGGGGTTTTAAAATATTTTACAAAAAATAATAATATCCACTTGCTATTATGTATGAGAGCAATAAATGTTTTCCTTTTGTTGTCATTTAAATTTGAAATGTTTTAAAAGAAGTGTAATAAAACATGCTTTGGAGTGTTTGCTTAGAAAAGAAATTCCAGTCAGACTGTATAAAATGCAACAGAAGCATACCAGTTTAAAGATAGGATCCTTATTCAAGGACAGCAATATGAGTATGACATGTTTTTGAAATGACTATGCTATACTCGTTTTAAAGTTTTCAGGGGAATCTACAGGTGAGCAGAAATGCTTTAAAACATACGAACACATATACAAAGTACTAATAATATTATAGTACAAGCTTTTCTACTGTGGATGGTAGTATATGACTGGAGAACTCTCAAGGGTCTTCCTCTAGAACTGGCAGAATAGAGTTAGTTATGAGTCCCGAGTTTAGGATTCTGCCTCTCTGACTAGCAGATCCATCTGCATAACAATTTCTCTGTACCGCAGTTTGATCCCAACTGCTTACTGCTTACACACACACAAACATTTCCAGTAGTATCAAATAGTAGTCATTATTCTTATCTCTTAAACTCTTGGGGTTTGGCACAACAAGTCATAAAAGTCTTTCTTCAAGCTACTTGCCACTGGGTCAGATTTTGCTCTCTGGATATTTACAGGGAGCAATTACATTAGACTGAGCTGCCATTCTCTTCATTTTCTGAACTTGACTGATTCATTCTGAAGCTCAATATACTGTTTATCCCACTATTTTGCAGTAGAAACTCATACATAACATGTACCATCAGAGCCTTGAGAAGAATCCTTGTAAGGAACTAGCATCCATAGAACACCACATTTTAAAAGCATGTTTTAATTCAGATATCCTGTAAGCAGCTTCTGAGCAAAACTTGAAACATTGAATCCTGCCATTGCTTCAGGTCCCCTGTGCCCATTGGAGCATGTAAGCATCCAAGATGCTTAGAAATAACTTTTTGACACAAAAATGGAACCTGAAAGTCTCTCTCTCTATTAATGTATACACATCTCTCTTGCATGCGCCATATATATACACACACATGTACAAGCATAAGTATGGTGCTTTTTAAAGCACCATTTCAAGGAAACAAGAACTATGCAAATCTTGCAACTGATCTTTGCTATATTATTTTGGTTGGAAAATTCTGTTCTATCAACATAAATACGCAGAGGCTGGTAGCAATCCCAGGTGGGTGCTCATGGATTTAGAAATGTGAGAGTGTCTGACTAGTGACTCTTCAGTAGGCTTGTGGTGTTAAGCCAGTAATGACTGAACTCAGTAGGAATCTATCCATCCCTGTCATCTGTTGAATGTTAAAAACACATAGGCTTTTAATTTAAAAAAAATTCTTTCTCCCTATCTACTGAATTGGAGGAACTTGGGAGTGAATTTCCTTTTGTCCCTGGGAAAGAACTATTGCTGGACTAGATGATGGCCATTCTCAAAACTGGATTTTGTATAAATGTGTCATTCCGTAGGATGTTCATCATGGCAGTTCTTGACAGCTTCCTAAGTGCATCTCTGTAAAATAAAATGTGCCCTAGGCCAAAGTTCTTATTACACATCAAATTCATCTTCCAACATTACTTTTTATACCTCTCTATTTTTTAATACACCCTAGGCTACATTACCAGCTAGGATAGAATTGCTGTAGAATTCTTTTTTATTTCACTGACCTTTGTTCTGAAAAGTTCAAAACATTCCCATCTCTACTTCAGCCTTAGTTCAGAGAATAATCCTGATAAGGCACTTAAGTGTACACATAAAGCAATGTGCTTGAATCTCAGTGAAGTAAATAGGAATTAGGCATGTATTTAAGGCAATGATTCAAGAAAATCCTTTAAAATACTTGTGTCCAGACCTGATCTGCAGAAAACCCCATAAGTCTATGTTTAGCTTTAAGCGTAGCTTAAGAATTTAGGTCTCACTGAAGCTGTTCTTCTGTTTAAGTTTTTGCTGAATGAATATGCATTTAAAAAGGGAAAATTATTTTTAACTAATCTTTTCACTTAAATTAAAGCCAATGGGAAAAAAAAATAAAGCCAATAAGCAAATTGTTGAGATAAAAAAAAAAAAAAACAAAACAGAAGGCAATTTGACTGATATGATACTGGTAGATTTTGCAAGGAAATAAAATAGTTGTTTCTAAGCTATGTCTTGAATACTATTATGTTTTATGATATTGTAAAAGTCTTCAGAGACTATGCAATGCTGTTTATATAAGGATACAAATATCTTAGTGTTATGTCCAGAAACAGTTTTGTTATTATCTGAATTTTTATTTTCTTTGTTCATGAAGATTCTGTGGGGCTGGTTCCTGTTCACATTTACACTATGTGACGGAAGATACGTTTCTATCACAACTGCAAGTACTTTGCCAAAGAGGTGTAAATAGCCCTTGAAATAAACAAAAAGTGAATCTTTGAATCTTAACAGTGACATAGCTAAAGTAAAAGCTATAGCAAAAGAATTTAATTAATCCTATTTCATTCAGTCAAGACCTGCTAAGATTTCAGAGAGATGCTGAAAAAAACATCTCATGGCTGGTATCAGAGGAAGTGCAATTAGTGTGAGCTATGTTTTCTTTCTCTCTGAACTACTGTGCAAAAGCAAAGCAAAAGAATTCATAGAAACTAACAAAACAGTGAAGTGCACATATAATCGAACCCCAGGACAGATCCATTTTTTCCTATGATACCTTACAAAGGAAGAATTCAGAATTCCCCCAAACCCAGTTTATTTATCCCACTATTTTCTTTTGCATTCTCTGCAGAAACATCTTGAACAGATAATACAAGAGAAAAAATCAGTGTTTCCAGATGAAAGTCATCAGAATTAAGAGGAATTTCTCTTGAATCTTGGCAGGGGAAACCTTTGCAAACCCCACCCATCCTATAACCTAGCAGGCCACTCTAGCTGCTGCCATTCTTTATGCCCGCTCATTGTTCTGCAAAAGCAGTGGAAGGGGAGTTTTTGTTTCCTGTAACAGCAAAAATTTTTGTGGCTATTTGCCATATAGTGTACAAGGGACTGTGTTGCTTTCAAAGCCCTGTTCCAGTTTATCAGAAGTTGGCTTGGCAGGAACCAAATTTAACTTTGAGGCTATTTCTGAAATGAAAGCTAAGGCTTTCTTTTCTACCTTTCATTCTGTGAAATGTGTGCCACAACAGTCTTTAGAGACCTCAAAAGCCATCTCTGATGGTATGGCTGCTCACAACTGCATAGGAGGGAAATAATCAGATATAAGACTTTTTTTTTTTACTCTTCTTTTTTTTTTTTTTTTATATATATATTTTTCTTTTTTTTTCTANATATTTCTCATTGTATTTGCATGAGTTCCCTGGCAGTCCTTTTCTGCAGAGCAAAGGGAGAGGGTTAAAGCTCACTGTCTCGTGTTACTTAGCATTACTCTTACACTGAAGCACAAATAAAAGATGGAAGTTAATCAATGGTTCTGGAACCTCTGCTACATCCAGATGCAACAGTTTAAAGATATTTACTCTCCTGAGCACAAACAGCAGGATCTGAATGTTAAATATGCAGTTAAGCTGGAACATGAAGCTGGAGAGCCACTCAAAGAAATAATAAACTGTGAAAGAATCTAAAACAAAGTAAACAACCTTATAAAGTTGTGTGTCTCATCTGCTTCAGCAGATTTTTGATGCTGACAGTAAAGTCGAGCTAGTGGTTTCCTAATATAAATGGAAATGAACACATTGATTTGCAGCTCCATTATAAAGTTTCCTTTGAAGATTTCTGCTAAAATTTTTTCCCATCTTCTAAGCAGTACAAAGCTACAAATTATTGCGCCACTAAACCAACAAGTGCCGAAACAACCTAGAGGAATACATGTAGTAACACCTCAAGGATGTGAAAAGGGGCAGATGAAGTCATGGGTACACTTCCACTCTTCTGAATTTTTTCAGCCCAAACAAAACCGACCAAAGAAATATCAAGGACAATAATGTTCCTAGGAGATTTGGACTACAAGCCTGTGAAAATCAGTAGGAGTCTTTCCTCTTATTGCAGAAGGTGTTAGGGAAGATTTGGACATACCGTTACTTTGTGCTGCATGGCTAAGATTAGATTCCATTAAGATTACATTGCATTACATGCAACAGAGCCCACAGATCTCAAATCTACACAGATTTTTGCATTACAGAACACCATTGATATACTGAGGGCTGTTTCAATCATAGCTTGTTAATACCAGTATTGGAAAATGAATATATGGTACAGTGAAAGAGTGGATTGTGGTTCAGTAGAAATAATGATCTTGCTGAAGTGATTCTTAAAAAAAATAAAGAGAGAGAGAAAAAAAAAAAGAGAGCAAATAAGCTCTTTTTTTTTCAGCAAATAAGCCCCTGAGAAGTAGTATTATGAAAATCCCAAATGTCAAGTCTCAGGCCATTATGATTTAAGACAGATAACTAGAAAATATCCATGCAGTTTGATGTCAGTAAAGTAACTCCATCTTCATTAAGTGAAATCCAGGAATACCATATAAGGCAACACTTTATTCAGGATTACAGTAACAATATAAACTGTAAGAGTGAAGTCCAAAGTAAAAAACGCAACTTATTAAAATACTTTCTTTTATAGTACTTGTGTAGTAACACAAACCATATTGAATTAAATGTAGATGTTCTTGGCCAGCTAGTGGTTTTCCCAAAGTTAGCGTCTCAGCAACTGGCTTTTCATACAGCATAAAAGGGTCCTATGCTACTTTTTACTTTTATGGATCTCAACAAGAATTTCCAGATGAAGTTAGCATCTCAAACCAGAAAAAAAAATATGTGCACCACCACTTAAAAAGCACAGCAGTTGTTTTTCCTCTGTAATCACTGACTACAATTCTTTTGGCTTTCTGATGCAGGAAACTCCACCTGTGAAGCATGTTCAGGGGGACACAAAGTGGAGAAGCTGCCTTGTAGGATTTCATTTACAGAAAACATTTTCTAAAAGGGTCCTTTCACACCAGCATTCCATCCCATGCATGTCCTGGTTGTAGTTAATGCCACAGCTACTCTCCCACTCCTGAATACCAGAAAGCAGCTGGACAGCAGGTTATGAGCTGTACCTAGTACAAGAGGATTCCCAAATGGGAATGTGATCACATGCTATAGTGAATAAGCTGATGCACTTTATGGAGGTGCATCAGATAGAGTCCAAACGTACATAATGCATGTGACCTAATAGTCCTGATACTCATAGGGTCAGGCCCTGAATACACAGCCCAGTATTAGCAGCTTAGTCTGACACATACTTTATTTTGTTAACTCACAACCCTTCCCTCAGCTGAAACCAAATCTTGCCTAAGACATACCAGGTAGTCTTGATTCAGCAGGCATCTGGAACGGAGGCTGGTCCCTCTCAGCACATCACTTGGTTGAATTCTTTGATTCATCTTCTGAACTTCAGAAAGGGGACCCTGTTTTAGAAAACTAAATCAATCGTTGCCTGCTTTAACTCTGCCTGTGCTGTTTTCAGTTCACATTTTAGAAATTTCACCTCAGATGCTAGAAATTCCACTTGTATTACAATGGCGTTATTGCAAGAACAGCCTGCAAATGCAACCTGCCAAGCCTGAACCAAATCAGAAGAAGACTGGAAGAGGGGAGATTTAGATTAGATATTAGTAAGAAGTTCTTTACTGTGAGGGTGGTGAGGCACTGGAACCGGTTGCCCAGGGAAGTTGTGGATGCCCCATCCCTTGAAGTGTTTAAGGCCAGGCTGGATGGGGCTTTGAGCAACCTGCTCTAGGGAGAGGTGTCCCTGCCCATGGCAGGGGGGTTGGAACTTGATGATCTTTGAGGTCCCTTCCAACTCTAACCATTCTATGATTCTAAGAAAGGCAACTTCACAATTGTCTAAAGTAATTTTGACCTTTGCATTTTTGAAAAAGTGTTGCTCGGGTATACAAAATTGTCAGGATAATTTCAAAAAAACATATCAAAAATGAATATTATGCAGTATCTCTAGTATCATTTTATAAACATGACACTTTACCCCATATACAGACCAAACAAACAGATTGCCTTGAAACTTAGAAAGAATAGGGATGTTGTTAACACTGATTTGCAATCCAGTCTTCTCATTCCCAGCCCTGTGCTGGCAAACCCTAACTGGGATGTGCTGTCAGGACTTCCTCGACATTTTGTGTCCTTAAAATTACTTTATAGGTGTGTGAAGAGGAAGACTACACAACATCAGAGGGCAAAACTCCTAGGTGTTGTCTTAGATGTTCCAGTAGTGTAGATTCACTAACATCAGTAGACACACAAAGATTAGAAAGGCCATGTAACTGCAACATATTGTAGGATACGTTTTCCCATTTTCCCAAACTTACTTCCTACCAAACAGAAGAAGTGGATGGTGACCTGATGTACCCAAATTCTAGTTAACTGGTGACAAGCTGACTCCTCAGCTCTAGGGAAACATAGCCTTTTGTCTGGGTACAACAGCGTGATTTGTTACATCTCTGGTGCGGGTTTCCTGGAGACCGAAGACATTCCTAGAGATTTGCAATTCCTCAGTTTTTGTTTGTTTTTCTATGCAGATATATCAAACAGTAGTTTGGTCATTTATTCTACAAATTTTCTTTCCTCCCTTCAAAACTGCATATTCTTTGTATGCGTTTAACTGGTTATATTGAAAATTTTATTCTTGATCATCCTTTCAAAAATCTAGAATTGGTTTTCCCAGTAGATTTGGAACGTGTTAAGCTACGTAGAATTTATTATGGCCTGAACTCTTTCAATTTTACATTTTTAATCTTATTTTCCACTATCTTGCTATGGCCTGAACTCTTTCAATTTTACATACACTTGGAATCCATATGGATTGATTACAGCTGAGGCTCTACTGACTTAATGTAGATCGGTCTCTGCCCACAAGCTACAACAGTAGTATTCCATCAAGTATTTGTCCCACAATCCTCCTAAGGATCTTCTTCTGATTACCTCCTGAATATTTTGATGCTTTTTAAGCAAGCAAAAAAAAAAAAAANAAAAAAAAAAAAAAAAAAATCAGTAGCCTCCTTAGGATTTTTATTTCATACACTGAAGCCAGGTATGGCCTCAGATGGTATAAAGGGCTTCAAACTAAACAGGTTTTTCAAGCAGTGTTTTTTGTTCCATGTATACGATAACATATGATGATGGTGTGTTATTTCTGAGCTGTCCTTGGCATGTTGTCAGTAATCTTCTGCTCAAAAACTCCTGTCATACCGTACATGGAGAACCCTCTGAGAATCCATAATCCATATGCAGTAGGGGCAGTACACAATGCAGTGTTTATTCACACTGGTTACTGACAAAGATTCAGCAACACACACACACAAAAGAATTACTGAAAGCACTATTTTAACTTCACTAGCCTTTGAAAAATGAATGCACAGAAACAGAAATGTCTGTGATCATTTTGTCCCTCAGATTCTTCACTTTGAGGGGGCATTTATCTTCCTAAAAGCTAAGAGGGTGCATCAGGATATGAAACAACCAAAGCTGCATTTCTGTTCCCACGAGCAGAAGCACTGCATAGGGCACTGACACCAGGGCACACACTGCCCTACCTGTACCTACCTACCTAACCACTAGGAACCTGCCAGGCTCTTGGATCAATCTTCTGACACAGCGACAAGCGACTCCCAGTAACTCCAGCTGGAGAAAGGCATTTGGAAAACCCCTTTTTGATGTGTAGGGAAGAATGAGAAGCTCAACATGAGCTGGCAGTGTCCATTGGCAGCCCAGAAAGCTAACTGTGTCCTGGGCTGCATCAAAAGAAGTGTGACCAGCAGGTCATAGGAGGTGATTCTCCCCCTCTACTCTGTGCTAGTGGAGTACTGTGTCCAGCTCTGGAGTCCTCAACATAGAAAGGACATGGACCTGTTGGAACAGGCCCAGCGAAGGGCCATGAAGATGATCAGAGGGATGGAGCACCTCTCCTATGAGGACAGGCTGAGGGAGCTGGGGCTGTTCAGCCTGGAGAAGAGAAGGCTCCGGGGAGACCTGACAGCAGCCTTTCAGTACCTGAAGGGACCTACAGGAGAGCTGGAGAGGGACTCTTTGTCAGGAAGTCTAGTGACAGGACAAGGTATAACGGTTTTAAATCGGAAGAGGGGAGATTTAGATTAGATATTAGTAAGAAATTATTTGCTGTGAGGGTGGTGAGGCACTGGAACCGGTTGCCCAGGGAAGCTGTGGATGCCCCATCCCTGGAAGTGTTTAAGGCCAGGCTGGATGGGGCTTTGAGCAACCTGTTCTAGTGGGAGGTGTCCCTGCCCACGGCAGGGGGGTTGGACCTGGATGATCTTTAAGGTCCCTTCCAACTCTAACCATTCTATGATTCTAATCATAAAATAGAGGTTCGAACGGTTCCCCGCTGAGCCGAGCCTCGGGGAGGACAAACGGGAGGGATGCATGCGCTCCTAGGCCTATCCCTCCTCTCCTCTCCCACGCACGCCGGCCTGGGGGGCCGACGGCCTCCGCCTCAGCACCTGAGGAGGAGCAAAGCGAGCCTCAGACCCGGCAGCGAGTACAAGGAACCCACCTGGCTGCCAGAGCACCGGCCCAAGGGGCTGCCCCCCAGCTCCTGCCAGCCGAGGACAGCGCCTCCCCCAACCCACCATCGTCCTNAGCCGGGCCCCCGCCCGTTGTTTTTGGGGAGCTTACCAGGAGAGATCGGGGAGGTGGTGTGTCCGAGGGGTCGCTTCCCGCTGGGATGAGCGGCGCCGGGGTGGGAATGGCGGGGTGTGGTGGGGTGGGATGCCGCGGAGCGCTGGAAGGGGCTTCCCTCCCCCGCTCGCCGCCTGACCGCGCCGCCCGGCCCTGCCCCGCAGTACGGCTTCGTCAATCACGCCCTGGAGCTGCTGGTCATCCGCAACTACGGACCCGCCGTCTGGGAGGACATCAAGTAAGTGTGCGGGTGTCCACGCGTGTGCATGTCCCTGCCCCACGCCGGTGGGCCGGGCCGGGCCGGGTCGGGAGGGAGCGGACAGGGCACCCGCGGCCGCCCCGCCGGACTCTCCGGTACCGGCAGGTCGGTGTGAGCCCGGCCCGGCCGGCGGCGGCCCCC